>JAGFMF010012021.1:10097555-10198626 GCA_019455555.1 Galemys pyrenaicus
CTGCTCCCCGCTCTCTGTGGTGAATCCTCTCACCCCCCACACCTCTGGCCTGTACCCCAGTGCTTGTATGGATAAATAAATAAATCTTTAAAAAAAAAATCTGATACATACATGACCATATTCCTCAAGGTCTCCTTTTCCTTCCTCAAGGGTAACAAAATTCCCTGCTGGTGTCCTGTGTAAAGATAATCGGCCCTTTTTGGACCGTTTGTTGGGATCAGCAACTGGGTCCTTAAAGACATTAATCTGGAATGCAGATTAAGAAAAACAGAAAACTGTCAGAAATGTTCACTTGACTCCCATTTTAAAGAAAAAGTATATATACATAATATATAAATTTTAAGGTACTTTAATAGGTATAACTAAACCACTATACATCTAACTTTAAGAAACCACCCCCACTGTTCTGGAGTACCTCTAATATGAAAAAGGTATGAATAAAAATCCCACTCTTTAATAGATGTTCTGCAGTGGGGAGAAAGATAATGCTCTCTATATGTAGGAAGTCTCTCAGGTGACCATGTAAGGATCTCCTTTTATCGTATAAATTGCCTTTAAGCCAAAATTAAGTATTGCTTAATACATACTATTGAAAAAGGTGCTAACTTATCAATTAAGGGAACTAGACTCTTATTAAGGTAAAGGGCTTTCCTTTCGTCTTTCCCTTTTGTTAATTTTTACTGCTTTTTGTTTTTGACAGTAATAAGGTGATAGAGAAGCTGATGAGGAAACTTTCAGCATCAGAAAGGTACGAAAAAAATCTAATAAAGCAACTAATAATGGCTATGTAGGAAAAGCAGGTAAATCGGTACTAGAACTCTTCAAAAAAGGATGGTTATGTACCAACCTGGGTGTTCCTAGTATCCCCCACTTCCCTTTTCTCCAGACTCCCAAGTGCCTATTAAGACCTAGGGGAAATTGTTACTCATCTGCTTAGCAACTTGGGTTCCTGTTACTAGAACATGATCCTGGTATTACACCCCCAACTCCTCCCAAAAACACTTTTTGGCAGTATTTAGATTTTGATGACTAGGGTAGTTGTCATTTGAACTCAAGTATAGCCAACTTTTGGATTTAAAGGTATATACTGAAACTGAAGCAATGGGAAATGACTGACTTGCATTACTGTATGTTTCATTATGTCCAAATCTCCTTTTTTCTCCATAGTCATTTTATTACCTAAACGTCTGATTTCTTTCCCTGTTTTTGAATCAGCAGTACCTGACAACATAATAGTTCCGAAACACATTATTCTTTGACAGGTAGCTTTCAACAACAGCATTCTACCTAGATACATAAAGAAAAAAGTAACACAGGAGTAAAGGTTAAAGGACATACCCCAAGACCATTGGTTACAACATAACTACACTTGAAGGAACAATTCAAGAGATCTCTTGTTAACTTCTGTAGCAAAGCTCCACCAGAACCAAAAGAAACATTTTCAATACTCCATTTTTTTTGCTTCATGCCTTCTACAATCTGGAAGTTTAAAAAAAAATCAAGAATTTGGAAAATAAGGTAATTTCCCATGTGCAATATCAATGATTAAAACAATCTTAGATACAGCATGTTTTATAACAGTAAATGAGAGAATAAAATCTAAACAAAATTATATTCCTTTTTTTCCCCCAAACAGTCACCCTAAAGTGGCAGTCTGAGGGATACATGTGGAAGGAATTATGAAAATGAAAGTGCAAGAGAAGAAAAGTTGGTTGCAAACTAGTGAAGTAATGTGAATAGACTCTTACATGCTGCCCAAATAGCAGCAAAAAGCAGTAGAGCCTAGACATTTGTCCCAAATTACTAGACACTAGGAATGATTGTGAAACATGTAAATCATAAACATAATTAATCACATTCTATACTAATCTCAAAATGACTTAATCTGTTTTTTCAACATTACAAAGATAAAAATATACACGCTCCTTTATGGACCTTCCTCTTTTAACATAACCATATTTAAAAATGCAACTTACATTTAAAATTCTATCCTAATACTCTTGCTATATGTGTACTTCTTGTTAGCTAGAAAAACCAAGATGGAAACATACACAATCTATTTTAAACTGATTCCTCTGTCTATACATAAGCTTGTCATTGGTATACCTGAATACACAGGTCCTTAATTGAGAATTATTTTTCACTGGTTAAAGTAAGTATAATGGCAACAACAAAGATCTAATATAAAATTAAGGCATGTTCCAAAAGAGTAAATTTCAATGTGCAAGAAATGCAGAGAGTATACACAGAAAAACAGAAGACGAAAAAGGGAAATATATATGGAGGGTAAAATAGTTTGAGTAAAATCCAGAAAAAATAGCTTTACACCTGTTAGATTTGTCTCAGAAGCACACAATCAAGGAAATTAAAACAACAAAAAAGCATCACCTAATATCATATCACTGTATTTCAGATCCAGTTTCTCTAAGATATTCTTCCTATGTAGCTTTACTAGAAACTACAAAATTAAGACAATTTAAAGTCTAAATGCATATTACAGAATAAATTTCCCTCCAATTTGTATTAGATATAAATTGGCAAAATACGACCTTAGACACTATTTTTCATATTTCATTGTTCCAACTGAAATGAGAAAAGTCTTTTTTTTTTTTAAAGATTTATTTATGCATACAAGAGCTGGGGTACAGACCAGAGTCCAGGGAGGTGAGAGCATTCACCAGAGACAGAGCCAGGAACAGAACAGGCAAACTGACTGAAACACACTGCTGAGGGGAGCAGCGGGTGAAGCAGGAGAGGTCTGCTGCACCATGTGGGTCCCTTCCCTGGCCAGAGGCAGGGATCGAACTTGTGCTGCAGAGGCTGCAGTTTGCTTCATAGTGCGTTGCTTAACCCACTGCGCCACCAGGGAGGCCCGAGAAAAGTCTTATCATGACCATATGTTTGAATCATAGAAACAAGCATATTTTTTAAATCTATATCATTATGATTTACTGAACGTTGTTAGGATCATGGGAAACTTCCTAGAAAAGTAGAGGGACTTAAAACTTATTATAATAAATTACAAGGACTGCCTTATTGGAACTTTTAATATAAAATACATACCTCTTGCAAGGTGTTAATATCTACTCCATCCCCTTGAATAACTCTAAGATAAGGTGGTAGCAACTTGTAGCCCTTTGCATTCTCAGTGACAGGGAACTTCTTACCTAAAATATCCAAAACCTGTATGGAAAAATACACACCCAACATAAAGTAACTGAAATTGAAAAAGTTAAAAACTTCTCAAAGTCAAAAAAATGACTTAGCTTCAGTAGATAATATGGGCAATGTACAAATTAAACATTTTATATATAGCATTACAAACCTTCCAAAATTTAGTTCAAAGTCCTTCTGATTATGTTAGAAATAAGCATACCTCCTCTACTTCCTATCAAGGCAATTTATGCCATAGAAGTTTTTTCCCTCTCACATCTTTTAAATTATGTAGAATTGGTTTAATATATCTGATATAACTCAAATCCATTTGAATTGCAAAGTTATGATATGAAATTATGATACACAAAGCTGGAAATAAAGCTCAGTTTCTGAGGGTCTACTCAGTGATGACACCTATTTTTTAAAAAGCCAAACCACATAATAAATAAGTCATCCCACTCATTCATTAACTACTGAAGTTTTGTAGCAGTTGAAATACAGAAACATAGATTTAAAATGGATAAGAAAGCTTGGTCAGAGATACAAAAGACCTACCAGACATATTCCCTCTAAAAACAGTCACTCCCTTTTCCTAAATAAACTTATTTAAGATTCTAGCAAAGAGAAAATTCCTTATTAGTAAGTGAAAGATCTACATTGGATACTTATTTTACATGTTGTTAAATAACTTGTTCAAGGTAATACAGCTCTTAAGTCTGTTTAACTATAAAAAAAAATTTAACAGGATTTCCAGAGATTAAATGACACTTGTAACAAGCACTGAACACAGTAATGTTTTAGTAGTAGATATCAAAAGATCCTGCTTTCAAAAGATTTGAAAGTAGTGCTTTCAAATTCTAAACACCTAAAAAAAAAGTGACTTTCTGCATCAATAGTACTTCTAAAGAATCACTGGAAGTCTTTTCAAATTACTTTTACTCCACACCACCACTTTTATATTTTTTACATTAAAAACTTCAAAGGTATAGTATTGACTTGTGATAAAGAAACCACACACACATACACATAAAAGGAAACAAACGTCAAACTTGGTAACCAAATCAACAGGCTTGATTTAAATGGTAATGTTATTAATTTTAGAAAGTAGTCAACAGTGTATAAAGAACCTGTAACTCTGGGTATACTCTTCCCTTATTAATGGGTGACCTTGGGAAAATCTATTACTGTCTTCATTGCAACTCTAAAATAAGGGAACTGGTCCAGAAAGCTCTGAGTGGTACATATGTAAATAAAGGTAAAAGCAGTGTTGATGCAACTGGCCTATAGGTATTTTAATAAGCAAGTTACATACTTGAATTTACCTTTAATACAGTGTCAAGAGGATTTCCAGAATCAGGTCTGATTATTAGTGGTGCCTCTGTACTTCTTGATACTATTAAATGTCTTAGGTCTTCACCCCATATTTTCTCACACGCATTATAGATGTCATAGCTATCGCTGACCACAGATACAGGCACCGATGAAAACTGTGTTACTATGTGTTCAAAAGCATCTTTTTCATGGTCTTTCCCCCAAGCTGTTATGGTACTAGAAGACAAAATGAAATACAGATTTACTTAGGCAAATACATTATCTATTCCTGAAATCACCTCTTAGTCATACCATGTTTACTGTATCATCAACATTGCAGAGAAGGCATGTGATAGTTTAATAAATGTATCATATGGTTAATTGAGTATTTGGGACAAACCATCTCTTTGCCAAATTTTTTTTTATTATTATTAATTATATTTGACATCATTTGTAATCCCCAGGGAGTACCCACCACCATTTCACCCGTGCACCATCACCTCAGTCCCTTGTGCACCCTCTTCTTTGCCAAATTTTTTAATGACTAAGAATAAGAGGAGTAAGAATCTTAATTAAGTCATAGTCAACTGATTAGAAATTATTTTTTGGTATGCCTGATGTGATACCAATTCTCTGCTTCATTCACGCATCTGCAGGCTAAAGGGAAAAGAGACATGAGGAGAAGCACCGTCCGATCAAGAACTGCCAGTGTCCCCTTTTTTGGAGACAGTTATGCTCAGTGAACACCAACCCAACAATGGAGAGCTCTGCGATGTAATAATACTGCAGTTACAGGTTATCACTTTTATTTTTTTTAACTAGTGTTGAATTAACAGTCATCTACTATTTGTGCACATTGTTCATTTTTACTTGTTTCCTCTGTGCATTTGAATTTTACTGAAGCTTTTTTCCCATGACTTTGATAACATCCCTCACATTTTTATCTTTTTTGTTTCCAAGGTTCTCCCAGATGTTCAGTATAACCAAAGGCTGTGAACACACTTGTCTTCCTCTATATACTACCACTGCATGAAAAAACAAAGTTTTCCAAAAATACTCTTGTGGTGATGGGTTCTAAAATCTGTACCCTGAGCTCATTTTCTTCTACACTCCAGATAATCTTAGGTAGAAAAATGAGTATCTTAATCTCATCAACACACTGACACTTCCTAGCACCCTCTATATAATCCCTGTTCTTCTAATATAGTAATTTAACATACAGATCTTTTATTTGTTCAATGATTCATTATCATCTTAGTTCCCAGCATCATATTTAATTTGACATCTTCCCAAAGTTTGAGGGAAATTTTGTAACTATTTGAGTCCTGATTCATATATTTTTTTAAGAAAAATATTTATAACCTTAATGGCAATGCTCACAAATAGTTTTCTTAGTGATTTCAAATGTTTATCATTTTGATGTTTGAGCTGTAAAGTCTTAGTTCAACCAAATGTCTGATTGGATAGAGGAGCTTAAGAACAGAGAAATAAGTGACTTGCCCAAGGCCACTCAATATGTCACCTGTAAAGTTACTACTCAGGTTTTCCAACTTTCAGTCCAATGATCTCTTCATTATACTAAGCTACTGTTTAAAAGACTTTTCTATTTAAGAAAACCTGAAATACTCTCACAAGGAGTCAAATTTACAGTAGTAGTAAATATTTCATGAAACATTTTAAGCATTTTAAGAAGAAAGCCCTAAAGAAGGTATCTTTATTCTCGATTTATAAGTACCTATTCATGATATTATTTTGGAACAAAACCATTAAGTGAAGAGTGAATTATATGCATTACACTGTTTTTAAGAGATGTGAGACCTAAGTCCCAAAATAAAAACTAACCATTTCTTGTTTTGTTTTCTATCATATTAAAATCTCAATTTTATCCAGATTTGCTCTTAGAAAAAATATAAAAACTATTCCTAGTAAGGGTGCTAATGACACCCTTAATTTGCTTATCTTGAAATTGTACATGGAAGTATGCAGAAAGGCTTTACAGCAATGCTCATAAATTTTAACTGAATCCACCCTCTATGCCTTAACACAAATATTCAGCACCTCCATTTCCCAAGTCACTGCTCATATTTATCAGTGCACTTCTTTCCATTCACTTAGACATTTGGTTCTGGACCTTGTCATCTCTCAAAACTATAGCAGTAGCTCCCTATAAATGATCCTAATTTCTTTTTTCTAATCTAGGATAGCCTGCTATCGAAAATCTTCCTAAAATATTTTTTTTTAAAAGATTTATTTATTTATGCATACAAGCACTGGGGTACAGGCCAGAGGTGTGGGGGGTGAGAGGATTCACCACAGAGAGCAGGGAGCAGAACAGGCAGATCAACAGAAGTACACTGCTGAGGGGAGCAGCGGGCGAGGCAGGAGAGGTCTGCTGTGCCATGTGGGTCCCCCTCCCCGGCCAGCAGCAGGGATCGAACTCGTGCTGCAGTGACTGCGGTTTGCTTCATAGTGCGTTGCTTAACCCACTGCGCCACCAGGGAGGCCCCACTAAAATATTTCTGATGACATCGCTTCTTTGTTCAAAAACTTCAATGCTCATTCCCATTTTGAAAATGGAATTAGAATAAATTAGAATGCTTTGCATATAATTAACATTTACTGTCAAAATAAATTCGAAGGCCTTTACTGACCTGTTTACCCTCATTCTATGTGCTTTACAAAATGGTTCATTCAGTCTTTTAATTCCATAAACACATCCATATTCTCCTCTTATTCTTTGCTCTTTCAGCACGATGCTGACATATAGTAGGTATACACAATGTTTGCCATTAACTTTTACTATTCCTTCAAGAGTGAAGATTTTATAAACAGTTCTCTAAAACCTTTCTTCATCCTGCCAGTGATCATCCTTCCTGCCTTTCCCTTGCACCACCACACAGAGTAGACTATTGATAGTATAATAGGGCCAGTTGTTTTTTTTTTTTTTTTTTTTAATTTCTCTCTGTAGACTGCCTTACATAAAAACCCTGCTTTATACTTTTTGTTTTAGCACTCCAAAAAATCTACATATGAACAGAGTTTAATAAAGACACCCCCCCCCCCATTGAATACAATGAATAATTTCTAAGAACCAGAAATCAGGTTTCCTATACATTGTGAAAACTCCATTGACTTTGAAAAACACTAATTCTAGGACTGGAACTTCCTACAGCCTAGGTTATGATTTCCTTGTAAGCTGAACTTGAGATGATTTATTAAGAAAGGACGAAAAGAATCTGAATGCTATTCCTTTCATCCAAAGAGTTTGCTTGCTCATCAACACTGGGTTCAGATAATAATTTCCAGGACAAAGATAGGTGAGATCATATAGATGAGCTGGGAAGACTGTGACCAGATTTTACAGTGAATATTTCTAGACTTAGTTTAATGAAGCCTATCTGCATATGACAATAAGAGTCAAAAAAATTCAAGTTGTTTCTATCAGCATGGTTAAAAATTCTTTATCCCCCAATACTAACCTTTGTACAAAGTATAAAAAATATAATTTATACTTCTTAGATTCATAAAGATTTACTGTAGTAATTAGCTCTGTAGTTACATAATTCAGAGATGTTTTATTTAAGAGAGAAAAAATTAAGTATATATGACATCTAAAACAATAGGAAGATGAAAACAAACAGAATTCTTACCTGTGTTCTGCTGCTGGCACAGAATAGCCTGGAACAGGATCTTTTGTTCCATAGTATTTTTTAATTAAAGCAATTCCTGCTACTGTATCTGTTCCTTTGAAGTTAACCAAATGAGCAGATGCTCCTATGCCAGCAGTCTGGAAAAACCAAAACCATTAATCAAAATTCAAGAAAGACCCATACTTGAATTGTAGATCTATTTTAAGAGATAACAGTTCTTAATGAGCCATTTTTCCCCAAAGAGTTTCCTCAACAGTTAAGGCTTCATTCATTACCTCCTCAAAGGGATGTACTTAATAGTGATCCACCTCCATTTCACAATCACCCTCTTTTCTTGTACTTTATGCTTCTCTGTAGCATTATCTGATATCTGCTACACTTACTAGGACTGTCTCTATGTCTATCCACCTATCCCTCTATTCATGGACTTTTGTTGAAGGTTATATTCCAAGAGCATGCTGAACAGAGGCTGAATAGGTGCTTAATATATGTATCTGTTGACTGAATCTCTGAAATTTAAAAATGTGGACAACTTAGAATCTATTTTGGGAAGTTTTTACAGTTGTATTTGTTCTAATTGACAATCACATTTTATTAAATGAGGTTCACTTCACAGATTCTTACCTCTTGGGAAGAGACTCCTCTGTAGCCAAAATCATGTAACTTGTACTCCAGACCATCTAAGTTACCAGATGTTTCTAACAAATATTTAGCCAGAATTTTCTTCTGCTCTCTAGAATTTGTGGCCACTGTGATTGGGTACCAGGACTGGACAAGAATAGTCTGCAGTAATAAAATTAACCACAAATATTAATATCAGAAAATCTCTGAAGGGATATGTCTAGACTTTTATACTACTATAAATACCAATTGGACATTTTAACCGTAGAGCAGGATGCTACCAAGTACATTTCAGATACAATACATAGTCGGCAACAAAAAGGATAAGCATGCCAGGCCCTTAATAAAGAATGACAGATTACCTACTTTCTGTCAAAGTTCCAAAGAAACAAATGATATTTTCAAAGACTAGCTGGAAAAAAAGAATTAAAAAAAAATTTAAGCAATCACCATAAAGTTTTAAATATTTATCCTCAATTTCTACATTTTATATGGACCTGCATCAAATGGTGGATCACATCCTCAATGGTACTAGTCTTACAGAAATATTCACTTATTCCTCTACACAGATCTGACATGACTGCTGGTAGATTATATCCTTGAGGTACTTTTGTTTCTCACTAAGGAATTCTATTCACTATTTATATCCTTGGTTTTAATCAAAAGGTCTATGTAAGCCATTTCATGGAAATAAAATATTTCCACCATGCTGTAAAATTGCAGTATCACTATTTTTGCAAATCAGTGCCTATTATACAAATTCCCAAATGAAAGGAAAAATTGCTAGGTTCCTACTTTCTGGAACAAACTATTCCTTGAGTCCCTCTTTTCCCTTGGCTGCCAGGAAATTCCCAAGTTTGATGTTGAATCACTGCATAGTAACAATATTAATTATGATGGCATGGGAATTCACTCCTCCATTCTAGGACCATAATTTCCTGTTTTTATTTTACAAACCAGATAGTCTTAAAGTTTAGAAAGTACTACTAAAATTACATCAGCTCTTTCAAAAAGGTATTTCTTAATTGAATTTTACAAAATTAGCTTTTACTTAATACCAGGTAAGTGATCTTTGCAGTTCCTCTCATCAACAGATGGCCAGTTTTTACCCCTTGACTCTAGGTTGTCCTATGATTTGCTTTTGACCACAGAATGTGTTGGAAATCATATTGTTGCCTGTTTCAAGAGATTTTGTGCTTCTCTCATTCTCTTAGATCCCTGAGACTATCATACTGTGAAGAAGATGAAATTGCAGAGAAAGGACCAGTAGCCCCAGACTTGGAAATGAGGCCATTTTAGAAAATCCTGTCCCAGAAGAATCCTCAGTTCAATGCAAACTCGTAAGTCCCAACCAAGACCAGTAGAGGACCATTAAATCACAGAATTATTATAAGCAAGTTACTTCATTTGGGGGTAATGTGCTTCATAACATAAAACTGATATAACTGCTAACTTAAATCTTTAGCCACTCTAATTTACCAAATTCAAACTGTTACCAGTTATTCTAATGCAAGAGATTTTATTTAGGCTGTGTCATTCCTTAAAACACTTTAATGGTTACCTATAAGGAGAAAAAAATTTAATCCACATAGAATTCAAAGCTTTGTTTACCATCTAAAGGTTTATTCTCCTACCACATTACCCACTTTTACACTATAAATCCCCTTTGAGTTTTTTGCTATTCTAAGAACATTATGCCATTTCTTTAGTCGTTCTTTTCTATTAAAAGCTTTATTTCCAGTTCATGATTCCTTAGAAATTACCTGTTTTTCTGCTACCAATCCATCATTCTTATTTATACTAGTGGTAAAGAAATTAGTTAAGAATGAATTTTTCCTTCCTTAAAACCTCTTAAAACATATATCTTAGTCTAAATATACATCCAGGATAAAAAATAAAATAGCTGGTAGTCAATACTTGATGAACTATCACATTTTAACTTGGACTGATTTTATCTAGGAGTATGAGATATAAAACACATAATGTGAGACTCTAGTTGAGTTATAAAGGTAGAAGATTGACCTTACCCCTTGAACAATGCCAGGGAAGGAGAGAAATAACTATCAGACAGTGATCCTTCACATCACCATTTTCTTTCCATAGTCCAACAAAATCAGCTTAAATTTATACTCTTAATAAAATCACTTCCCTTTAAAAAAGATCACTGTAGGTGTAAGCAAGGGGGGAAAAGGCAGTTAGCTTGGGTTAATCCAAGGTCTAATAAAGTAGGCCTTGTTGGAAATTTTTCCAAAACAGCAGTTTGTCCATACAAATCAAGACAAAACTTTTAGCAGAAAACTAAAATAAATGAATCTGCAAACCTCAGTTAAGAAGTGTTTAACCACTTAAGGCTCAATTTCCCCATCTGTGAAATGAGGGCATTTGATTAATAAAATGGTTTTTAAAATCACTTCTTTTTAACTGCAAAAGGATATTTTTTTTTTGGTTGGAAGAGATGTTTTCCACAGCCCCCTCCTAAGTCTGAAGCTCTTATGCTGTCTTAAAACATGTTCTGAAATCTGTTTTGGGCTTGAGTAAGATTTTTTCTAGCACCAATATTGAAACTGAAAAAGCAATTTAACAACTTAGTATAATTCAGTGTGTAATTTTGTGCAGTGTGTAATTTTGTGCAGTATAAAGATTTAAGTATGATAAAATACTGAGTGTTACTAATAAGTTTGAATATACACTGGGAAAGGTAACTGGAAGGAATATTATTATTTAAAATGTTTTGCATAAAGCACTGTGTGAAGAATAGCTTTTTAGTTTGCAAATAACATTTGTTGGATTTGGGAACAGATTTCATATGAGATGATAAACTTGGGTTGAGGATGGATTTAGTTTACAATGAACCTCCTAACTCCACACAAAAACAGCATACGGGCTGAAAAATGACTGGGTACCAAATCTCCAAAAGGTACTTTGTCACAAAAGAAACACAAAGTTTTAAAAAAACAGGATCACTCAAAAACTACGTAAGGATTAGTGTCAGACCATAAATTTGTGTGCCTTAGATAAAAACATCCATACTAGGACTAAAATTATTTAAATATTATGTTAATGCAAAGTAAACTTGATATACATTCTGTTTCAGGTTATTAAGTTGGTAAGAACAAGAGCTAATGTACTTTCCACCCCAAAACTTTGCACTTGTACACTAGGTTTTATATTTAATAATTTTAAATTAAAAATTCTATTTATATATTTACTAACAGATGACTATTTCAGGATGTCAGATATAAAATTTTTTTCAAAGGCTAGCTCTTTTTTCTTATTTTATTGAGGTAACAGTTTACAACACTGTACATGAGTTAGGCTAAGGTAGTAAGTTCACACCCTCCTTAGATGTCTGTCACATACCACACCTACCCCATCATCTTTTACCCAAGACCACTGGGTCCCTTCCCCACCTCCCTGTAGTGAGGCTAGTATTTTTTCACTTTCTGAAGAGGATAAAGAAAAATGTACATGAAGTAATAAGGTAGACTGGAGACCAGTTCTCTCTGTCCTTAAATAGCGAATTAGACAAGAGGGAAGAGTACTTACTAAATTCTTAATGGGAAAAAAATCAACAGAGGATGATTTACAAAATAAATCAATGGCATCAATGGTAAAAGGGTAGATGATATGGTTAACAACTCTTCCATTGTTGTGTTTTTATAATGGCATCCTCTCAAAATCAAAAACTTACCAGTACAAATAGTGTAACACTATATAAAATGTTTTAAATGACTGGGTACCAGATACTAACTATACTGTTTTCTTTTACTTTGAATTCATGGTTAATTCAGTTTTAAGACTTAGCAGTAAATTACTTAAAATCTTTATCTTAGTTAATTGTACATTCACCACCACCACCCTCAAACTTATTAGCCTACTATTAGTTGATGACCCATCAGGAATCAAATAAGAGCATTTTAAATTTCCTATCAACCTTACAAAAATGTGTTTGAAACATATCCTTGAACTTCTTTTTCTACATTTTTTCCAGGTTTTATAAGTGAATTTCAAACATTATTTTACAATGTAACAATAAATTAGTTTAACCAATAAACTCAGCTGTAAGCACTAAGCAGACAGATGATATAGTGTAGATGATATTGCTATAGTCACTTCCTTGGATATTTTCTCTCACAATTGAACTTTAACAGAAAGTTTATTAATAATTTTGCTTAGATAAAATCTCAAATACATTAGATTTCCTTGGAAGGAAACAAAGATTTAGTCCAATTATCATTTTATAAACATGGAAATTGAGACCTGGAAAGATTAAGTAGATTGTAGGTTACACACTTCATTTAGTAGCAGTTTTTAAACTAAAATCCTCATTAAAGGGTTTTTATATCTTAATATTAAATTAAAACTACAAACAAAGCAATTTACCTCAATCCAGTTTGTAAGCCAGTAACACTCTGGATCTGTGTTTTCTACTGTGAAGAGAACATTTCCTCTGGGAATGACAGAACCTTCAGGAACAGCTTTTACTTCTATTGGAAGATGCCCATCATATTTCTGATAAGAAGACAATAATGAATTTATTCAACAGCAATTACCTATTTTAATATAGTTATTTGTTTTAAAGAAGTTAAATTTACTGTTATAGAAGCTACACTAGTAGATATTATGTTGCTTTGGAATATGTTTCTTCCTAAAATAAAATTGGCTAAAATCGTTAACAGTTTAGGTAATGATACTAATTTTTAAATTTTATGTTATTAAAGTGCCTCTAAGAATACTTATCACTAGAAGATAATTTCAAACTGATCAAAACTGTTGTTTCTTCTCCATTAAAAAAAAAAAGACATTTATTCCAACATAGTACAAGAACACTTTCTTTTAAATAGGTTATTTTCAAAAAGAAAGATGAAGCCTGAAAGATAAAATAAGGGACTGCTATTAAAGAGCAGAGAAAAATAAACCACCACCAAACACACAGAGTTTATTAATAATTTTACCTAGATAAAAATCTGTTAATTCTTTCACTAGAAAAACCTTAAGTAGGTTTTCTTTTAGACCTGAAACCATATTGTCAGTAGACAGACCAACATAAAAGTATAATTTCTAGAGCTCTGGCAAATCAACATCCAAGTGGAACACTTTTCTCCAAAATTAGGCTAATACAGGTGCCACATCGCATGCTACTAGATATTTAATTATTCCTCCCTCCTTTTGAAGCTGAAAGCTGTGCACAACTTTTGGCTAGAAGGGCAAGTTATAAAAACCCTGAGTGTATTTTACAGTTTGGGACAAAGTAATAAAAGAAAAAAAACCTATTTAATGAGAAGCACCGGAGGCCTCATGACAGAGAAGAATACTGTTTTAGAAGCCCCCTTGCTTGGATTTAATCTCTAGGTTTTTCATACTCTATCTTTGTAAAATGGGCTTAGACAAGATCATCTCTTGAGAACCTATGAATCCCTAAGATTCTCTGAACATAAAATCAAAAGATTTATACTAATAAGCATAGTACCCAACTTATCTATTACTATTATCCCTACAACAAAACTAATAGATGTAACTGACCTTACTAAGCTGTGGGAAAACAGTTTGTGTACTTAACTTCTTCAAAGACCCCAAAATATTAAATAGTAAAATAATATTAAGATACAGGCATAAGAGTCAAAATATTCCTAATTTTGTCTGATAGTTTACAAGAACTATTGTTGTTAAGGCGTGTGTTAACGTTTAATATCATAAGACATCAATGGGATCTATTCCCTCCTATCTTTAACAGTAGAAGAAAACTACTAGAGCACACAGAATTCTCATAACTCAATTCCCATGTCTTTGGATGCCCAAAAATTGAAACAGTGGATCCAAACATGCTATGAGTATTACAGTTTAGGAAACAATAATAGTCAACTTCATGGATATGTATCAAATCATTCTAAATATCAAAAAGAAGAAATTTCCTAGATTTATTGTGTAGTGTGATAGGCTTACATCATCAATTTTCTTAGATAATCTGAAGTGAAGAAAATAGACCTAAATTTTGAGTCTGCCAAGTAACCATTGCATTTCCTAATCAGAGTATACTTTCACAGAAATGATTAGCTTTCTCAAAAACTTCAGTTATTTTAATTAATTTATATATATATTTTTAAAAGATTTATTTATGTATACAAGAATTGGGGTATAGGCCAGAGGTACTGGGGGGTGTGTGTTTGAGACAACTGACCAGAAACAGAGTGGGGAGCAGAACAGGCAGACTGACTGAAACACACTGCTGAGGGCAGCAGCGGGCGAGGCAGAAGAGGTCTGCTGCGCCATGTGGGTCCCCTCCCTGGCCGGCGGCAGGGATCGAACTCGTGCTGCAGTGACTGCTGTTTGCTTGATAGTGCTTTGATTAACGCACTGCGCCACCAGGGAGGGCCCTAATTCATTTATATATATATATATATATATATATATACTTTTTAAAGATTTATGCATATAGGAACTGAGGTACAGGCCAGAGATGCAGGGGTGGTGTGAGAATTTACGAGACAAGAGTAAGGAGCAGAACAGGCAGATGGACTGAAACACACTACTGAGGGGAGCAGCAGGCAATACAGGAGAGGCCTGCTACACCATGTGGGTCCCCTCCCTGGCCGGCAGCAAGGATTGAACTTGTGCTGCAGTGGCTGAGGTTTGCTTCATAGTGCGTTGCCTAACCTGCTGCACCACCAGGGAGACCCTCATTTATATTTTAACAAATTACCCAGACTTATTAGATGCTAATGATTTGCAAGTAGAAATTTTTTGTAAGAATATCTAAAATTAGTCATTAGTTTTGGTCACAAACAGAAAAAATGTGTGATTATAGTCTAAGATCATACTGAAAATTTTAGCAAGAGATTCTGAATTAAAAGTAAAACCAAAATAGATAAAACCACATTTTACCTCAAGAATGTAGTTCCATCCCTTTTCATTAAAGACATCATCTTGGAAATGCTCTTTGTACACCTCTTTGGCTTCCTGTATCTTCTCTTTGGTCACTACTTTACCTAGAAGGTTAAACATTCCTATTTACATTTCTAAAGTAGTCTGTTAACTGCTGAATCACTCTCAGATTCATGGCTCTACTTTTTCACCCACTATAAGAGTTAGAAAAATAAAAACTGAGAGGTTCAATGATTCACCAGAGTCAACAGTAGAGCCAGGAGAAAAATGTGATCCTTGCACCACTCAATTTAAGCAGAGATGTCCAACTCTTATTTTAAAAGCAAATTTACAGTAGTGTAAGTTATACGATGTTTTAATTCATATACTCTGCAAATTTGAGAGCGTAATCTTTGTAGTCAGATGATTTTCTTAGCGACCATTCTCACGTCATTCACAAAGTGTCTTAAGGGCGGATAATCCAGTAATTTCTGTAATTATTTTCTCCCCCAGTATACTTTAACTTTATTTGTAAAATGATGCTAATAGGACTACCAACTTATGGCTGTGAGGCCTAAATGAGCTGATATTAAAGTACTTAGGATAATAATGACCTATAATAAGCAGTCTATTATAATATTTTATCAAGTTTTAATGCTGTAGACTTAAAGTGTGACAAAGTCTTTGGTAACTTTATATAATATCACTAGTGAATTCAGTAAAAATAGGTAGTTTTGCTGCAAAGAAGTATTTGTGATAAATAGATTTCAACAGAGTATCTGAACTTTCTGAACTTTAAAATTGCCAAGATTATAGAAAAATGTTATCTGTATAAAATTTAACTTATCCCATATTAAATTCTGATATTTTATTTGCAAAAGTCAGGGATGAAATTTTCTAAGTATAAAAACCCTGGGAAGTTTCCCCCTAGCATTATTATTAGCAAATAGTCTAGAAATGGGTTTTCACATAAGAAAAAATTGATTTGGGGGATTTTTCTGCTTTAAAGTGAATTGGAGACTAAGTCTATAGTTACAGATAGTATTAAAAAATAGGCCTTTAAGGTAAAACTTATTACTATAAAAACAGTTGTAATTGCTATAGTAATTGAAATTGAGTCCTCACATCGATTATAAATCTTTTATCTTGAATGACTAAAGTTTAACAAAATTAGATTAGACTCAGAAAAACTGACTTTTCTAAACTTATTCTCAAGCTTACTAGTTTTAGAAAAGCATTCTCATAACTAGGACATCAAACATATACATTAAATATCAAGATTTAATTCTCCAATTAGTATTTTTTAAAATCCCAAAAGATTCTCTAAAGTAGCAAGAGTGATTAATATGTATCAGAATTAGACCATTCAAAAAGTTACTTCGAATGGTAGAACAATATAGAAGAAAAATAATGCAGTGTTATAGAAAAGAAGTATTTTAAATGTACTAGGAAAAACAGTACCTTTTAAGTACTTATTAAGAATGTACTGCAACCCATAAAATACTGTTTCCTCATATTTCACCTTCCTTATTTTGGAGTTTTCTGTCTTCTTTTCACGGCACTCAAAGTAGGAATAAACTTTGCTTGTGTTGGGTGGGTACTGTTTATAGTGAGTAACCTATGTGAAAGAGAAATACTTGAGTTAGAAAACACCAGATGAACAAAATACAAATCACAATAAAAAGAGCTTAAAATAATTTAAAACTAGAGAAACTGTACTTCTCATTATTGATCATTCTTTTCTTTGCTATAAAGAAAAAAGGTAAAGGTAGCATACTTACAAGGTACTTTTAATAGTTCAATATTTTGATTCAAAACTACCAAAGAGCATTATACATTTTATAAACAGATTAAAATTAAGGAAGGACAAATTATTTAAGATGGAAACTTGGAATAAAAGTACAAAGAAAGATATATCTCTTTTGGTCTTAGGGAATACACTTAGGAAAAAGAGAAGCAACTGCCTGGGGGGTGACGGGGACAGACACATGATGAGAAAGAATGAACCAAAAGCAGAATTTGGTCCTGATATTATTGAAGTGTAGTATATCTGATAAGTCAGTAGTCAGTGACCTCTTGTGACTCCACTTCTTCATCTGTAGTGAATATGACCCCTTTCAGTTTTCGCAGTAACAATGAAAACCTGGATAGAAGCAGCAGTAGGAAAAAAAGATCCTTTTTTTCTTTTTCTCAAGTTGCCTCCAAATTGGGAAATAGCTATCCAATACAGTATCAAATTTATGTGTTTAAAAATATGAAGATATATTATCATAAACTTTTTTATGAGTTTGGATAAAAGCCACTTTTGAAAGTTTACCTGTTTTTGCTCCATGGAGGAAAAAAGTGAATATTCATTATAATTTTGTTTTCATGTTCTAACCATAATAAAAAATAATTGGAAAAATCTGTGTGTGGAAAATCTGTATTTGCCCAGTTGAAAATCCCGTAACTCCTAAGCTGTAGGGTGGAGAATTAGGCTCACAGGGACATTTTTAAATCCTTGTGACCAAGTTTCATAGACAACCACTTCTTCCCTCATTAGCGCTAACATCAAGTTTAGGAATATCAACATTTTCTTGTTTGCTGTTACAATTGCAATTCCAGTAAAACCTGGCTTTAACATGAAGGGTCTTTGTAGCTTAGCTGAAAAGTTCTAAAAAAAAAACATTCAATATAGAAAGAAAAAAAAAAAATCACAAAAGTTTAAAATGTTTCATCTTGCAACACTACCAAAATTTGTTGCTCATAGGCAACCTTGGGGGGGGGGGGAGGGTGAACTATTTATTACTATGTGGTCTGAGAGGATATATAAGGCAAGAAGTTGGAATTTACTGATTTTGTCAGGTACGAGAGTAGTTATATACTACAAAGTATAGGGAGGCCTCATAAAAACCTACAGGTATATTCAAAACATATATATGTATGTATGTTTTTAGGTTAGAACCTGGGACTGACACTACTGTAAGTTTAAGATTTAAAAAGTAGGAAGTGAAGTACCTAATACAAAATTTAGAACAATTAAATCTATTGGCCAAGTCACTAAAACGCAAAAATATAAATATGTGAATGCTATGACTACTACTTTCAACTAAAGAAACTGATTAGAATGATACAACCCCTAAAAACATCCAGGATTCATGTCCAGTTTAAATTAAATTAGCTCCAACTAGTTGGTTAGACATAAAGTGGTAAGGCAGAAAAAAGGTCAGCCCTAATCAAGTAAGATGTGAATGAAGATCTGGATCACATCATCCAAGTTTATAAAAGTCAGATTCATAGTTGAGACTCTCAGTTAATTTTACTTAACAGTTCAAATACTTAATGGTCCATCTTTATAAATTTTTTTCTATATCAGATTCAAAATTATTAGAAGGCAAACTATTTTCATCTTCTGAGTAGATCAAGCAAAGACTGAGTGGCTAAAATACTTATTTCATATAAATCTTTAAGTATGCTAAACAACTTTCACCATACAAAAAGGAACCGTCCTTCATTGCTGGTGGGAATGCAAACTGGTTCAACCACTATGGAAAGTGGTATGGAAGTCCATCAGTCTACTAAAAATGGAATTACCATATGACCCAGTGATCCGCTCCTAGGGATTTAAACCAAAGGACACAAAAACATTAACTCAAAAGAATACATGCACCCCTATGTTTACTGCAGCATTATTTATAATTGGCAAAACTTGGAATCAACCCAAATGCCCAAAAATAGATGACTGGATTAAGAAAATGTGGTATATATACACAATGGAATATTATTCAGCAATCAAAAAAGATAAACTAGAGACATTCATAGAAACATGGATAGAGCTTGAAGGGATTATGACCAGTGAAGTAAGTCAGAAGAAAAAAGGGAAAATACTGGTTGGTCTCACTCATAGAAGGAATATAGGTAAGAAAAAAAATAATAAAATCAACAACAACGACAAAACCACAACTAAACAAAACAAGAATGAACAGACAACTACAATAAGAGACATTAGGGAGGGAAGAGCAAAGGTTTGGGATCAGGTCACGGATGGGAGGAATACAAAGGAATGTGCTAATGGTGCACGGGTAAATTGGTGATGGAAATCCCAAGGAGACTACATCAAGAAAACCAAGCAAACACTAAGAAAAACAGATTAATAAATTAATAAAAAAATTAAAAGCTCTGAAAAAAAAATTTCGCCATACAAATACAGTTCCAGTGCTGGACAATAATTAAATGCTTATCATTTTAAAGCTTTACTTTGTGTTCTTTAATTACAGTACTTTAAAACCTCTGCATAAATATTCAGAATGCCTCTTCTGAAAACAACAGTCACTACAAATACTACATTATCTAGGCTGCTTAATTAGAAATTAAATGACTTTAAAATTTTTGGAGAAACTTAATAAAAGTTTTATAATTTAGTCATCTTGATAAACGAAAAGAATTTAAGTCATCTAGACAAACTTTTTTTTTTTTTAAGATTTATTTATGCATACAAGAGCTGGGGTACAGGCCAGAGTCGAGTCGCGGGAGGTGAGAGGATTCACCAGAGACAGAGTGGGGAGCAGAACAGGCAGACTGACTGAAACACACTGCTGAGTGCAGCAGCAGGCAAGGCAGGAGAGGTCTGCTGTGCCATGTGGGTCCCCTGCCTGGCCGGCGGCAGGGATTGAACTCATGTGGCAGTGGCTGCAGTTTGCTTCCTAGTGTGTTGCTTAACCCAGTGCGCCACCAGGGAGACCCTAGACAAACTCTTTTTTTTTTTTTAAAGGTTTATTTATTTATGCATACAAGCACTGGGGTACAGGCCAGAGGTGTGGGGGGTGAGAGGATTCACCACAGACAGAGGGGGGAGCAGAACAGGCAGATCAACGGAAGCACACTGCTGAGGGGAGCAGCGGGCACAGCAGGAGAGGTCTGCTACGCCATGTGGGTCCCCTCCCTGGCCGGCAGCAGGGATCGAACTCGTGCTGCAGTGGTTGCGATTTGCTTCATAGTGCGTTGCTTAACCCACTGCGCCACCAGGGAGGCCCCCCTAGACAAACTCTTAATTAACCATAAAAGCAACCACTTAATACTCGATGTTTATAGAAGAATAGTTTGTTCATGTTTATTTATAGAAGCATATATATACACTGTTATAATGGGGAAATTTTTTCAATATAGCCAACAGATGATTTATAATGATTCCTATTTTGCTAGATTTACTGTCCTTTCTATTTTATGCCATACTGGTCATTCTGAACCATTTGGAACTTCCATCAGAAAATGAGATAAAGCAGAAATTCAAATCAACAAATTGCTATTTTATAAATAGTGCATTCATTCACAAATATATACACTGTACCTATTATGTATCAGCCATTGTTTCAGCTACTGGGGATAAGTAACTAAAATAAACTGACATAGTCCCTATTTTCATAGGGCTAAGGTGGGCTGATAGGTCAATGAGAATAACTCATAAACGAAACTGTTTCAGATTTAGAAGGGTATTATGAAAAGTTAGAATGGGCCCAGGAAGGCTTCATTGAGATGGTGACATGTGAGAAGGCTTAAATTCAACCAGGTAGGAAACACTTTGCTTAAGCAACAGAAGAGAATGAAGACCAGTGCTTAGAGAATGGGAGGAAGAGGTACTAAGTAAAGTCAAGTAAAAAAGCAAGCACGAGATCATGTAAAGGCTTACAAGCTACTACAAGGAGTTTGGATTTTATATCAAATGCAGTAGGAAACTAGTACTAAGTATGACAAACTGAGTGGAGGTGATCTGATTCACACATTAGAAGGCTTAGCCTGGTGGTGAGGTAGAGAATGAATTACAGGGTGACCAGAGTAAAAGCAAGAGCACCAGTTTAGAGGCTACTGTCAAAGATTAGGTTAGGAGAGAGGACAGGTTCAGTATCTTTTTTTTTTAAATTTAATTATATTTGACATCATTTGTATTCCCCAGGGAGTACCCACCACCATTCCACCAGTGCACCATCACCTCAGTCCCTTGTGCTCTTTCTGCCCTCATCCCTGTCTTTGCCCTCCCTTCCTTCCCCTCCCAGTATCTTTTTTTAAAAAAGATTTATTTATGCATACAAGAACTGAAGTATAGGCCATAGGTTCAGGGGGTGAGAGGACTCACCAGAGACAGAGTGGGTAACAGAACAGGCAGATCTACTGAAATACACTGCTAAGGGGAGCCGAGGGGAGCAGCAGGAAAGAGGTGTGCTGTGCCATGTGGGTTAGTTCCCTGGGTAGGGAGGGAACTCACACTCATGCAGCAGTAGTTGGTGATAGCACTGAGATTTTAACCCCTGTGCCACCAGGGAGGCCCTCCAGGCTCAGCATCTTGAAGTAAAGGAGAACCTAAAACTGATAAATTGAGGGGGGGTGGGGGGCAAGATTAAGAATGTCTCCTAGAATTTTTAGTTGGAATGACTGGGTGAGTAATGGTGCGCCCTTTACTGAGATGAATGAAGGTCATGGAAGGAGCGATTATGGCAACAGAGGGCTCATTAAATGTTAAATGATATTAATAAAAAATTTTCATAATATTCAAAATTAAAGTGAGCTACAAAAAGAGAGCTCATATACTACTTTCTAGCACTGCTCTGGGTCCTATCATTATAGAAAATAATTCTATAATAAATTTAAAATCACAAGATAAAGAAAAAAATAAGCCAATTTCTCATAATATTCTCAGCAAAACTTACCCCTAAAAAGTGGTTCCTAAACTTGCATGGCCCTCCTGCAGCTAACAGAGCTTGCCGGTACGTAAGTATGTGTATAGTAAGAACACAGGCACACAGGAAAATGTAGCTTTTGCTTGAACTCAATTTCACAATAATGTGATTGATTTACTTCATGAAGAAGTAAGCTTCCAAGAACTCTAATCCCATGTTAAGTATCTTGTCCCAAGTGTCACAGTTAAAAATAATGAGAAGTACTTAAAAGTTCCTATAACTTTACAAAATTTTGTGACAGCAGTCTAGTTTTCTCCAGTTTCTCTTGATTTCCTCTGAGGTCGACCTAGTCTTTCCAAGAGCTATTTTCCCACAACAGTATCACAGGACTATAGGCAGCGGTGGTCACCAGCTATTACTATTACTGCTACTTAACTTCCAATAGTAATTTTATGTGTAACTGCTAAGTAATTACAAAGCAACACTTTAACAATATGTGTATATATTAGAGCACATGAGATAACATTCAAGGCCACAAATTTCTTTTATCCTGTAGTATCTAAGGCAGTAGAAGAGGATCCACTCAGCCTTACATTGGCTAAAACGTCCTACCTCTTTATGATGATAAACTAGAAACAGCTTAACTGATTCTTTCTCTTTTTTTCAATATTATTTAAGATTTCTCAAGTCCTGGAAATGCACTGTCCTAGAAAATAATTCATTGTGACTTGACTTTTGAAGTGGTAATTTAAAAAAATACAGCTTAAGGATTTTTGGACTATGCTACTTTTGGGAAGGGGAGGAACTGTAAAATGAGCTGTACTCATATTGCCTCTTCCTTTAAATCTCCTGGCTGACACCAAGTTCTGACAACTTGTATGTTTCCTGGCCACACCTTGAAGAGAAATTCATCAATTCACAAAGACCAGCTTTTGGTGCTTCTGTTTTGCCTGATTATTATACAATTACTACTAACTAGTTGTTTTCCCATAAAGTAAACTCATGATTCATATATAGGATCTTATTCCTATAATTTATTTTTTAAAAAAAGATTTATTTACTTATGCATACAAGAACTGAGGTACAGGCCAGAGGTGTGTGTGTGGGGGGGGAGGGGGTTGAGAGGATTCACCAGAGACAGAGTGGGGAGCAGAACAGGCAGACTGAATGAAACACAATGCTGAGGGGAGCAGCGGGTGAGGCAGGAAGGGTCTGCTGTGCCATGTTGGTCCCCTCTCTGACGGGAGATTGAATTAGTGCTGCAGTGGCTGCAGCCATCAGAGAGGCTCGTTCTTCCTATAATTTAGAACATAAAACCTACTGGAAAAAATTGCATCCTAAGAATACACCGATAGTCTACACTGACAGTATCTAGCATACAAAATGTAGCAGTACTCAGTTCCTAACAAAGCTCAGGCTGCCGTGGGACAATATTTAAGTATCCACTTGGAAGCAGTGAAAGAGACCGGACTAGGAAAAACAGAAAACTCAGAGGAACACACTATGTGGCTAAGTCCCGGGTAGGACTAACTTGCCTGGACAGTGATTCTCATACATCCCTAAATCTTTTCTTTCAAAAAGTCGAACATTTAAAAATTTGTTATTCTGCCACCATCAGGCAGCAAAATTTTCTTTTTTTCCCCAAAGCTGTCTTTGGTGCCTAATCACCAATTTCCATCTCTAAAGCTTTTTGCAACTTCTGTAAAATCAACTTTTACTCATCCTGGATTGTCAGAGATATCTCTGCCATCTTTTACGATACCTACCAGGTCTTCAATATTTACTAAATGTGTGGATGAAAATGCACTGAGTTCTAGGTAATTTTCTTAAAAGAAAATGATCTTTTGAGAAGCAACCCATACCACATACATGTTTTGTGATTAATGTGTGATGTGATATAAATTGTAGATGGTTTAGTGATTACATTATTTTTCCCAATTATGTTCACTAACATCTTCCACTAACCTGCGACAGGTAAAATGTTCAGAAACTTACAATTACCATTTGCTGTAGTTTGTTACAAACATTATCTACACGTAAGGTGAAAGGAAGACTGGAACAAAAAACATCTTTTCGTAATCTACAGTTATTTGGAGATAAGTGGGGTCCCAGAGATAAGTGGGAACTAGCCTGTCTCCTTTACATGAAATTCCAAGTGCTCTATAAGTAAGGGAATAGTGCTATAGCTAATGCCAACACAAATCCACCTTTCGTTGCTGCTTTAGCACAAAGTAGGTACAATATAGAACATGATTTTGCATTAAGCTGTTTTAAAAATGACTAACAGAAATGTCCTTTATATTTTTAACAAGAATACTTAGGTGGATGAAAATGAAAAACGAAACAACAAAAAAACCAAAAACACATTTCCGTACTTACTTAGCTTCTTATTAAGTATATATGACAGAAACATATATTTTAAGTGCTCCTCCTCTTGGTGTCCAAATAATCTTCAACTCTCTTGAGGATACAAGTAAAATCAAAACTTCCACATTTCAGGTGCTTACACTATCAGACCTACTTGCAAAAAACTTCTTTGTAGTGCCTAGACAACCAGTTATCTTCTGTTCAGTTTCAGAAAGAAATCAACAATAGTGTGCTGCTTCGTGCAACATGGCTAAAGACAGTAATTCCTTACTTCAACTGGCCAATAGTGTGTAAGATTGTTCTGTAATTTTCAAATAAAAATTCCAATTTTAAACTCATGATTATTGGGGACTCCCTGGTGGCCCAGTGGGTTAAGCAATGCACTATGAAGCAAACTGCAGCCACTGCAGCACGAGTTCCATCCCTGTCACGGGCCAGGGAGGGGACCCACGTGGCACAGCAAACCTCTCCAGCCTCTCCTGCTGCTCTCAGCAGTGTGTTTCAGTCAGTCTGCCTGTTCTGCTCCCCACTCTCTCTGGTGAATCCTCTCACCACCACCTCCCCACACCTTTGGCCTGTACCTCAGTGCTTGTATGCATAAATAAATAAATCTTTAAAAAAAAAACCCTCATGATTATCACTTTTGTCTTTTACAACTAAGAAGATAAAAAGGCCAAAACAAATAGAAGGCTACAAGGACCACTAGAAATATAAGGCAAATGAAACTTAAGGACCGAAATGTGTGAAATACAGTCTATTTTTCTGTAATGCAGTAAACCCTTGGAATACCAGTATAACTTGAAAATGGGCAGAATTAACTTTACCGAAGAGATGAATATTCTATAGTGGAGTTAAATATACCCTATAATTCATTCTTCTAATTAAAAGCATCCCAGAAAACTGATGTTAAAGTAATTTTACATTCTTATGTATAATGGCTAGAGGAACTAAAGACTAAAAGAACTTGCACTAACCTCTATTTACAGTTCTCATTTCAATCCAAGCTTAAGTTGCTACATTAAAAAAATCTGGAAATTATTTCAAAGATAACTAGTTGAGAATAAAAATTCTACAAAACTACCAATCGGAACTTAAAAATATCACTATTCAAAGATCTTGAAACAATACCATTTAACTAATCACATGAGGGGCTTAGGAATCAGGTAAACATACTTGATTATCTAGAAGTAGTGCAGATTTCCTCGTCAAATCCCACTTAAAAGACCACTAGTTAATGAAACTTGGTTCCACTTAAATAACAACCCATCTAATTACCATAAGCAGAAACTTAAACCGATTGGGATGAAAGGAACTTAAGTGAATATGCTCAAGTGAAAACCAAAACTTATTTTGGGCAAGTGGGGTTTGTAGTCTGACATTTCATCTTCTTAGTGTGTTGGTTAACAAGCTTACGAAGTGCAGTACATACACTTCGTATAATTTGGAAACTAGGGGAAAGACCATTTGCCAGGTTTTTCTCTAGTCTTTCTTTCACTAAAATGGGTGTTTCAAATAAAGTTAACGGGGCAGCTATACATGGAAATGACCAACAGGCATATTAACACGCTGTGTGTCATTTCTCTTTCTGCAAGTTCTCTAGGACTGAAACTACAGTTTCATTTAACTCCTCGTGTTTCACTTTCCTTTTCACAGAAGTCCTGCACTGGCCCTAATGGATTAAGGGCCTTTGCAACAAGGGATAAGGAGCATGAGCGATCAGCAGGAGCAAGGGAGTTTGAAACAGAGCCCAGAAGTGCAGTGGGCGAATACAGCGCGGCTACTGGGGACAGAGAGGTGTCCTCCGCACCGGGCTACAGGCAGAGAGGAACGCGGCTGGCCGCTCCGGCACCTACCAGGACCTCGCCTACTCCTTCCCCGGGCTCGGACGTACCTGCCCTGCGAGGGGAGCGCGCACCCCACCTAGTTCGGCCGGGAAAACCACACTTCTCAAGCCCCGGTGCGGCTCTCCGCCGCCGAGCCCCGGGGGCCGTTACCTAGCTGACCCGCTCTACGCCCAGGCCGCGCTCGTGGGGAAGGCGTGGGCTCGGCCGGTGACGCCCGGCAGTCGCGGCCCCGGCGCCCCAGCTCCGGCTCCGAGGCTCCCGGCCGCCGGCTCCGGTCCGCCTCAGCCCCCCGCCGCGCCCCCCCCAGCGAGCAGCCCCCGGCAGGCCCCGCCTCCAGCCGTCCATCCCACCCTCGCTCCTCCATTCACCTCCTCCCCACTGCGGAGCCCGCTTCACCTGCCCCATCTCCCGGCCGCCGGCGTCCGCGCCTTCCCTCGGGGCCGCCCCCCGCCCCGCACCTTCGCTCACGTCCGCAACGTGCCCTCTTCTCCTCTGTCACCTGCCCCGTCCCGAGCCTCTACCTTGTAGGAGTCGGTGGCCAGGAGGATGTTGAACTCGGCTTCTGCGGCGGCATTCATCTCGGGCCGGAGTGTGGGGGCCGCGCACCGCGGACTCCCCGGCGCGGATACGAGGAAGGAGAAAAATGGGCTTCACCGCGCTCCGTTGCTTAAGTCACCGCTTGGGTGGAGGAGGGGGGGTACGGAGCGGGAAGGAGGGACCAGAGGAGGGCGGGCACGGGAGCAGTGACGCGGCGAGGGCGGCGCGGGGCTCGTGCGCTCGGATTCCAGGCTGGCAGCCTCACCTCCGCTCCGTCCCCGCATCCCCGCCCCCGTCCCATCAACCCGGCGGGACGCTGGGGGCGCGGCCGCGCGTGCGCAGCGCGCAGGGGGCGGGGCGGAGCCGGAGGACGTGAGGCACGCGCTCGCCTGAGACGCCACCCCGGGAAGCCGGAGGCTGCGGGGCCGCCCCAGCTCGTGACCCCAGCGCCCGCCGCGGCTTCAGCTCCCCGCCTACCCCGGCGGGGCGGGCCCGGGAAGGGGCGTTCCCAGCCTTGCCACTCCTGCGAGTAGCCGGTTCGCTCGCCCAGCTGGCACCTTCCTGTCCTACCCAGTCCTGGCCCGTTTTCTGAGTCCTCCTGAAGTCACGCCACCGGGTTGGGGGGCGAGCAGCCTCCCTCTGTCGGGCTCCCCTCGCGCAGTTACTCACCTTTGTCTCCGGCCTGTGTTGCGGGTTGAGCCTTTTGCCTCCATCCCTCTTGTCCCTCCTAATTCTCCTAACCGTTTTCAAATCCGAAGAACTGCGGTGAGGAATGGGGTCCGAGGGGCCCCTTTCTGACGCATCGACTCCGCTTTCCTTCGGCACTGTGGCTGAGCTCTTTGATCCTTTGAGGGATGTCTTGACTTTCTTGGAGAAAATAGCCTGTGTGGAAAGGCGGGGTTGAATTCAGTCCTCAATGATGAGAGGACAAGACCTAGTTGAGCCTAATATTGCTGAGTAGATGACAACGGGCCAAGGCTTCGACTGGGAGCGAACTGACTGGTATCGCTCTAATGGTTAAATCTTGGACTCTAATGGTTAAATCTTGGGAAACTGGTCGTCTGCAACCCCTAAATAAATTAAGCAAATGAAATGACGTCGTTTGAATTTCACTTAAATTCAAACTGTTCACTTGATGCATTCTGCATCAAACTCCGATCCCCTTTGTGCACAAGACCAATAGATTATTTTTTAAGACTGAGGTTTATACAAGACACAGGCGGGGAAAAAACGTTTTAATAAAATCTGGAAAAGGAATTTTATATAAACTGCCCTTAAAGTTAGTGACACTTGCACGAGAGCTATTTTCACAAGAACACTGAGCCCTCTTCAATGTAAAGCACATTCTATCTTGACTAGGTCTTGGAGTCAGTACAGTTTCTAGAAAATCACGTCCATTTATGGCCAAAATCAATACAGGTCAAGATCACAGAAGTGAGGAAATAAATACCTAGGTACTTACCAAACTAGTCAATAGTAATACGCTTGGAATTATTTTCTGTAACAAGGTTTAAAACAGGAGACTTGTTTTTGGCTGACGCTCCTTGTGTTTACTTGAGAAAATTACTTTTAAAAACATTTCACTAATTTATTTTATTTTTACATCTGGGAGGGGGGAGTTTTGTTACATTAGTTCAGGCAGTACAATTCAAAGAAGGAAAATGATATTTTTGCCTCTCTTGGTGCTTCTGTTCTTCATTTAAAATTTCCATAACCTGCTTTACTGGAAGGACAAATTCTTTTTTCCGCTTAGTTTCCTGGAATCCTTGTATCTATAACTGACCATTGTTTATGCTACTTTATGTAGAGGGGAAAAAGGGATTTTGATTACAAAGTAGGCTTCGTTTATGGTCACATTTTTAAAAACAAAATTTGATCTTGTAGTCTTTGAGTTGAATTTGCATTTTTTAAGATGAAAAAGTTTAGTGGTGGTACAAGTAAAAAATGTTAGCATTGCATTGACATTGAAAGAACAGAAACATTAAGACTTGCACGCATATTTGTGACTTAAATCCTTCCAGCAATCTTCAGAGGTAAAGATAAAAATGAAGTCAAGTTGATGCTGGGTTCAGATGTTGATGTTCCACGTGTGGGGTTCTTGGATCTCTCTGGGAAAGATTTCAGCAGACATTCCCAATTCATCAGTATACAGCAAATTTATTGAGGAAAGGAGAAAAGAAAAGAGAAACACCTGCATAGACACATAGGTGGGTAGTCTTAAAGAAGACTACCCTAAAGTTTGCAAGGGCAAAGAGTGTTCTTTTATAATGTTCTTTGATGGAATTATTGTGGAAATTATCACCTTGGGGTCAGGCTGGGTTGGTCTTCTAATATGGATAATCTTCTCTGGCCATACACAGGCTGATAATCTTTTCTGACCCCCTACCTCATATCCCTGGAAACTTCCACAGATGGGTTTCATCAAAGATTCATTAATCATCCCTAGTCCCATTTCTGGTGTTTGTCCTTGTGAGACCATCCATTCTAAATTTTTCTACTCCAAGTTTCGATCATTACCAACAGAAAAATTACCATTTGCCTAAGATAGGATTAGGTACATTCTCTGTGTATTGCATGTGCTTAAGCAGGACCAGTTTTGAAGTAATTGGGATTTAGAGGTATGATAGTGTCACCAAATGCCAAGTCAAATTTTCGTTTTGAAATGGTGTTTGAAGAAAGACAATTTAACAGCTACCATTTAGTATATTTATCTAGTAGCAATGCAAAAAGCTGAAAAACTGCTCACTAGTCACAATGTGAGAGATAATGACTAACACAAATATGCAAATGTGCCCCTTTACTTTAATCAAAACCGTCCATTAATCTATTATTCCCACCAAATAACCAGTCAGGGAGAGTGAACTGCGCATCCAGCTCCTTTTTAATATCTCCAGGAGCTATGAAGGGCTGCTGCAAGTCATACACTTGATGGAACAAAATGGGTGTTTCTGTACCACTCCTTTTTCCACACACCCTTCCAGCCAGCCTCTGGAACATTTCTGTATTTCAAAGTGACCTCAGATACTCCAATCTGACCTCATTTCACCTCAATAAAAACAAACAAAAAAAAAACAACAACACTGGACAAGTAGCTTGTGAGCCTCACCTGCTACTCTTGAGAGTGGTTCTATCCATTACCCTTCATAACTTCCTCTAGCCTTACAGATCGGCAATAATTGCAAGAGTTAAATGTAAAAGTGAACTTTTAAATTAAATTTTTTTCTTATTCAAACTTCCATGGTCCCATGGGGACCTCTGCCAAATCCTCTCCAATCACAGAGACTTACAGACAACTATTGTGTCAGTATTAGACAGAAATGATGGTATTAGACAGAAATGACTTTACACATAGGATGAGCATCACACACATGAATGGTGCACAGACATTCTGTTGCAAAATATTCTTGAACATTTTATGATTCCTCCAGATCTGACTGTGCTACATCTTCTAGCCATTTGCTTGGCTTATCCTGGGTTGAACGTCCATCTGATGTTAAAATCTCTTCAAATCTGCTATCCTGTATGAAGTCTTCTCAACCAATGTATGCTACATGGCCAATCTCAATTTTCTCATCTTTACTACTTGTGTTTTTGTTTTCCATTATATCAGAGAAATTTTTTCTAACTCCAACCAAATAAAAAGGGAAATAGAGATCAAAAAGCAAAAGGGAAGTTTGAATTCATTTTTAAAAGGTAAATGTGCACATTTATGATAAGTGTGGGGATTTGGTTGTCATAACTACTGATAAATGTTGCCCTTAGTCACTTTTTAAAGACTCCGTGGCCAAAATCAATGACTGACTAAAAAATTAAGACTGTCAGAACTATTAAATTGTCAAGATCTTCTACTTAGGATTGTGGAAATGGAAGGAATTCTTCACTTCCCTCTCTCCAGGTGGTATAGATTACTGGGACATGAGATGATTACCAATGGCACTCGGGTATTTTTAATGAATCTTAGAAAAATATAATTAGAATGTAAACTCAACTTTTCTTGATAATTATTACTTAGGATGAAGCCTGAGTAAGTAGGTATCCATGCTGCTAAAAGCTTTTCTAACCTAAAAGCTGTTTTTATATATTCAATGTAAGATTCTTCTTGAAGGAGCAATGTACTGTTTCATTTCACTTATATGAAATTCTTGAAAGGCAAGCAATAGTAAAAATAGGAAATCAATGGTAGTCAGAGCCTGGGGTTAACAGAAGCAGATGTACTACAAAGAGGCACAGGAAACTTCGGTGATAGAAATGATACGTACTGTGGCAGTGATTGTATAATTGTAAGCATTTGTCAAAATCGATGAAATTCTAACTTAAAATTGATAATTTTATTGTATAAAAACGATATCTCAATAAAACTGAATTTAAAAAGACAGGTTTTCTTGAAATCATTTAAAATATTTTCTTTTCCTACTCTGTTGCCTTATGTTTCCAATTCCATGTCTTACTGTTCCCATCTTACTTGACATTATTTGGAAATGAGTACCACTTTACATTCCTCAGAGAAAGGGAAGTTATTGAACATTTATAGAATTTCCTGCTGTTGAGTAGGAAGCAGGACAAAAAAATCAGTCCTAAGGTGATTCAGTTCAATAAAAATGTTTACTCACGTAGTAGGGTGTAAAGCAGCATCAGGAGTGAAAAAAGAAATATCCTATTTATCCTCAATCCTTTCCCAAAGCTGTGGAGTAGCTGGGTTCTGGGATGGGGGCTAGAGAACAATATAGACAGTTAACACACGATCCCCTGTCAGTTCAGCATTTGACTGTGAAATCACCATAAAGTTCATGGGCATATAACCCTTTGTTGTAGGGACCTTCAAGGAACTATACAGCCTGGATGAAGATCAACCAGCCTCCACCCATACTCTACACTCTGGACTTTATAGCAAAACCTGCCGCTCCACCTCTGAACCCTTAATACTGCAGATTCATTCTTCAGTCAGCGCATTGTGCCTTCTGAGTTCACTTATTCTCCTTCTAACCTCCACTCTCAAGACTTCTGTTTACTGACTGCCCCGTATTTGACCACAGGACTCTTCTTTCTCTTTTAGCTTCCTATTGTCAACAGCATTACTGGTTCCGGCATCACCTAGCAGGTCCCCAGAGTCTTACCTTTTCTTGCTTTTTTTTTTGCTTGTAGAGTTTCCAGGTTATTGAAACCTCACACAGCCACGACAGGCCATCCACAGGGACATGCACTACTGTCTGACAATCCTTTCATTCTCCCCATTCAGCATTATTTCCCATTTTGCTCAGCAGTCATCTGAAATGTTCACTTCTCTCCTCAAATTCCTCACCTCCTTCACTGTCAGCAGAGGACAGAGGCCTTCCTGTAAGGAAAACCAAGACCATCAGGTGGGAACTGCCTCCTTATAACATCTATGAGGGCAGAGGCCTGTCTTATGTAGAGTTCTAGTCTCAGAGCAAGTGTAGGTTCAGTCGCATAGCAGGAAATCTTAATCGAATGAACAAAGCAGCAGCATCCTCCATTGGCAAGCAAGTGTGATGGGCCTTGGTAGGATGTATTCTTTACTCATAGTTGTGGTTCTTCTTCTACACCCTGTTTTGTCGCACCTGGGCATCACTGAGGCAGATGCTTGGCTATGAAATGTGAGTGGAGGTGACGTGCGTTAGTTCCCAGTAGGAGCTGGGAGAACTCATGCAGGATTTGCCATTCTCGCTTTTCCTTTAGCCACAACAATGGCAGTATTCCAGAGATGGGGCTGATACACTTGCCCAAATCTTGAAATGTGGACAAAACAACTGAAACAGAGCAAACTGGTGCTGGGACACAGAGAGAAATAAACCTTTCTGTTCCAGGCCATGATAATTCTGGAGATGGTCACCACATGATAACCCGGGGGACGATGACAGATGTAGGCTCCCACACATTTTCTTCTTCTCTCCAGTCTCAGGGAACCTGAGTTCAAGGTTAATCTCCTTTACCCATACTCTGGATCCCTCCTACTCCTTGCTCCACCTAGTCTTCTGCGGTCCTGCTCTATTAGTCACCCCTTCCTTCTGAATCTTCAAACACTTCTTTCTGTTACCTTTTTCTATGGCATATAAACATATTTTAATCTCTCCTATCTTAAAGAACAAAGCCAAGAAAGAAACTTCCTTTTCAGTTATCACAATTTCTCTCCATATTCAAAGACAGAGGTCTCCATCTCGACTTCCCCATCTTACCTACTTCAGCTTGTGTGGCATTGACACTTCAGCCCCGTCAGCTGGTAGGCCCAACAACACGACTCCACAGATTCACTTGGTTAATAGCACCACTGAAAAGAAAGTATCTTATCTTTGCTTCATTTAACCATTATCCCTCTTGTTTTTCCCGTGACACTGAGGTAAGAGTGTGTTTTCGCCAAAGGGAGGCTGAATTCGTTATTCCATGGTTCCACCTGCCATGGAACATCGCAGAAAAACACACTTGTTATCTCCCTCAAAATTTATCATCCTACATATACAAGGTGGAGTTCTAGGCCTGAAACAGGTGCTTTTCTCTTTCTTGCTGGTACATTTCCTGAGCACCTGTAGTACCTGTTAATGAGAGGCCAGGGGTGATTTTGTATCTTATCTTTATACAGGGGTGTTAGTTGTACTATTTTGGGGTCAACTATAATCTCAAAGAGTTTTTTCCTATATTTCATAGGAGGCAAAGGGCTCTTCAAGTAAAGAGGACTCCCTGGGACCTGCTCTGTAATTCAGAATTCTGGTGTTGGGGACATGGACTGGATTCCCCACAGATACTTCTCTTTCCCTCCCTCCTCCTTTTCTTCCCTCTCCCTCTCCCCTCCACTCTCAGATGTGGGAAACTTCTCCAGAAGCCCCAGCAAACTTCCCTGGGGTTCAACTGGATTTATGCCCAAACTCTTGCTGCAAGAGAGCTGAAAACATGAGACTGTTGGCATATTCGCTTTCTAGAATGGGAAGAAATCTCCACCAGTGAGCAAGAAGGGGATTGGAAATGGCTGTTTCGTGGATATAGCAACAGTAATCACCATGTCACTACCATTGAGAAGCCCAGAGGCCTCAGGTGTTGCCTGTCTTAGAGTAAATTCTCTCTCTACATGAAAGAATCTGACCCTGGACTTGGCATCTTCTATTTACTCCTTTGTTAAGTGCCATTATATATCTCACCTTTCCACATAGTTCCATTATCTCCTAAAATATCTCCATGATTTCTTCCAACAACTCAAGGCAGTCAATGTACACAGAAGTCCTACTGGCCATTTTGGTGTTGCAGAATCAACCTGCGAGGGACACACACGGATAGATTTAGTCCCACCCTTGCCACCTGTCCTCCTCTTCCCTCCTCTCCCTACCTCCCCTGCTTTTGTTAATTTTCAGTAACAGAAGGCATGCTCACTCTTTATGTAGGCTCAGAAAAATGTGTGTTGGCTAGTAAAAATGCTTATACTTTCCACCAAAGTGATCATTAATATCTCTGAGGAATAATTATAAAACAATGACAAAATATATGCATATTCTCATATGCATATATTCAATGAATCTCATTACTTTGTGATCTTAAATCATGTGCCCATGAGGCAATATAGAATCTAACACAGTACTGGTTCTCAGGCTATCAATAATTGTTAGATGCAGTTGAGAAACCCTTTAATGTATTAATGCTGAGATTTAAAAAATTTAAAAATTAATGAAGTTCTGTTTAATAAATTATCATCACTACCACCCCAAACCATTTATTAAACACTTAATTCCATGTAATACTATTCCAGCTGGTATAGATACAAAACAATGCAGCACGTTTTGCCGAGAGGTTTAATATTAATCACAGAAAGAGGGAATGATTAAATATTCATAATTTTCACTGACACAGAGGGAGGCGAAGCTCAGGTTAGGCTCAGAGGGACACTGAGCCTCAGAAGGGCCCTTCATTAACCCATTAATGCTTCTTGAGCATCTGCTACACTCAAAATCTTGTTGGTCCTACAGGGATTAACATGATAGAACCGCTGCTTTATAATCTCTGCAGATAATCTTACAGAGAAACCCTGGTTTTCCCTTCTCCTGAAGGACACTGCACTTCCCCTCCATCCCATGGATCTATTGCACACCTGCCGCTAGACCCCGTGTCCTGGCTGCAAGGGCCTGCGTGGAGGGCAAAGGACACTGCACACACTTTCCCTTTCTAAAAACCATGGCCTCTATTAAAGCATAGCATCCCATATGCATCAGGATGCTGCTAGGCTTAGTTGGCTGTAACAAAACCCAAAAACAATGGCTTAAATAAGATTTAAGTTTACTTCTTTCATGGAGAAGCAGCAATGCCAAGATGGGCTACCTGCCCATGCTCTTTCAGTCTTCTTACGTAGCCATCCTCGATGTGAAGCCTTGACCCTGCAGTCTAGTTAGCTTCTCCAGTGCTGCTCATCAAGTCTGGTTCACACAGCTGTACTCGCAGAGTGAACTTCAGGGGTGAGAGAGTAAGCGCGGACAGCCTGCAGCTAAATGACGTTGCGGTTCACATGCTAGCCGGGGCGGCTCACCTGAAGATGTCAGGGGTGGAAGAGAAAGAAATGGGCACACTGAGATATTTGGAAGAACAGTTAGCAGTATTTGTTGAGAGATAAGAAGTAGGGGGGAATATATAAGGGTTATGTGGTCAGAAAAAGCAGGATCAATAGCGATTCTCAGACTTTGGCTTTAATTAGGACTGGTTATATTTACACGAGACATGGGCAACTGTGGAAAGAGGAATGCAGGGGATCAAGTTAGAAGTTCAGTTTGGGCAGAGGAAGCTGGAGATTTCTATTACATAATGATGCCTACCCACTGAGTGGCTGACTCTCTGGAATTTCCATCCATCCTCAATGGATGTCTGGTGCCGAATGCTTCCATAACTAGGAAGAGACCCGTGTTCCTATCTAGTCTTCACTTTTGTTTCTGGAATGTTTGTTTTCAGTCCAGTCTCTGTGGCCCTCAATTTCCCCAGCTCCAGGCAGAATGGAGCTTGTCCCCACAGTGAGCTCAGACTGCATTTCTGTGATCACAAGGTACCCTGCAGTCAGTCTCTACAAATCAAGTTGTTATGAACCCTGTTCTTGAACTCATTTTGTTCAAGTGAAACAAGATCTTGGAAATTTTTATCTTGTATAACTTCCTCCTTTTGGCATTTCCCACTTATTGGATGAAAGCAAGAAAATAAAATACATTTTTAGAAAATGGACAACTGCTAAATAAGTATTAGTAAGTTGGCTGTGACTGATAGTTTTCCACTCTGAGAATAAACACCTATCACAAATAAAGAGAGGAGAAAGAGAGAAGCTAAGCTACTGTAATTCTTCAGATGAAAACTGTATTTTTGATGTCAAGGTGTCTCCATTATCTAAGAGTTGGTTTGTAGTTTGTCAGAAACAGAAATAGTTCTAATCAGGTTGCTCAAAGAACTGATCAAGCTATGGAAGACAATAAACCACTAACTGAACTCACAAGCAGCAGACTGGTCTCTATTGAAAAATATAATAAACTGCAATGTGAAATGAATCTTTCTTGACAATGGGGTCCTGTTATCTGTACAGCAGTTTCCCTCTGAAAACCAGTTTGCACAGCATTAATTTGCTTGGCAGATATGAAACAAGACATAGCCTATTAGATGCTCTCAAAAGATATCTCCATCAAGCCATTTAAGTCTGGGAAATTCATTTAAATTTTGGGATATTTCTGACAAGGTTAGGGCTGGACTGTTGGTTTCTGAGAACCCAAAGCATCCTCTGCCCGGACAGCATCAGAAAACACCAACGAATTCCATCATTATAAATTCAATGTAAGAGGCATGTCACAGTGCAACTGAAGGGTGGGAGGGTTCCTTGTACATTAGGGACATGTCAGGCCTCTCTTCTTGACAAGGGACTGATGATTTTCCAATTCTACCACCAACACATTTGTAAGCTCTCTTTTCAGTGTTGTGTTATGATTATACATTGCTTTATGTAGTCATTTTGCAGGAAGATCTGAATATTCTATCTAGTGCCAATGATATTCAAGTTTTAAGAATGACTTTAAAGTTGTGTGCCAGAATCATTATATTTACCAAAAATTCACAAGGTTCTTCACAATGTAACTATTCAAAGTAATTACTGATGTGTACGAATCTACTGAAATGTGATGACTTACATAATTTGGGAGGGAATAAATGCTCCATAGGTCCAGAATTTTAATTAGCATATGGATATGTGTTAAAAATCAAAAAGAAAATAAATTTATAGAGATCGTACTTATTCATTCCAATTATTTTTACACATCTAGAAACATACTGCATTCTTTTTTATCTCGTGACAAAGGCTGTGCTGACAGAGAAGTGGAGATTACTCATATACTTAGATATTCACAGGTGTGGTCGGGAATATTATCCTAGAGTTTTTCTTGTTTAAATATTGTATCCTTGTCCAGTTTTGAGAATAAGCTGAGAAATTTTGCTTTTTTCCTGTTCTGGAGAAGTTCCTTTAACATATCAGTTACTTGATAGAATGCTGCTGACAGAGGTATTGACCTGATGTGTTTCTTTCTTTTTAATACCTTTTTTTTATTATTGAGAATTTCAAACATATACAAAAAGAGAGTGTGACATAATGTAACTGGATGCAACCATCACCCAGCTTCAACACTTACTACTTAGGGATGATCTAGTTAAATCTATTATTTTAAGTATTATGATTATTTAAAGGTTATACAATAAACTTGAAGCTATATATTTTTACACACAATTAAAGAATACTAATTTTGATGTATGTGTCTGAGGCTGCAGTGGATTGCCATCAGCCACTGAGGTTGCCAGTCAGTTGTACGGCTGTGGAAACTGCAGCACGTTAGAATTATCTGTGGTACTTAAGCCAGAAAACAGAAGGCATGCTTCGTTCTTTCTCTTTGTTTTCAAAATAAAGAGTTTATTTTCTAATAACTTCCACAACTGATCAATGTTTTATTGTTGTTACCATCCCCATGATCTTCTACTTATTCACTGCTGTGTATATTGCTATAAGTCACCCAGATCTTGAAAAAAAATCTCTCTCCATCAGTTTCTGGGGTCAAGAATTCAGGAAGGACTTAGTTGTGTGCTTTGCCCTTGGGGTCCCTGCTGTGTGCAGTAAGAGGCTGGAGGCTGACTTCACAGGGCTGGCCAGGCACCGTTATCTCTTCCTGTAGTTTCAGGGCCTTTTCATACGGTCATTCGACATGAGTACTCACAATGTGTCAGCCATAAGTTAGCCAAACTGCTTACCTAGTGTAGTGGCCAAAGCCTTCTAGAAAAAATATTTTAGAGACCCAGGTGAAAAGCTGCATTAGTTTTTATGATCTAGCTTTGGAGGGGACACATTATCACCACTGTCTCCTTCAGAGAGCGAATATTAACCCACTGGTTGTGTATTATATATTTATTGCTATATGATGTTGGTGGCTTAAAACAACACTTTCATTTAATCTCACAGCTTCTGTGGATCAAAAGTCTGGGCATAACCTAACTGGGCCTGTTTCAGGAGCTCACAGTATTGCAATTAGGTAATCAACTAGAGTTGTGGCCTCATAGGAGACTTGACTGAAGAAGGATCTGCTTTCAAAGTCATATGACAGCTGACAGCAATTCATTCTTGAGGTCTGACTACAGGATTGAGAATCTGTTTCTTGCTGGCATTGGTTGGACGCCTTCCTTATTCTTTGTCACAGAGATCTTCCCATGGGGCTGCTGGTTTCTTCAAAGCCAGCAAAGGGGAGAGTCTCCTAACAAGAGGGCTTGCAATCTTGTGGAACAAAATCAGACACACTTAATCAGTGCATTGGTCACCTTTGCCCTATTTATTAGTTGGAAGCAAGTCTAATTTCCACCCACACTCAAGGTATAGGGAGCACCCAAGAACACTTTGGCCTTTTTTTTTACTTTGGCCTTTTAGTTCCTATACTGTGCCATACTCTGTTCTGCCTCAAGACATTTGCATAAAGAGTTCTTTCTCTCCAAATACGTATCTCTTCTCTCCAAGTTGACCTGGTAATTGCTGCCTTCTCCTGCACATTTGAACTCAACAGTCACTTTCTCAGGGAAGCATTCGCAGAATTACCAGGCCAGATCAGGACCATGTTTAGACATTACTGCAACCTTCTTTGTAGCTTTCTTTCACACTGTCAACCATGGTTTATAATTCCGTTTTTGAGCAAGCTCTGTCTCTCCCATTAGACTGTAACAAGAGGTCAGAAACAGCATTGGTTTTTCCATTACCTCTGTAGCCCAGCACATAGCATAGCAGTTGGCACAGAGTAGATGCTGAATAATAAGTCTGTGCTATTGTACCTTACTGTGCAAGGCAGGCAGGTGAGAGCTGAAGAAAGATTACTTCTAACCTACTTGCTTTGTTCCTTGGGAAGGGTTTGGGTGATTTAAAATTGTCTGCATCACTGTAAACTTTTCCCCAGAGCATTTTTTTTTTTTTTGGGAGGGGGTAGTAATTTTTTGTGTGGTTTTTCAGCAACTTTTATGTTTTTTTCCATCTTTTTAGCTGTTCTTTCTCGTCTAAGATTTGTGATATATATTTTGCCACAAGATCATTCATTTCATAGAAATACTGACTCTCCAAAAGTTAAGATAAATCTCCATTGCTATAGTTGTCTCCTTTCCTAATGTGGTTTATTGGTTCCTTTCTCTTCTATCATACTCAGATGTGCCAGTGTAATCACTGCCATTTCACTGCTATCTTCTAGGATATAAATTGTAATTTTACTGAATTTCACACATTCTATTTAATCTCTTTTATATTATGCTTTATTATTCACTTTTACTTTTCTCTTTCTAATTTCTTAAGATGTTTGAAGTTTTCTTGTTTTTCAATGTAACATTTAAATCATTATTCCCTGAGTACTACTTTGGATATATCACTTAAGTTTTACATAATTAATTCTCATTTTTAGTTTATTAAAAGACAGCTCATTACATAACTTTGATGTATGAACCTACATTACTGCAACAAAATGTTTTTAAAAGTTGGTAATTTTAACTTTAGTTGCACTGTTAATAAAAATTATTTAGACAAATTTAAAAATGTTTTTTGTCTGTATATCATTTTAAAAATTTTACTTAGGTGAGATCAGGAATCAACACTATGATGTCTTAAGTTTTCCTTGCTCTGGTCTACCCTTCCTAACCACCTGACATGTGGCTCTTAGCAGAAATTTCTCCCCTCATTTTAGGTATCTCTGAAAGGTATTGACAAATCAGTCTAAAATAAATCATTTTAAGAGAAACTGATTTTTATATTTCATTATTCTCCCTCCCCACCCCCTAGTTTTTTGGTATAGAATCCATTAGTGGGAGGTTTACCTTTTCAGATGAACTATGACTGCTGCAGGGGACATGACATAGAATTATATCTCCTTTCCCAAACACTTTTTTGGTTAAGCTCCTAAAAGGTTCATAAATATGTCACTGGAAATTTTATTCACATTGATTTTTTTCCTTCTCCGAGTCTTTTAATATTCATTACATGAGGTATATAATTAATATCTTTCTTTACCTCTAACTTCCCACCTTGCACAGTAAAACACCGTATTATTGACTTATTATTCAGCATCTACTTTATGCAAACTGCTGTGCTAGGTATTGGGCTACAGTGGTGATGGGAAAACTGATGCTGTCTCTGCTCTCTGGAGTTCACAATCTAGTGGGAGACACAGAGTCTGATCAAAAATTGAATTATAAACCATGGTTAGTAGTGGAAAGAAAGCTACAAGAGGCTGCAATAATACCTAAATGTGGCCCTGATCTGGGCTGGTAGATCTGGAATGCTTCACTGAGAAAGTGACTCGAGTTGAAATGTGCAAGAGGATTAGGAATCAACCAGGTCAACTTGGAGAGAAGAGATCTGTATTTGGGGAGAAAAAGCAGTGTCTTGAGACAGGACAAAACAAAGCATATTCTGGGATGTGAAAGAAGGTCAAAGTGACCAGAGGTCTGACAGTCACTCTCTTGAGGGGGAATATTCAAATATATGGCCGGAGGGTGGGGTGGGGTGGGGAGGGCAGAAGCAATATTAAATATATGATGTGAATTTTGGGCTTAGGTTTTAGAGCAGCTAGAATCCACTGACAATCTTTTTGAGCTGAGAAATGATTGGATAACATACTACAGTTTAAATTTCAAAAAAATCAGCTTACCAAAGAGTAGACAATTGGATGAAGGCTATGAGGTAAGCAGTTAAGAGACAGTTACAGGGTCCAGGTGAGAGTTTGGGGAAGGCTGGGTTATGGTGATACTAAAGAATATAAAGGAAATTGATTCTTTTAAGAGATGGTCAGGAGGTACTGGGAACAACTTTTGTGATGGTTTGGATTGGTGGATAAGCGAGGACAACTCCCAAGCCTTTGTTTTACTTAGCTGAATGGACTGTGCTGGCATTTACTGAAATGAAAACATTGCAGAAGAACTAAGTTGTGGGGAGTTGCTGTGTGAAGTGAATCTGAATCACGCAAAGATTTCATGTAGCTATCTTGGTTTATAGTTCAAAGGAAAGGTCCAAGATAGATGCTTATTAAGACATATGGCTCTTAAGCTGTGGGTGTGCTTGCGACTACCTTAAGAGGTAGTCGAAGGGCCTCACCCGAGACTTGAAAGACTTATAGACATTGAAGAGGTTGAACCAACAAAGAAGACAAAGTACCAACCACAAATGGAGAAGGCAAACCAGGAGAACATGCTGTCACAGCTGCCACGGATAGGAGGATTCAAGGAAGGGGCTGACTTCAGTGTGGCCACCGAGTTGAGGAGGACCAAAATACTCCTCAAATTTGGGGATGTGGAAATTATTAGTAATCCTTATAAAAAGAGTTTGATATTTATTAAAGGAAGAAACCAGCTGGGGATAGGCTGGGAAATTGGTGGGGAGTGAGGACACAGCATTGGCCAAGATAGCTGATCTCTTTGATGAGTTTGATGGTAAAGAAACTCTAGAAAGGGAAGTCTGTTTAAAACATTTTTCTTTTTTGCTTTTGTTCTTTATTTTTAACTCGAGAAAGTAGAGTATATTTATAGGGGCTGTAAAGAGTAAAAAGAGACATTAATAAGTTAACGTTCCAGGAGAGTAAAGAAATAATAAGAAACTTAAGTTCCCTGAAACAGATTGGAGGGTATGGGATACAGAATGTAGTGAACTTCGGAGGCTTTGGAAAGTCCCCTGACCTCTCAGTGGTCAGGACAGCTGCATATTCTGAAACACTATTTAGGTGGATGTATATTGATGACTGTTTTTTGTTTGGTTGAATGTTTGAGGTTCAGTGAATGGTAACGAAATTTAGGTCATTTGCTCTTGACATTATTATGTTAACATTACATATACAGTCTTTTTCTTTAAAAAAAAAAGTTGTGGCATGTACTGTTAAGGGGGGTGCGCACCTTCATATCAAGGGCTCTTTGTCAAGGCTGTTTTCTATCCCCCCATCTCTCTTTGTGGGATTCAATGTTTTGCCTAAAGTGTGGTTCAGACTGTAGATAAGTGGAGGAGATAAGGCAGGTCTCACTATTCATCATTATTGCTGGCTCATCTGGTGCTACCAGTACTTCATGTCTCTCTGTTGTTTTGCAGACAATGGTTTCTGCATAGATTCAAATGGCAAAAACCAATAGCATATGAACAGCTGGCATACTACATGTGACAGTCAAGACATTTATCTTAGTTCAGAGTAATTAAAGACATGTCTGTCAAACATATTCAATCCAAAAATGAACTAATGAATAACTGACGATTGACAACTCATCATTTATCAGCTAGCTGGAAATATAAAGGTTTATTCCACATTAACCAGAGAAGTCATTCTAGAATTAAGAAAAATTCAGCACTTTAAAAAACTCTCTCTTGGGGCCTCCCTGGTGGTGCAGTGAGTTAAGCAACACACTATGAAGCAAATCGCAACTACTGCAGCACGAGTTTGATCCCTGCTGCCAGCCAGGGAGGGGACCCTCATGGTGCAGCAGACCTCTCCTGCCTCATTGGATGCTCCCCTCAGCAATGTGTTTCATTCAGTCTGCCTGTTCTGCTCCCCACTCTGTCTGGTGAATCCTCTTACCTCGCGTGACTCTGGCCTGTACCCCAGTGCTTGTATGCATAAATAAATAAATCTTTTTTTTTTAAGATTTATTTATGCATACAAGCACTGGGGTACAGGCCAGAGGTGGGGGGAGGTGAGAGGATTCACCACAGAGAGCGGGAAGCAGGACAGGCAGATCAACAGAAGTACACTGCTGAGGGGAGCAGCGGGCACAGCAAGAGAGGTCTGCCACGCCATGTGGGTCTCTTCCCTGGCCGGCAGCAGGGATCGAACTCGTGCTGCAGTGACTGCGTTTTGCTTCATAGTGTGTTGCTTAACCCACTGTGCCACCAGGGAGGCCCTAAATAAATAAATCTTTAAAAAAAATAAAAACTCTCTCTTGTATTTCTTTTTGCATGTTGCTTAGTGATAGTACTCAGCTAAACAAGGCTGAAAAACCTAAGAAAAAGACAGTGTAGGATAAAAGAAAAGAGAACTAACCCAATGATACAAATAGGCACAATTCTTATAATCATTTTTTTTAACATAAGAAATCTCAGAATGCCATTTGTTCAGTAGGTTCAGATAGCAACAACCCAAGTGAAAAGGGAAAATCACTGTTTTTCAAGAAGAAAAGTGGAATTACTTCCATATAAAAGTTAGTATGAATAAGAAGCTGGTGTTCATTCATAACACGGAGAAGAAGGAAGGTATTTCTTTTCCACAATAAAAATGAAAAGCAAATAAAGTGCTAGAAAAACAAAGGGCCATATAAGAAAGGCAGAGTCCAAATGCGCAACCTAAAATGTATACTGTTTTTCAATAACTGATGGAGAGGAAGAAAGAAAAATTCATTTGATCGTGACTCTGGGACATTCTCCTTTTAAGGGGTGGGTTATGCTGCTGATGTAACACAGAAGAAAGGCACGCTGTGTGGTAACTGTGCTTTCATTCTGCAGAGGGGTCCCTCTCCCCAAGCGCAGTATACGCTCCACCCGTGGTGCTCTGAACTCTGGTACCTACTTGCCTGGAATTGCCAACTAAGGGGAATAACTACCCCTTGCTGGCTTCCCTTAACCTTGCCCACATTTTTGAAAAAAGTCCCTTCATTAAAATCTCTTAAATTACCTCTTCTGGCATTATCTGTGAGTCTCTCATGGCAAGATACAGAGAGAGTGAGATGATAGTTTAAAAGCTCTCTAAATTTCACCAAGGGTGGTGGTGGCTGGTTATGCGGTTGTGCGAAACAAGATGAAAGCCAGGAATCCATCTCCTTCCCTTTGTCAGGCTGAGTCCCCTGTCCATATATCTGTCCTTGTGTGTTCATCTTATGCCAAGTATTATCCTAGTGTGTGTTTATTATGTACAAATGACTGCTAAAAGCAAACAAGCCACCTTTGGCTTAAGTGAAAAAACAGACACCAATTCCCACAGCTACTACTAACTCGTTTAGAATTGCCATGAGGTTTACTGAAAAGCTCTTCTCCTGGATCTTGGCAAAAAATCAGACTAGAGCTGTCTTCACTCCCTAGAGACCTTGAGTAGAGAAGACACAGCCTCCACTACCACATGCATTGATTTGCCTGCCCAAATGGAAGAGGAGAAACTGGTTATTTTGGATTTACTGAGAAGCTATTCAATTTTAAGCACTTAAGGCTGATGTTATAAAGTGCTGAACTTTCAATAATAGCCCCCAAACTATAGTACAACCTTCAAAGTCAATCTGGTTTTTCCGTGTTGGGTTATGAGAAGGGACTTGTGAGATGTTTTTCCATGACATCTCCAAAAACTCCTAAATCTAGGCATAAGACTCATTTACTGACGATTGACTGTTTCATAAAAATACCTCTCTTGGTGTTCAGATGGCGAAGAGCACTGTCTTCCCCTCCTCCTCACTTAAGATCCACTTCTGTTTGTCATTCCTCCTCCCACTTATTCAGTGTCAGGCCCTCCTATGTCTGTCTGCTTCCCTCATTCAAAGCAATTACACAATATACATCCAAATGTCTCCTCAACCGGCCTTCAAAAGTCCAAGTGAACTGTGAGTCAGTCATGAAAGAGGCAAGATGGACTTCGAATCTCCCCATCTGAGTCCTTTTATCCTTTCTTGGTTCCCTTTTTCCCATGATTTCCCATGTTCCAAGCATCTTTTCATTTGGAAGCAAACTCACTCCCCTAAATGGATTTTTTCCAATTATTTATATTTTATCTGAATCTCTGTTCCAATAATAATAAGTCTACATTAAATATACAGGCTTTGGGGCCTCCCTGGTGGCACAATGGTTAAGCACTGAACCATGAAGCAAACTGCAACCACTGCAGCACGAGTTCGATCCTTGCTGCTGGCCAGGGAGGAGACCCACACGATGCAGCAGGCCTCCTGCCTCACCCGCTGTTCCCCAAATGTGCTTCCGTCAATCTGCCTGTTCTGTTCCCCACTCTGTCTCTGGTGAATCCTTTCATCCCCCACACCTCTGACCTGTACCCCAGTTCTTGTATGTATAAATAAATCTTAAAAAAAATATATATATATATACAGGCTGTGCTTTGTGCTACTCTGACGTGCTCAGCCTTTCCTACAATAACCATTTGAACTCGGCATGTGTATGGCGGGCCCACTGTGGGCTACTGGTACGGCATTATCATCTTTCTCCACCTGTAGGATCTAGAGAGCCCATTCCTACCCAGTGCTGGCCTGGTGCTTGTGATTCAGGATTCGGATCTACGGCACACTGAGCACTGTCTTCCTACTGCTGTCTCATGGCATGCACGGAAATCTGGTGTGCTCATTATCTCCAGTTGAAAACAAGAGACTAAATCTGTTCTTATTAATTCTGTGTCTGTTTCCTTCCTTCTTTTTTGAAAACAGGCTAGGTTGTTTGTTTAGAACTAGGGAATTCCCATTAATGCCTATTAACTATTATTTAAAGAGCACTTACTGTGTGCAACACATTGTAGCAAATGTTCTGCAAAAATAACATGCTTTACTCACTATACCGATTTAGGTGGGGATGACCTTATGAAAACACAGAGGTCAGATACTTTGTTTTGAATTACACATCTGGTAAGGGACTGAATGGACTCTAAAGTCAGAACTCACTGGACCTCCTTATCCTGTGGTCTCCCTATTTCCCATGTGGCTCAATACAGTGATGAGCAAGTTCACCCAAACTTCAAAAGGAAATAAAACAGTGATGGAAGTAAGAAAACATGCCATGAAAGTCACTCCGTGTAGGCTAATTGCATAAGAGAACATCTGTGGAAGTGGAGAAAAAAAATTCGTTTTGCAAATAGTATCGAGTAACAAAATTGCAAGCACAACACTCATGATTTTATCTGAACCGAAAGTACACAAGGTACACACAGAAATTCAGCAGGGCCTTTGTGTTGTATTGCCTTCCCGAAGTGTCATTTCCCTCAGGGAAATATTAACAAAGTCTCTTGGAGTAGCTCCTTAAAAATTGGTTTACCCAGCAGATTCTGGAAATTCTATTAATATAAGCACTGGAAGCTAATTATTTAACTCATATTCTTCCTACCAAACCCAGCTCTGACATGTAATAAACCTAAGTTCATACTACCTCTTCCAAAGAGGTTTCCCTCAGGAAGTAGGATATCTTAGAGTGAAAGGGCCGTTCAGGATTATGCTCAATGAAGTAAGTCAGAAGGCAAAAGAAAAATACCAGATGGTTCCTCCCCTAGGAGGAATATAAGGGAACCAAATAAGGACCAATGAAAGGAATAAGAACAGTAATAATAATAATAACAACAACAATAAAGACACAAAAACCAAAAATGAAAAGACAAGGACAAATTGGGGACACTTGGAGGGGAGGGAAGAGGGGAAGGGTGGAGGGCAGACCGGAGCATGGGGGACTGAAGTAACGGTGCACTGGTGTTACAGTGATGGGGAATACATGGGGATTACAATTGATGTCAAATATATGTAAATTTAAAAAATTATAAATAAAAAAAATAAATGCAATGAAGGCAAAAAAAAAAAAAAAGGTCCCTCCAACCTGTAAATTTTGCTATTTGTTTAGTTCCTTCTTCCGTAAGTTTTCTTTTCCCTTCTTAAAAAGTTCCTTAAACTTGCTAACTCAATTCTTTTTCACTTCTTTTCCAGTCCATGTTTACTTCCCCAAACACAAAATAAGAGTCATTTCCCAAAGGTTCTTCCCTGGTCCCATGTCTGTAATTCCACTTCGAGTCAGGAGTCTTGCACGTAATTTCCCACACCCTAACTCTACTTCCTAGGATAAAGCTCTTTACTTTCTCCTTTTTCTCTTCTTATTTTCCATATCACTGGTTCTGATTTATGGTCATCTGTTTTTTTCAACCTTTCTGTTTCACTCTCTGGTCCTTTTAAGTACTTCTGCCCATTTGGTTGGCAAGACTGGTAGTCCACTGCATCTTCCCATTTTCTATGGGTTCCAAATTAAAGAAAGACTTGGCTTTCTCTCTTCTTTTCTCTCTTCTTTCTTCAAGGTTGGAGACATGGCTCCTGTCAGCTCATGAAACCCTAGAGAACAGAGTTATCAGACTGACTAGGGGATTGTTCCCAAGTAAGTAGAAATTCTCATTTCTTCTACCCTTATTCTTATATTCAGGGAGAAGGGTGATATGGAGAATAAAAAGCAGACACACATTTTTTGATCCAAACAAACAATTTGGCATGTGATTTTCCTGTCGTGATTTTCTACCTCGCAGTTCTTGCTGCTGGTGAGACTTTCTAGTCTAAAACTTCTTCACAGGTCAGAAGTAGATGAATTTGTTTAAGGCAATATTCTGCCAGTTGACAAACGGGCCATCAGTTAGTAAGTAACAAATAGAGCGCTTCTGCGGGCCAGATGTGAGTGGCCCATGGGAAGGAATCAAATGCTCCTCTCATCTGCAGCAGAGTAATACATTTGTTTGATGCAAGGGTTAGTTAGGGCTGAGCCCAGATTCATTTTATCATAATTAAGAGTAATTTTACACACTGCAATAGAATTTACTTCAAATTTGACTTGAGTTTTGTTTTTTTTTTAAATGCTGTTGTGAGTTAATATTAGACCAAGGCCCTGGCTCACATATAGAATCAGTCCCAAATTCTCCAAGAAATGTAAAAATGATGAAAAGTTCAAAGAAAAATACTGAAACAAGTACACTCCAAGCAAGGTCCAGAGGTTGTCTAGCAGTTTGGCTGTTTGGACTCAAAACCGTAGAAGTTAAAGAAAAAGGAGAGGCCTTCAACCATCTCTAGTGAAACTGAAAGACTCAACATCTGTATTCAGTGAGGTATCAAATGAAGTGCATCCTCCAGAAGAAAAGGAACAAGAAAAACTTGATTTCTTTTTTTCATTTTAATACAACAAAGGGAATGACAAGAAAATACATAAACTGATTGGTCTGATAATGATTAAGACTGTGAAACTGATGACAAAGATTGAAAGAGATTTTGATTATAACTGAGATGCCATCTTACCTGCGAAAATATCCTAGATGAGATCTAATAGGTAACCATAAGTCTTAGGGAAAAATTACATTTGAACTTGCTAAAGTCATCAATTATTGTCTACATGAATTTATACAATTAGATTGTCTACATGAAGAGGAATTATGCATGGAAGAGGATGGAATAAACCATAGTCACAGAGAAATTTGACAAATTTCTGCTCTAAAATTCATATGGAAATTCAAGGGATACAAAATAGTCAAAAATAATCTTGAAAAGGAATAAAGCTGAAGGACTCATACTTCTTGATTTCAAAAGTTATCACTAAACAACAACAATCATGACTAAAGACTGGTTTAAAGATAGTTCAATAGGATACAGTTCAGAAATAAACCATGGTGTCAACTGATTTTTGAAAAGGATGCTAAGACTGCTCAATGGGGAAAAAATAATCTTTTCAACAATGGTGCTGGGGCAACAGAATAGCTACAATCAAAAGAATGAAAGCGATCCCTTACCTAACAATAGATACAAAAATTAACTCAAAACTGATCAAACATGTACATGCAAGAACCTAAAACTGCAAATCTCATAGGAGAAAACATAGGCATAAATCTTAATGAACTTAAACTAGATAACTGTTTCTTATATGACAACCAAAAGCATTGATGACAAAAGCAAAAAATAGTATACTGGAATATCAAAAAGTATCATCAAAAATTAAAACTTCTGTATTTCAAAGGACACCTTCAAGGAAGTAAAATATTTGGGAGAATGGGAGCAAATATTTACAAATCGTATAGTTGACAAGGGGATCATAACTAGAATGCATAAAGAACTTTTACAAGTCAGTTTATAAAACCCAGTTAAAAACGGGCAAATATGACTAGATATTTCTCAAAAGAAGATATACAAATAGCCAACAGCACATGAAAAAAGCTTGACATCATTAGCCAGCAAAGAAATGCATTGTGGTAAAAAACCACAATGAGATACTACCTCTCACCTAGGATGGCTATAATTAAAATGACAATATTAGCAAGTATTGACAAGGATGGGAAGAAATCGGAAGCCTCATACCCTGCTGATGGGAATGTAAAATGATGCAACCACTTTGGAAAACAGCCTAGAAATTTCTCAAAGGGTTAAATATAGAGTTACCACATGACTAAGCCATTGCAGTGTTAAGTATATAGCCAAGAGAAATGAAAACATATGTTCAATTCAAAACTTCTACATGAATATTCATAGAAGGATTGCAAAAGTAAAAAAACCTCAAATGTTCATCAACTGATAATGGATAAAATATGGTTTATCCATATAGTGGAATGTTATATGGCAATAAAGAAATGACATACTGATACAGGCTATAACATGAAATCATTGTCTACATGAACAAAATCATTCAAAAGGAGCACACACTGTATGCATTTATATGAAACATCCAGAATAGGGAATGCCATAGAGATGTAGGATTGGTTGGGGCATGGAGGGGAAAGAGGAGGGAAGTAATTGATAACTGGTACATGGATTCTTTTTATGGCCATGAAAATTCTAAAATTGTAGTGATGGTTGCAAAGTTCTATTCTTATACTAAAATCATTGAATTATTCACTTTAAGTTGGTGATTTTATTACATGTGAATTATAAAGTTATAAAAAAAGAAACAATTACTGTTCTATTGATAGAGAATAAATCCCTTAAAAATCAGTTCTCAAGACGTTTTCTTACAGGTCAATGCTAGTGACATCAAGCTGAGTGTGAAGAACTGGTGGATATAACACAAGAATCCTGGAGAAAGTTTAAGGAAAAGTTAAAATAATCAGTATACCTGAATACCAGGTATACTGAGCGATACCAGTATCGCTCTCTGGTTTCACAAATTTTTCCTCGTCTCAGCAGTACGATTTCTTTCTTAATTTTCTTAACTTCTGCTTTGTGGGGTATGATAAATGAGATGAAAAGAGGGAAGAGGATGGAAACACTCTTCCATCACATTTGGGGATAGAAAATGAACTTCTGCATCAGCCAAAGGTGTTCAAATCCTAACTCACAGTTGAGTAACAAGTGACAAAACTGGCAGCCAATTGTAGGGCCAGAGCTGGGGACAGTTTTCTGAACTCTGATTTCTCATACACAGTCTGGAAATAAGTGGGCACTGGTTTTGCAGTAACCGGTATCCTTTTTTTGGCATCAGTATTCAGAGATTTCTTTGTGGGCGATCTACTCCTCAGTTCCTATACTTTGGTGTATTTGCATTCATTCCGGTTTTCTGGTCTGCACCACTAGCCCAGCTGAGCAGCACATTCCATGGTCCAGGGTGAGAATATGTGAAATTTAGCCACTGAGATTAAGCTTAAGTCTTTCGCTAGACTGTTGAAGCTGCTGCTGAATTCAATCTGAAGGGCTATGCGTCTGCAGCTGGCCCACCTTTTGGCCTATATTGAAGTCTGAAAGGGTGGCCAGTGATGCAGAGTTTCTAGACCTTATTAAAAGCATGCCAGCACCAGCTCTGGACTTTATAGCTATCAATACATTTACCTTTAAGCTTGTAAAACAAGTATAAACTGGCTTCTTTATTACGGTACCTAGATGAATCTTAAAGTAACAATACTAACTGTTCTGGTTAGTATGGCTGTGTAACAAGTGATCCCAACACTTTATGATTTAAAACTAGAAAATGCCATAATTATAACAAGAAAACGTATTTTTGCCACAGTTGGGCAGGGATTGGCTCTATTCAATATAAGTTGTGGTGGTGTGAAGATCGGGGGCTAGAATAATCTCAAGTCGTGTTCACTTACATGTCTGGTTTCTGGGCCAGGAACAATCAGCTGGTACTGGAGAAAGGGGTTCCTTAGGTTTGTAGGGCTGCTCCCCACCCCTCTCTTTCTCTTTCCTCTCTACCTCTTTCTTCTCTTCTCTCTCCCTTTGATCTCTCCAGAATGGAAACTTGAAGATACCGGAAATTCTTAAATGTGAGCTTAGGGCTCTAAGGCACATATTCTAGGGAGAAGGAGAGGGGAAGAAGCTCTATCAAGTTTTGTGTCCAGAAGTCACAGACTCGCGTCACCACGGTCCCAGGTCTATCCAAGTCCCACAGGAACTCCCTTACCCAACGTCAACATCGTGTTATGGTGTGAACATATGAGTTAGGGAATATCGGTGTGGCTATTTTTGAATATATCATTGACTACAGTTTGTAGGGTATTTATAAAAAGGATAAATGAGAGAATTTTCAAAAGGCTATATTTAAAGAAAAAAAAAAGTAATGTATTGCTGAAGACCTCCTGGGCTCAAGGACCTTGAAGATACCAGTGTGAACTGAAAATATTTCTTTGGCTAAGCCAGGAAAATGCTAGTGAGAAGAGATCAAAGAGGAAGATGACTGGAGATAACACTTACCCAAGATTTTGAGTTCTGTTAAGTTTTAAGGCAATACAGATGCTTGATAGAGGAACAGTAAAAATAACAAAATAACATTTATGTCACAAATCTGTTGTTTGTGTATCAACTAGTATTTCTGATTAAATTTATTTACTTATTTTAGCAGTCATGCTTGAGTGATATGAAAGGAGCTAGTCTTGTCTTCCCTCTTATGATTTTCTATGTTGAAAAATTTGTAAAATTAGCCCTGAGCAGCCAGTGACCCATTCCTATTAGACTCCTACCCCCCAAGAGAGCATAGCTAGCAATATAGTTGAGTCTTTTCATAAAGCCACAATAAAGCAAATAGCACTGCACTGGGGCAGGACCTCTCTGAGTTATTTTCCATCCCTCTCTCAAATATGCTTCTTCAAAGCCACCCTGACAAAATGTTGCTCTGGCCAGATACCAAGAGATGAAAATCTTAAGCTTTGTCTCTCACTCAAGTTAGTGAACAGCTCTTTCTCTTTCTTGTTCCCTCCCCTTTCAATTGGAAAGAATGTTGCCTTGAGAAAATTCACTACCAGGACTCCTAAGAAGAGATGTTTTATATTTCATTTCTCACCATACCCTCTCCTCCGCAGGGTTGAAGGCAAAGTCCTTATGTTGGTTTGAGGGCAGGTGGAGTTAAGAGGAGGATTTTACTACTGGGTTGCTCACTGAATTGCCATATCTGTAAGCTCAGAACTCCCCTACTTTCTTTTCTGTGTATTGCCTCCTCCTCCTCAGAACCTTTTCTTCTTCTTGCTTATCAACATGACTAACTTGGGAATGGCTATTGTAGTTTAAATGTAGGTGGTGACCACAGATTATTGATCCAGGGGTGGAAAACAGGTCCAATTTGGACTGGAATAATCCTTTTTTAAAAGATTTATTTATTTATGCATACAAGAGCTGGGTATAGGCCAGAGGTTCAGGGAGGGTGAGAGGATTCACCAGAGACAGAGTGTGGAACAGAACAGGCAGAAGGACTGAAACACACTGCTGAGAAGAGCAGCAGGTGAGACAGGCCATGTGGGGCCCAAGTGGGGCCCGTCCCTGGCAGGGATAGAATTCATGAGGGTGCTTCACAGTGCAGTGCTTATCCCTTGCGCAGCCAGGGAGCGGAAGGGAAGAATTCTTTCCCAGGGAATTTAGACTTTGACCTAAGACTCGTCAGTCTCTTTCCAGACAGCTGAACTTATGAGTAACATGTACAATTCAGGATCTTTGGGCCATCATTGGCATTCTAAAGATGGATGAAATAGAGGCAGATCCTCTGAAGAATTAAAGAAAGGAGGGGAGATGGAGTTATTGACATACAGCATTTCTTGCCTCCCGCTGTTTCTGCCCTTGCTTTCCCCTAGATACACCAGTTTTCTCTTGGAGGAAGTCGTTGGTTTTCTGTTACTTGCCACCAAAGTCTTTAAAAAACACAGGGGCACTGTAGCAGTGGCCTATCCTTCAATCTGCTGGGAAAGGCTTTGAGGCCCAGCACAACTCTCTATGGTATTTTTTTTTTTAAATTCCCTCTGCCAGTTAGAAGTTTGTACTCTTTCAAAAACTTATCTCAAATCATGATCCTAACTAATGTTTTTACTCAAGTTGAGTAAATGTTAAATCACAGTAGACTGCCACTGATACTGTGCTTATGTGGCAAGGAAACTGTTGAGATTTTAACGCTTTATTTTTTCTAAATATTTCCCCTTTTTCTAGTCACACAAATCCTCAGCAATATTCATAGAAAAGTTACGGAGTCTCATGATTCTTGAGCCACAAGGAGGGGAGGCCAGCTGCCGCTGGGGAAGGATGCTCGTCATGCAGGAGGAATGCCTACCTATTCTACCCTGAAGGATTTGGGAGCAGAAGAAATTCTGTTTACCAGGCAAGACCCCAGGTAGAAATGCTGAAATGGTATGTCTGATAGGGGCCAAGGACAGTGGTGGCAGAGAGTTATGTGCTCCAGAGAGGCAAGGAAACATGGGGAAGATGCTGTGCCCGACTCTGTCGGAGCAGTAGGATGGAGGAGGGCTGGACGAAAGGGGCGGTGGGCCAGGAATGGGATCTCTCAGCCCCGCCTGTGAGGGCCGTACCAAGAACATAGCCATGGCATCTCAGCAGACAGATGGCGGGCAGAGGACTGGGGGACAAGATCTCCCTTGGCCCTCATGTCTTTGTTCCTTGGATATCTCCTGGAACTTAGGACAGACCTTGGGAAATGGGGACTCTAAACTGACTAAGACTCAAGTGTCTACCACCCTGGCCAGATGTAACTCAGAAAGAAAGATTATGTGGACTGATAGAAACAAAAAGCTGTATTTTGTACTTACTTAAGTTTCTGGACTGAGATTTGTACCTAGATACATTTTATCACATAATTTTATTTCATATTTAGGTCAAACAATGACTTCCTAAACTCAATTATATTCAATTAAAATCTTAATGATAACCTAAGAAACTTGTTTTTTTTTTTAAGATTTATTTATGCATGCACAAACTGGGGTACAGCCAGAGGAGTGTGGGGGGTGATGGTGAGAGGATTCACCAGAGATAGAGTGGGGAGAACAGGCAGATGGCTGAAACACACTGCTGAGGGGAGCAGCGGGCGAGGCAGGAGAGGTCTGCTGCGCCACGTGGTCATTTCCTGGTCACCTCCCTGGCCAGGGATGGAACTCATGCTGCAGTGGCTGTGGATAGCGTCGTGGTGCTTCATCTTAACCCCTTATGTCACCAGAGAGGCCCCTATTTGTTCTGTTTTTAATGGCTCCTGAGTATGTCATGGGGTCAAGCATTGTCAGGACTTTATTATATACAATATTTAAAATAACTTAATGGTAATATTTTATAGATTAAAATTAGGTTACTGAGACAATAAAAACTTGCCTATTTTGGCTTTATAAAGCATTCTATTCTATTTGTGGTGACTGCTTCTTTCAAGGGACTATTTTAGATAGCATATCTTTGCCAGAATAAGAACTCTCCAGGGATTCCAAAGTAATGGCACAGTATACAAAGCCAAGATCATCATTAAGTAGCTTTTATAAATTGTTCACCAGCATGGAGATGCATTCATTGAGGGCCAATCTGAACTAGAAAAACTGTGCTAGGAACTTGGGTTAACAATGGCTTCCTCTCCTTCAAACAAACCTGGCCATGGCAGAGCTGTTTTAAGTCTTATCAAGAGGGGCCTCCCTGGTGGCACAAGGGATTAAGGCACAGCTATCCGCAGCCACTGCAGCACCAGTTCGATCCCCAGCCATGGAATTAACCCACAGCAGACCTCTCCTGCCTCGCCTGCTACTCTCCTCAGCAGTATATTTCAGTCTATCTGCCTGCTTTGTCTCTGGTGAATCCTCTCACCACCTGCACCTCTGCCTTGTACCCCAGTTTTTGCATGCATAAATAAATAACTCTTTTAAAAAAAGAGTCTTGTCAAGAGACACTGATTCTCAAGCACAGGAGCCATTAAGTCAAAAAGACCCAGCTTTCAGAATGAAAGTGTTAGGGGGAAAGGTGGTCCTAAATGAATTATGGGTGTGTAGACTCCAACCCCCCACTCCAGACCATCAGTGTTCCAGAACCACAAATCCGATAAAATAATTATCGAAGAGTGGATTACTGGGACCTGAGGGTGGAGTTAAGCAGCCAAGCTGGCTATAAAACCAGAGGTGAGCTTGGGGTCCTTCTTCTTACTAAGGAGCCAGACCCCTTCTTTCGGAGCCATCTCATTCAACTCGGAGCCAGCTCTCAACGCGCCATTGCTTAGATCTGGTAGGGTATTTGTGGATTTGTATCCCTTTCTTTTTCCTTTGGTGTTATTACTATTTTTTTCCCCTTTCTTTCATAAAATAAAACGTGCTAATAACTTTTGTCACGTGTACCTAGAGTTGGAACTTTTAAGTCTTCTAAGCGCGCGGGTGGAAAACCCAGTGTGGGAAACCCATTTTATATTAAGGTTGCCCTGTAACAAAAGGACTACCAAGGTGAGTCCAAGCCATTGCCTTGGCAGAGCAGACACAACACAACATGTACTGGAGGCAAATCCAGTCCCTGACTGATCGGGGAGCAGCGAGGCTCATTATCTTCTCTCTCCTCTCTTTCTTTAGATGCAGAGTTTCAGCTAAGCCCAGGTTTATTTCCCAAGCTAAAAAGAGAGTGCAGTGATTAAAGAAGCCCAGGCTGGGGATGCCACCCTCATCGTGCTGGCCTCTGAGCAGCAGGGATCTGATGCAGTCCTGGGGATGCCATTCTTCTTAGTGAAGATGTAGATGACAGGCAGGGCTGGGACTGCAGTGGGCCCAGGTAGAGCTTCTAAGCCCAGACTTGTGACCTGTAATTGTCTTCCCTCTTAATGTAGTATCCTTCTCACACTCTCATATTGTTCCTATCCAGAAAGAGGACTGAAGTATCATGTACTGTTTACCTTTGAATTTAAATAAAAGGCCCATCTGTCAGCACAGGATTCCTTCTTGCACTCTGACCCCTGAAATCCAAGCATCAACTGAGGTTCCTAACTCTGAATTCCCAAATTTACCATCACATTCTCAAGCCTTAAAAGCCCTCCGGTTCTCCAGATTTATCAACTCATTACTGTCTGCATCCTGATGTTGGTAGGACAATGCAGGGTCTTTGACTATCTACTCTCATGCTTTAGCTTCTCAAATACAAAGGTTCCAAAGTGACATCTTTCTCCCAAGTTGGCACACCTGAAGGATGGTTATATTTGAGTCTGAATTGGAACTGCAAGATCAGGCAGCTTTGTAGGTGAAAACTGGAACAGATAGCAGAGGCGCTCAATCTCAAGAAACCTAGGCATTTGACCAAAACCTATCTTCTGTGATGTCAGGGAAAGTGATTTTTACTTTCACTGTGTTTGGATGTCATGGTTTTTTTCATCCTGACTGCACAGATAGAAGAACTGCACAGAGGTTATATAAAGCTCTTTGCTTATCCATGTGCAGTTTGGGCCATTCATAAGAATTTGGCTAAGCCTGACCACGCTGCCATCTGTGGGCCTCATTCTCTTCCTACTTCTGTGATGCTTTTCATCTGTTCTCAGACAGAAAAACTGTTTTTCTGAAAGAGGCAATACTTCTAACCCTGCCAGCTGTCTTACAAAGAGTGATATTGTGATTTAAAATAACAAATACATACTTGGCCTTTAAAATGTTTCAGGCACTAAAACCTTTGGAATTTCCTCAGGGAGGAAAACTATAAATGGCCTTTTGTTATGTTAATGAGACAACTTTTGAATCACCTCTAGGTGAGCTAAAATGGAGGTCATTTGCCTGAAGAACAACCTTGAGATTGGCGGGTTAGAATTGGCAATCCATTTAATGTCCTCTCCCAACTCTGGGGAAGGAGAAGAAAGGACCCATACGTTGAATTAATTGCCAATAGCCAATGATTTAATCACTCTTAAGCAAGAACCCCAAAGGACGGAGTTTCTAACAGCTTTGGGCAGTGAAGGCATTGAGGAGCTGGGAGAACTCCTGGAGAGGCATAGGAGTTCTCAGCCCTGCCCACATACCTTGCCTGATTATCTTTTCCCTCTGGCTGTTGATCCATATCCTTTAGTATCCTTGTCACAAGTTGGTAATCTAGTGCCTTAATGGGTTTCCTGAGTTCTGTAAGGGTTCTAACAAGTTGAATGTAAGGAACCTCTGACTTTGAATTAAGCTGAATTCTTGGGCACACACACCCACAGACATTCTTTCAGTGGTTCCAAACAAATCTCAAGGAGAGACAGCAAACAGTATTTTAAGCTTCGTTTTCCACATAGGGTCTTTGTGACACCCTCTTCCTCATTTTTGCTAGTTCACAACCCTTTAAAAGTGGAAAACAAACCAGAGTTCTAAGAGCTGTACAAACGCAGGCCTCTGATAGGATCTGCACATCAACTGCGCTTTGCCAACCCTGCTACACTGAGCGACTTACAGCTATAACAATGATTCCAACAACAAAACTGAAAACAAAACAAAAAAACTTAAATAAAAGTCAAAGCCATCTGACAAGTGGCTAATTACTTTAAAAGGCTATTAGAATCTCAAAATACACAGCAAACACAATGCTAAAATCAGGCACATTCAGTGACAAGGACCAGGAACAAATTACTTAAGTAGAACTTACTGCCCAAAACAGGAAGTCAGAGTTAGTAAGATTGTTAGGGGGAAAAACCCTCCTAAATAAATTACACAAATAGGTTATGGACTTTGACCCCCCATTCCAAAGGTACAAAATCCAAAAACTACAAATCCCATAAAGTTATCAAAGAGCGGATCACTGAGACCTAAGGGTAGAATTAAACAGCCAGGCTAAATATAAAAGCAGACACGTAAACCTTAAAAAATTGCTTTTTCCTAAAAAGCCAGCTCTCAGTGCACCATTAAGTTCCAACTCCAAAAAACTAATAAAATATTTACAAATCTGTAGCCCTCTCTTCCCCTTATGTTATTCATTACACTATTTTCCCTTCCCTTATAAATAAAATCCTTTATTAACCTTTATTATGTATACCTACAATTAAAACATTATAAATACCATTCAAACACACAAATAAAAACCCAGTCAAGCAAACCCATTATATTAAAATTATCCTGTAACAAGATCTTAGTGTAACAGGGTGGTCCCAGGAGAAGGGAAGTTCCAAAATCCTGGTTCCGCCCGAAGTGGGTAGAGCTGAGGAGAAAAAAGAAGATTTCTGCAGAGAAGAGAGAAGGAAGGAAGGAAGATGGAGAACAGCAAGGAGACCTGGAGGAGGCACGTGGAGCAGAGGGACATGTGAAGAAACTGTGCTTGCTTTTTGGTCTTGGACTGGTTGGAACAGATGTGGGTGAGAGACCCTTGGGGAGGTTCACAATGGCAGCTGTCATCTTGATTTTGATTTTGCTCCTTTCCTCCCAGATTTGTCTGACTCTTTCTGACCCTTTTCTATGGGTCTCTACTGAAAGGTGCTTTAGATGTGTGGCAGGTTTTTGGGCCTTGCTTTGGGCCAATCCTATTTGGCTGGACTTCGACCCTCAAGGAGATGGGTAACTTCGGATGCTTAACTTAGTAACTATATTCTTTGTTCTTTCTTTATTGTACCCTAGTTGTATTAAAGTTCCTTTCCATTAAAGATTTTATATGTTTGTCTTAATGTGGCGGATGGCAGAACCCATTCAGAGAGGGCAGGCTTGGGGGTTCTGGGGTGCTCCTCTCCCTGCCCTGTAACACTAGTAATGTAATCATGCACAATGACTGAATCAAATTTTCAGAATGCTGTACAAGAAATTTAAAAGGTTCCACACTTTCAAACAGTGTGGTAAGCTGAAATATTGATGACTTTTCACATTAGCTTGAAGAGGTTTTGTGAAATGCACCAAAAGACCACAGCTTCTTTCTCTACATTGAGTCAGCAGATTTCACCAATAAACGCCTTGCCGGAGCATCTGTAGGAATTGCAAGTAATTGTGAAATTCAAGAAAATGAAGAATTGCCCACAACAAGCAAAGGTATATATAAGATATATAAGATATAACAAATCTTCCTGTCTGTATACAGAAAGTCTGTCTTGGGGGAAATCTCTGTTGATTTCCTACCCATGCTGCTTGACTTATCAAGGTTGAGTTGTATTATGCAAGCTTGTGCATTTTATCAAAAGAAAGAGTTCTTCACATAGTCACAACATATTGCTTTTCACAGAGAAGTGCTACTGTTCAACACTCTTGGAGATGAAATGAAAAAATTTTGGATAATGCCACAGTCTAGCTTGGCTATACAAGGACTAATTAGTTTGAGGAGATTTTAAAACCAGGATACTTGTACAGTGACCACATACATATCCTGCTATTTGCAGGAGTCAGATGATTTAGCAGAGGAGGAGATTTTGTTACAGGGCAACCCTAATATAAAATGGGTTTTCCTCACTGGGTTTTCCACTTGCGTGCTTAGAAGACTTTTAAAAAGTTCCAACTCTAGGTACACGTGACAAAAGTTATTAACAGGTTTTATTTTACGAAAGAAGGGGAATAAGATAGTAATAATACTAAGGGAAAAAGAGAGGGATACAAATTTACAAATATTTTATCAGATTTTCTAAGCAATGGTGCGTTGAGAGCTGGCTCCGAGTCAAGTGAGATGGCTCTAAAGGAAGAGAGATTGCTCTCAAAGGAAGGGGGGAGCCCAAGGCTCACTTCTGGTTTTATAGCCAGCCTGGCTGCTTAACTCCACTTTTAGGTCCCAGTGATCCACTCTTTAGTAATTATTTTATTGAATTTGTGGTTTTAAAACACTGATGGGGGCCTCCCTGGTGGCGCAGTGGGTTAAGCAATGATGTACTATGAAACAGACCACAGCCACTGCAGCATGAGCTCGATCCCTGCTGCCGGCCAGGGGAGGGGGACCCACATGGCGTGGCAGACCTCTCCTGCTGTGCCCGCTGCTCCCCTCAGCAGTGTACTTCTGTTGATCTGCCTGTTCTGCTCCCAGCTATCTGTGGTGAATCCTCTCACCACCCCCCATGCCTCTGGCCTGTGCCCCAGTGCTTGTATGCATAAATAAATAAAATCTTTAAAAATAAAAAATAAAACACTGATGGTCTAAAATGGGGGTTAGAGTCCACACACCCATAATCCATTTAAGACTACCTTTTTCTCTAACAATTTCAGTAAGGTTTCTAAGGAGGAAGGTGAAATTCAGAAGTATTTTCAAGATAATATTGACCAGATGTTATTAGGTGCTTTGAAGAACAATGGCTACAGAGAGTCATCTTTTCAGCAGCTACTTCTCATTCAATGTACTAGTTGAACAAATTTCTGCAAGGTCCTGGAGAAAAATGTTTTGACGTCAACTAACAAGATTCCTGAATTTAAAAGATAACTGAGAGGGACTTCTGATTGATGCAGTGAACGAATAAAACTTCCGAGAAAATTTCCCTAGGAAATAACTGCAAAACCTAGACATAAAGCAAAAACAATGACTGGAAGGTTGTGGAGAGAGAATAGAAACTGACAGAGACTTGAGGGGTAAACATCTGGAGAAGTAGGAGGGGAGCTGTTATGACGTAAACTCTTGACGTCTGTGGCTTTTAGCCTGGGTGCATTCCACTGTGTGATGGTGGAGGTGTCAGTAGAAAATCCCTGGTCTCTCTGCTAGGGGAATTCACAGTGATGGACAGAGCTGGAGAATGCCAGAAGAGAAAGAGAAAGAGAGGACATCCCCCAAATTCTGTCTACCAGTTTATCTGGCTGACTCCATAACCAGTAAGCATGAAACAGATTCAAGGCAGCTTAGCTAAAAACAGATGATGTGGACTGAGATTGAAGTGGCCAGGCAAGAAATAAAGAGTTGCGCTAGCAAAAGATGCCATTTATCAGAAAATAAAACAATACAAATAACAATCGATTTAGCTATTTACAAAGTCCATGATAAATCCAAATATTTTCCAACATTAAGTAAAAATGGAACACATTCTCAGGAGAAAAGAAAATCAGTTGAGTCATGAGATAAAAATAGATATTAGAGGTAGCAGATAAGAATTTTAAAAGTTTTTGTAATTATGCTCCATGAAATAAAACAAAAATAAGCTTAATAAATGAAAATAGAAAGTTTCAAAAGAGAAACAAAAACAAATGAACAAACAAATCAATCTGAAATTCCAGGACTGAAAAATACAATACCTGAAATAAAAAATTCACAGTGTGGACTTAACAGCTGAATGGAGATGCCAGAGTAAGTGAATGTAAAGATAAAAAGTAATTTTTCAATGTGAAGAACAGAAAGGAAATGACTGAAAAAAGAAAATATGTATAATTGAATACCAGAAGAAAGAAAAAAATGGAAAAATACTTAATACAAAAATCCCTCAAATTTGATGAGAGAAATTTATAGATAAAACATGCTCAAAGAACATCAAGTAGAACAAGCATAAACAACCCCATGGCAGAGCACATCATGGTCAAACTGTGCAACAGTGTAAGCCAAAATCTTCAAAGCATCAGGAGGAAAGCGAGGACTTATTATATAAAAGGGGACAAGACTTTAACTAACGGTTTTGTTATTTTCAGAAACCATTAAGGAAAAGCCATATGGAAAAGAATGGAACATCTTTAAAGTGTTAAAGAAGACTGGATAGAAGGTCCACTGACAGAAGTTTGGCTCAAGACGAGGTGTCATATCCTGGCTATGGAGTACTATTCAGCCATAAGGAAAGATGAAATGTTGCCATTTACAGCAAAATGGAAGGAATTTGAGAGAGTCATGTATAGTAAAACAGGTCAAAAGGACAAAGATCAATATTGGACATTCACACAGAGGACAATGTAACAAAGTAAAATACACATGAGAGCTGATGGCTATTTAACAGATTAAGTGGGGTTTCTGAGTTTAGTGGATGGTGGGGAGAGGGAGAGGAGATATAAGGGATGGTGGTGAGGAGATTGAGACTTTTCTTCTCAGAAGGAAGTAGAATCCCAGAGAGTTCTCTGGAAGTATTTGAGTTAACTGGGGTATAGTCTGGAGATAAGGGGTTATAGAAAGGAAAAAAATAAAGTGTTTAAAGAAAAGGGTTATCAACTCCAATTCTATATCTAGAGAAATAGTCTTCAAGAATGAAGGTAACATAAAAATATTTTCAGATGAAATAAGACAAAGTATTCGTTACCAGTAGACTGGAATTAAAATAAATGCTAAAAGAAGTTCCCAGCCTGAAGGTAGGTAACACTAGATGGATACTTATGACTCCATAAAAGAATAACATAAAAATTGTAAGTGCAAAGGAATATTTTTTTTTGCTTTTTCCCTCTTAAGTTCTTTACATGAATTATAACTGTTTAAGGAAAAATTACAAATGGTGTCTCGTATGACAACAAATATAGATGTATTAGATCAAATAATTATAAATCATAGGGAGCATGGAACAAATGGATTCAAGGTTTCTATTTTTTTTTGAATGGTATAATGTTGAATATAAGTGGATGAGTTAAAGATGTATTACTGTAACCCTAGAGCAATAACTTACATAATAATACAAAAAAAGTATAGCCAAGTTAGGTAAATATGGAGTAAGAGGGACAGGATGTACCCCTTTGCTGAAATAATTAAAAAACTAGAAAATACATACAAGCATCAAGACATTGGGTATCAGAAAAAATAAACGACTGTGATTTTAAAGATTGGAATGAAATAAGGTAAGTCCCGCAATGATCTCTGCTGTCTGAAGAGAGTTTCAAGCAAGGGCACAGGGAAGAGGAAGAGCCAGGAAAAGCCCAGCAGCTCCCTGATTTGAGGGTCGGAGCTAGGAGGGAGAGACCAAGGAAGCTGGAGTTTGCAGGGCAAGGTACCAGCCAGGAGAGCGGTGCTCAGAGACAGCACACTCTAGGGATGAGCAGAGGGTCAGTCTTCAGCTGGGTACTAACCAGCACTTTCCATGTGAGTGCATGCAGACAGAATGCCTTCTTTTAATGACAGCTAGTCCACTGTGTAGAAATCCATAATTTATTTAAACTATCCCTGTTGATGGACATTTGGGTAGTTTCTTACTGTTTGCTATTATTTACTGTGTTCTAATGAAACACTCTCATAGATATATATTTTTATAGTTTTGTGTGTACTTCTTTCTGTAGGTTACATTTTAGCAGTGGAATTGCTGTTTCAATTAGCAACAAGGGTAAAATATATATAATAAATTATATATATATGAAGATATATAAGCAAAAGGCAGACAATTCCCAAGTTCTAACTGTTCCCCAAAGAGAATCCTGTTCTTTCCAGCAGTCACAGAAAAAGAGGAAACACAACTGTTCAAAGGATTCACTGTGTCCTTAAGGAGAGATGTTGAAAGGAAAAGTTACCCTTTGGGAAGAACCAGTGGAGTAAACACCAAAGAGAAGCAGAACTCAGCTCCGGTGAGAGCCCACCTGAGCTAGAGAGAGTGGATGTGACTCTTCGTGACTTTCTGGAATAGCTGCCACTTTCAGGGAAGAGTCTGGGTTGGGGACTGATGTGTGGAAGATCTCTGCTGTCCTAGCCTGACGGCTTATACGCTGTTGATTTTATAATCAGTCAGCTTTTGTGAATATTTGGGAGGTCTGAGAAGTGAAGAGGTGGGAGGAAAAAAATGGAAGTTAGTCGAATCACTGAGTAGAAGCTGGTTTGGAGATAAGGCCCCAACTTAACAGTATCAAAATTCAAAACAGTGAGGTTTGATCATGGACCAAACACAATTATTTTCCACAAATGACCATATTTAACTCTCACCACATCTCTAGGAGGACATATCATTATGCACATATCATAGAGGAGGGACAGAAAAGTTAAGCCACACACAGTCAGGAAACAGCCCCGGTGCAGAAGGCCCCATGCAGATGTGCATTCTGAATGAGGGGCCGTGACCTGCGGGCTAGGATACCATACACTTTGACAGTGGAGGGGTTTGGAGCACACTCCTGAGATCTGACAGGGCAGGAAGTCTGAGATCCTCATCAGCATTCCCAGAGGAAGCACATAACCGTGCCATGATGTGCCACTTCAGAACCTTGGTACTTGTAGAAGTGCCACATCAACACTCATCACCAGCCTGGAGCTGCAAATTGAGGGCCCAGCGAAGGGACTGGACTTGTTTTTCATCAATGGAAAGAAAGAAAGGGTTTGTCCTTTGCTTTACCTTCCTCTTGCTGCTCCGCCTCCCCAGATCCTGAGGCTCCTACACTCTGAGGGGCTCACGACTAGACCACCACTCTCTCGGGGGAGCACTGAGCAACCTCTGAGTGTGGCCGCAGGCAGACTTCACTGCCTGTGAGGTGCTGCAGTCCACCGCTCGTTTCTTGAGGTTCATGGCTATGCCAGATCGTTCTGAGCTATTTCATGAAACGCAATTACACAAGACAATTTTTCATAGCAGGATGGAACTCTGTTTTCAGGCTACAATGAAATGCCACATTACCTAATTTTCTTCTGTCTTAGACACAGTCTTAATAGGATTAGAAGGGTTAGTGTTTTTTAATGTCACTGAAGGCAAAGTACAGTGTGATCACTATAACCAATGTCATGCCTTATCGCTGCCGTATTAATTTAAAAGAAAGAGAAACTATTAACCTAAGTTCTCTTACTTTTAATTTGATGATTTAGTCATTCATGTCACAAGAATTTGCTGGGTGAGGGCCAGACTCTTTGCTAAGTGTTGCAGATACAGAAATGAGACTCACTGCCCTAAATTTCACACAAAGGTTTTGGCAAGGCTGTGAATTCAACTGGCAAGGTAATTTGGCAATTCACAGGATCAAGTGATGTGTTTAGTTTTTTGCTCGCTCTGCTACAAAGTAGTAAGAATGAGAATTTCTTTTTGCACGGTCAGAGAAAGGCACTAATTTCAGTCCAAATCAAGAGCCCATGGCTTAGCATTTATATTTGGCATTTCCTTTCTTTCAGTTGTTCAGTCCTTAAAGAATTCATCCTCCTCAAATTTCTTACAGCCATCAAACCGGTATGGTGGTGGCAATGCAGGTTCCCCAAACCCACACCTTCGATGGGACCTGATGGGTACTTGATACCTGACCACAGATTGTGATTCAATTAGCAGCTTCTCCCCTACTCCCAGCCGCCCATCTCTGATTAGGACACTTGTCATCAATAACTAACATCGATAACCTGTCTGAGCTGCCACATTCCTTTGGTTACAACTCACAGAAATTTTAAAAAAATATTTATTTATTTATGGATACAAGAGCTGGGGTACAGGCCAGAGATGTGGGGGGTGAGAGGATCCACCAGAGACAGAGTGGGGAACAGAACAGGCAGACTGACTGAAACACACTGCTGAGAAGAGCAGCGGGCGAGGCAGGAGAGGTCTGCTGCGCCACGTAGGTACCCTCCCTAGCTGGCAGCAGGGCTCAAATTCGTGCTGCAGTGGCTGTGGTTAGCTTCAAGGTGTGTTGCTTAACCCACTGTGCCACCAGGGAGGCCCCAGGATTTTTTTTTTTTTTTAACCAGAGTTCTTGATTGCAAAAACCAGGACCAAACTCTAGTTTATTTATAATGACAAAGGAGATCACAGTTAGGCAACTCTTGAGCCAGGAGGAGACAAGAGAACTGGGTTTAGAAAATGGATAGAAATAGAGGCTAGAGAGCTTAGATGAGCAAAATCTGTTTATAATGTTAACACAGGTACGGCCACCACCCTCCCTGGATTCTCCACCACAGTGACAGATCCTAAAGCATCCCTACGTTTTATAACATTTGGACTCAGTTTCAGACGGGAGCAGCTGACTGGTCAAATCCAGGTCTAGTTCAAGTAAGTGAATCATCACCAAGAGTCACACAATGGCAGCTTCTTCAATAAAATAAGTCAGTTAAAAAGATGGAAAGTAACATGACCCATGTGAATTTTAGGAAGCGATTTGGATGGATTAAATGGGAACTGATAGTGCCTCTGGAACACAGAACGGTGGAGCTTGATGATCTACTGTATGTGAAAGGTGAGAGAGTGGGCTCTAGGACCACGGTCGGGTTGCTGGCTAGTACGACCAGGGGATTGGCTGTGCTACCGACCTCACAAAAATAACATGAAATGGGTGGGGTGCGTTGATATTTCCCTTTAACTTCTCCTGCAGTCAGTGGGAAATGGGGCTGGACCTAGGTCCCTAACTCTGGGACAGGCAACATGGTGCAGTGCTTGAAGCTCTGGATACAGTCTTTTTGGGTTCAACTTCTAGCTGGCCACTTCCCTCCTGTTTGGTCTTGGATACCTGAATTAACCATTCATTCCATGCTTCAGTTTTTCATCGTGAGGGCAGTAACACTGTCTGTCTTAAAGGGTGGTTGTCGAATTGAGTGAGCACATTCATGGAAAACATTTAAAACAGTACCTAACACTAGTAAATACTCAACAAATGTTAGGTTCTGCTGTTAATTATTATCTCTCCAGCACGCACTCCAGTTAGTCCAATGAGTTTCCAGGTTCTCTACATGCCCCGGAAAGTGACCTGAAAAACAACAGTAGTCTTTGGCAGTTAGGGCCTACCGATCTTAGTCTCTACCATGAGGAAAAGGAAAGCAGTCGGAGGACAGCCACTATGAGTCACTCATCCAGACAAGACACAGCTGCCACTTCACTGAAGACAGTTCTAGGGCATGGTGATCAGAAACTAAGATAATGCTTTCTGAAGATCTGACTGAGACCAGGGTTTGTGCATATTCTGATTTCACGTTTAGAAATGGCTAAATCACAAGTCACCTACACCAGGGGAATGACACAGCACTGTGGAAAACACCACTCTAGCATGAGCCAAAACAAACAGGTTTCTTACATAACAAGAGCTCTGTCATCTCACACGGGGTTTGACTCCCTGCCAGCTCCTCCACCCCCTAGAGAAAGGTACCAGGCTATGTGGACAGGTGGGTCTGAGCCAAGCTGAGTGCATGGGGCAATGTGCAGGTCAAGGCCAATGGGAGACCAGCTCTGCTTGGGCTTAGAGAGACTCTGGGGCTGGATGCAAGTAAAAGGAAAACGCTTAGAGATCCCTGGAGTTTCCATCTTCCTCACAGAATGCTCGGGGAGTTCTAGGTCTGAGCCTGTCCGGAACAAGTGCTACCTACAGAATTTGTAAGTCCCCTCAGGGTCTCCAGTTCTATGACAGGTCACAAAGGTTGGAACTTTCCCAAGAGCCTCTCCCAATATGCGCAACCCAGAGAAACCATGTGCAAGCACTTTCACCCACATTGCACGGCTTGCAAAACAAAGCAGGTCTAAATTTCCTAAAGGAAGGGAGAATCCAGGGCCAAGAAAGATAAAGATCAGCTTTCAAGCTAGAAAATAAATATGCTTCGTTGTTAGACTAATGCTGAAACAAAATAAGAATTTACAAAGCTTTTGACGCAAACATGCCACTCATTTTTCACTCTGGCTGCTGGGATAACCATAGGACACTCTTGTTATCCACAAGGTCTGGGTAGTAAGAGCTATCAGAACATAAATATAGGTTCTGTCTACTCACTTGAGTTCTCATACTCAGACAAAACTGGCTTTGAGAATGTACTTCTGGTGTAAGCTCTAACATTCTGGGTGATTTTCATATTAGGGAAATAAATTTATCAGGATAATGCTATTTTTGATATTGTTCTGAAAGAGGGAGACAGAATTTAGGGCTCATATCAAGAGAATAAGCATTTCACTTTATGTTTGTTTTGCAATTTTAGTAAAAGGAGTCTTGTGGAACAAGTAAGGGATTTCTAACTTTATGATGAAACTGTTATTACTTATTATTAGGTATCATCCTTAGTACTTTAAATACATTATCTCTCATAATAAACCTGTGAGGTAGATATTACTGTTCCATTTCAGAGACAAGGAAACAGGTTCAGAGAGGTTACTTTGATCAATGAAGTTCAGGCTTGCTGCCTCAGCTCACCCACTATCCTGTCTCTCCCTAAAGTGAGGACGATTTTGGGTCTTTGAAGATGAAATCTTCACTAGAAAATTTGCTCAACCCTTTGCCAAATGGTATGTATTTTTGAGATGGAATCACACTTCCTTTAATGCTCAGGGGTTTGTGGTTTCTTCCCTCCCTCCTTCTCCTCTCCTTCCCCTTAAGCGTCAGTGCAATCAAACAGAGCAGGTCACCGTGGAAGGACCTGCAATTTCTGAGCAGCTCCTGGGCAGATGCTGTTCAGAGCAGTGCCCACTTTACTCAGACCTTGTCCTGAGGACACTGGGGCAAGCAGACTAAGCACGGTGTTGAGGCCTTCCTGAATTCCTAACTCACACAAAGGTGAGTAAAATAAAATGATGTTTTCAGTCTCTGCATTTTGGCAACAGTAATTGGAACAAAGGGCCAGGGCTCACCGGCTCTGCCAGCACACGGCTGCAGCCATGCAGCATGCTTTCTGGATGTGCGGGCCGTCGGGGGCCATGAGGACACCACTGCAGATGCTCTTCTGAGTGTGCTCAACGCCCTGGGGAAAAACAGCCTTCACGGAAGAGGAAACGCACAGCTACCTAAGACTGACGAAGACCCCACAGTTAGATGTGAGTGGTTCTAGCTTCACAGGAGAGAGTTAGCATGGAGAAGGGAGATCCAGGATCACTGGCAAACCTCATGACAGCCCTGCACCTTCTGGAGGGGCACAGATAAGCCGAGGGCTTATCAGCTCTCAGCAACCGGTACCTAATGGGGTCAGGTTTTAGAATCCCTCTGGCTTCTTGGCTGTGAAGGAACTAAGCAGGGTTTCTCCTGACTTTCAGTCCCCTCCAAAATTGTATTTGGCTCAGCTCCTGGGGAACAACCAGACTGTAATGAAACCTCACTACCATAAGTTGTACACGATGATGTAATTTTTTAAAAGAAAGTTAAAATGTATTGATTTAGAAATGAAAAAGAAAAATAAACTCCTGGAGTGCTATATGTTAAACCCTGAAGAAAGCATAATTCAGACAAACTCTTGAGTAGTTAATGTCCGGCTTCTATTTTCCCGGAAACATTCCTTCCCTTGTACTAAAAGGGAAAAACAACATTGTTGTGTTTCCTCTTACCTAGGGCCTCCATTGTGTTGGGTTTGACAGCAACTTCCAGGTGAGACTTGAGTGCTGGAGTTAACCTGGAAGCACAGGACCCCCTTGTGGGGTCCTCACTCTGCTTTGGGTGTGGGTGCCTGTACCTCTGGACCTGTGCTTCCTCTTGGAGACCTCCAGGATATATGGTAGGTTCCCTCTGTTGCCCATCCAGGACAGGGCCCCCATCTTAGCTCTTTGGTAATAGATTCGGATTTTTAATATGTAGCCAGTGACCATTTCTTTGTAAGAGGCCTGGCAGTTATATAGCCCATGAAGGAATCTCAATTAGGTCAACAAATCAATCCCATCCCATCCTCTTTGCCAGGATATCATTCAGAAAAATGGGCATGTGACCCGATCCTGCCCATGAGAGCCAGAAGTCTGCTGACATTTTAGGGAACGTTTTCCCAGCCTTTCAACAGTCATCTAAGGAAGGGATGCCCTCCTTTCCTGTCTCCTGTCCTTTAATTACTGTAAGCACGAGGGTGTGATGCCTGTCACCTCCACCACAGGAAGGGAGCCAGCCCTAAGGCACAGCCATGAGCTTCCCAGGGTGGAGAGAGAAAACCAGCCCTGCCCTTAGTTGTGCCGGGAGACTACTGAATCAAACCTCCCTTGGAACTAACTGTTCTGGCTCTGGGTTTCTTGTTATGTGAAAGACAGTTTTTCCCCTTGCTTAAGCCACTGTTACATTTCTGTTATTTGCAACTGATAGCACTCTGACACAGGATTAAGAATAGGACATAACAGGGCCTCCCTGGTGGCGCAGCGGGTTAAGCAATGCACTATGAAGCAAACCACAGCCACTGCAGCATGAGTTCGATCCCTGTAGCCAGCTGGGGAGCTGACCCACATGGCACAGCAGACCTCTCCTGCCTGGCCCGCTGCCTATTCTGCTCCCCACTCTGTCTGGTGAATCCTCTCACCTCCTTGGACTCTGGCCTGTACCCCAGCTCTTGTATCCATAAATAAATAAATCTTTAAAAAAAAGAATAGGACATAACAAATAATTGCATGTGTACTAAAGGGGGAAAAGCCACATTTGTTTGACATTGGGGAGGCAATGCCATTGCATGCTTTGGGGTAGTTATATGTGTTGCATGTATGTGTTGCAGTTACGTGTGTTGGATTGTGAGTTACCTTTGTGGAGATTGATGTTGGGTGGAATAATTAAAGAAACTTTCCTAGAAGCACCCGAACTGATCTTAATTTCAAGAGTTCAAAATAATGGAGTCAAGAGCCAAAAACCACAGGGATACTGTGTTAGTCCACAATGAAAATGCAGACGGTCTGAAAGGTGTGAGAGCCTAGAATGAGGTTGTCGCGGCATCTGTGTGTGCCTGGCAAGGGTGGGACACAATGGAAGAAGCAGGGTTCTAATTACTGCAGCCCCTAGTCATGACAGCCCACAGTGAATGCACACTCCTCACAGATCACCTGTGGGGTACTCAGGAAATTCTTCATGGAAAATTTCCGGATGGTGGAGAGACCGAGTTGCCTCATTCCATCTGGCTGCCTCCAGAGAGCTGTTCTATGATCCGGGCCTCTGAGACACGCTCCAGCAACCTGGCTCATGTCTGGACGCACGCTGCCATCAGCTCCTCTGACAACAACCAGGATGATGGAAACACTCGTGACACTTGGAAACTGCTAGCTCTTAAATTCATTTGTCGCAAGATAAATGTGTGGCCCGCGTGCTCTGAACCAAATCCTGCTGTACTTCTTGGGAAAAAGGAAACACAATTTTTTTCCCCTGAATGTGACAGATAACAGCAACTCCTCAGTAAGCAGCAATAAAGGGCTAAAATGGAAGAGTCACTACTTCTCATAACCCCCGGGAGGCATTTTGGGTATCACAGAGATTTTTAAAAAAATATATAAATTATTGATTTATCTTAGAATCTCCTGAGAAGAGAAAGGCAGTCCCTGACACCCTGGAGTTGGCCAGGCCTTGGCATTCTCTCACTGACCCAAACACAGAGCACAAAAGAATACACACATTATGTCAGTTCAAGAAATGGCCACACCAGAGTCATGATGGATCAAGACAGAAAGAAGTTCGCTTCGTCATCAGGTCTGAACACAGACACTACCTGCTCACATCACAGCACGCCATGCCTCCCCCTTTCCTGGCTAACTGGTGTGATCACTACCTCTGTGGCAAGTTAGCTCAGCCCTCACCTGCCCTCCCTGTAGGTAAGATTTATTGCGATACTGCATGGGTTTCCCAGGGTTGTTATAATAAATGACCTAAAGTGGGGTGGCTTAAAAGAACAGACATTATTTCACTGTGCTGGAGTCTGAAAGTCTGAAATCAAGATGTTAGCAATGTTGGTTCCTTCTGGAGGCTCTGAGGGAATATCAGCTTGGTGCCTACGTCTTAGCTTTTGGTGATTGCTGGTAATCCCAACTTTCCTTGGCTTGTACACATACCAATTCAAGATCTACCTCTGTTTCCAACTGTCTTCTCTTTTCTTAAGGGTTCTTGTTATTGGATTCAGGGCCTACTCCATAAATCCAGAATCATCTCATCTCTACCATGTTTACTTCATTACATCTCAAAGACACTATTTCCAGGCAAGGTCACATTCACAGGTGTTGGGGTTAGTACTTACATATATATCCTTTGGAGAGACAATTAAACCCATTGAAGATACCTCATCACAGAATTACCCCAACCTCCTGAAAGCATCTAGCCCAAACAAAACCAACTGCCTTAAACAGTCTCCAAATGACTTAATACAAACCCAAATCTTAACATAAATCTTTTCGAGTACTCAGTGCTCATCCATGTTCCGCACACTGTGTGTCCTCTCTCCATGCACTGGGGAAGGAACCCCACCTGTTCAACTCTGAGCGTTCCTGGCACTCATGCTACAGGGCACTGATGCCCCCAGCACTTCCCGCTTATGAGCTTCCTCACTGTAGGCAGCAGCATCGGTCTGCAGATGCAAGCGTTTCTACAACAACTCTACAAGAAGGTGATCTCCACCCTCATTGTACAGGTGAGGGAACTGTAAAAAAGTCTTAGAAATACTAGCCTTTGTAGCCTCCAGAGTTCTCAGACAAACAGAACCAACAGGATGGGTGTGCATGTATAGACAGAGATGTTTCAGAAGGAATTGGCTCACGTGATTGTGGAGGCTCAGAAGTTCCAAGATCCACAGCTGGCAGGAGAGTCAAGGTTGAGTCCCACACTGAGTTGGACGGCCTAAGAACCAGGAGCACCAGTGCTGGAGTCCCCCTCAGGCCAGTAGGCCTGAGCCCCAGGAAGACCCAATGTTTCCTGAATCTGAAGGCAGGAAAAGGGCTGATGTTCCAGTTCTAGGGAAGCTGAGCTGGAAGAAACCACTCTAACTCAGGGGAAGGTCAGTCTTTTTGGTGTATGTATACCTTCAAGTAATTGGACGAGGCCCACCCACACCCGACATGAGGAGAGTACCTTTCCTCACTCCGCTGATTTGAGTCCTCATCTTATCCAAAAACACCCTCAGTGAAATACTAAGAACAATTTGTACAAATACCTGGGCCCAATCAAGTTGACACATAAAATGAAGCGTCTTTGTAACTTTCTAAGGTTCTCTGGGCTTCTGACGCTCAAATCCATGTCTGCCAGGGTGCTCCTCCCATGGCCCCATTTCCATGGGTGGGCTTCAGTCAGAGACAGTTGATGAGGAATTTTATGCTAATGCTCATTGAGGTTATTCTCTGAACCACATTTGGCATCATATTATATATTGTCTTATGTTTTTGCTATTGTTTTGTGTGTGATTTTCTTAGTTCTCATTAGATTGTCAAGAATTTGGGAAGGAGGACTTTGTTGTATGTAGGCTTTAATGATAGCTAATTTTTTTTTAAGGATTTATTTATTTATGCATATAAGAGCTGGGGTACAGGCCAAAGACCAGGGAGGTGAGAGGATTCACCAAAGACAGAGCCAGGAACAGACAGGCAGACTGATTGAAACACACTACTGAGGGTAGCAGCGGGCGAGGCAGGAGAGGTCTGCTGCGCCATGTGGGTCCCCTCCCTGGCCGGCAGCAGGGATTGAACTCATGTTGCAGTGGCTGCGGTTTGCTTCATAATGTGTTGCTTAACCCACTGCGCCACCAGGGAGGCCCATGATAGCTAATATTATCGAATATGTATTACAGACCAAGCACTTTACATGTATTCATTTACTACAACAATACATAGGGCAGCTACCTCTATTACTCACATGTTACAGATGAGAAGATAACAGCCCAGATACTGACCCACTGAATGGGTTTTTGGGGTAAGAGGTGGAGGCAGGGTTAAAACACAGGCAAGCTGACCCCAGAGCCTGTGCTTCTGACATGGCTCTGCTGATTCTTGTGTCCTTTCCCTAAGCTGGCCTTCCCTCTCAGTAGCCATATCTGTAGGTGGCATATGTAGGTACCCCGGGCTCTTGTTAAGCAGCCTGTTTGAGGGAACAAGAGCTCCTTGGGAGACTGAGTGGCTTTGAGGTTGGCTGACAGGTGTGTGGGGTGGAGTCACTCTGCAGGGTGCACCTGGCTGGTGGTTTGGCCTCAGCTGCTCCCTGGAATTTCCAAGTGTGAATGCCGCTCGGGCACTGGCCTTGACTCCATAACACACCTCCTGGGAAGCCTTTGGAGAGCCTCTTAGGGTGCCCTGACCTGCCTGCATGCTGGTGCCAAGGCTGGGTCTTGAAAAGGCAGTGTCACCTTACTAAGCACTGACCGGCTTCTGCTATTATCACACACTGCCCCACCAGGAACTGGACAAACAGGTTCTCTGCAGAAGAGGAAATCTGCAGACTCATACCGAGGCTGGCACAGAACTGAGGTGTGGGTTGTGAAGCCACACCTTCTCTGGGGCTGTGGGACAAATGCTAACTCAGCATCCTGCGGTATCTGAGTGGTATTCACACCTCACCCCCCACCCCCGCCACCGCCACCTCCAAGCACACACACCCCAAATGGGGGTGTGGGGAGTGATAAAGCTCCCCTACAGCTAATTATTCCTTAAGCATTCTGGGAAGTTTTTATTATCTGGATCTAGTCAAAGTCAGAGTGGGTGTACAGTTTTTAGCTCAAGAAGGCGCCTTCCCTAATGCACCTGCTCTGCCAGCACACTTTCATTACTAGGGCATCATCTTCTTTCTTAAAGGCTAGATTGCTAGCTCTGGGGGAGCAGAACCATAGTTACTGACCTTTATGTTCCTGGTGCCCAAAATAGGGTCTGCAACACAAAAGGCACTTAAGAGTGTCTTTCTGAGTGATAGAATGCATAGCATTTCTCCCTGGTCTTTGACATTATCACCGTCATCAAAGCCCTTTCCCTTTATGGGAAGAACATCTGGCAAGAATCAGGAGGCTTGTGGTTAGGTCCCAGGTTGGGATAAGCCACCTGGACACCTGCAGCAGAGTAAGTTTATACCTGGACCAACAACAAGGTTGGAGACTCTAAGTCCCATCTACTTAAGTATCCGTGATTGCTATGATTGTTGGTATAGTAATACTGTTATTTTTTGTTAGTTCATTAATAATTATAGACTCTGCATGTGAAATGCTCTGCACAAAAGCAGCTACAAGGAGTGGCATTCCTGATACCTGAATTTGTAGCCTGAGTGCTAAACAGACACAGACACACTGACACGGCCTCGCCTGCTCTGGAGCTAGTATCTACAGGGAATAGGTAAAAAGGGCTGGACTTGGGGGTGACTGCATTCCAAAGCCCTTGAGAGGCAGGGCTGGAATTGAGATCCCTGCCTTAGGGTGACAACACCGCCGCTGGGATGGCAAATTAGAGCCCTTGTTCAGTGCCCCCACCCCATGTCTTCCAACACTACTCTGTCAAACTCCTGTCAGAACATGATGCAGTCTCCCCACCTTAGTTCATTTGCTTGGAAAAAACAACCTTCTTGCAGAGATAATCAAGGGAAGAGGGGAGAAGGAAGGGCATAATTCTTTAGTCTTGACCCCCTAACAAAGAATTTGTCTTGGGATCTTTGAAATCGTGGGAGGGGAAAAAAAAAAAAAGACCTTAACTTTCAAAGCTCTCCTTTTTGATGTATTACAAACCATGGGAATTAATATTCCCCTCTGGGGTAAATATTTCTTTATTCTGGGAAGATACTACAATGGATATTTGGTTATTAAAAAGAAAGGCAGATATTTGCCTTTCTGTGGAACTCTGGTGTCATGCATGAGAACATAAGTTGTCTCTACGAAGGGTGGAATTGCAGCTCTGCAAATTGTTTTCTATAGGAAGATGTTTCATCTTTAAAATTTAGTCTTCAGAGTGAATTTTTCCTTGCTTTTAGAAAATATATGAACATTCTTATTGGAGTGGAGGGTGGAAGTTGGGGGCCTGTGGGGGCACTGGAGACCTTCTCTCATTCAGGTTGGTGAAGGGATCACCAGGAATGGCTAGACTGGGCAAATAACCGCCCATTTGACAGGCTGAAATGAAGGCCTACTCTTTACAAAATTCTAGACTAAGCCAGACTTTGGGAAAGAATTGATGTTTAACTTGTTAGGGACCTTAAGACAAGAGTAACTCTCCATGTACAATGAGGACATTTCAACGTTAATCATGCTGGGATATGCCAGAAAGGAGAGAAAATGAGGGAGAACTTGGGGAGCATGAAAACAGGGGTTACAAGATAAGGACTCAATGGAAAGGAGTCCTTTTCCCCTCTCTTTTCCTGATGGAAAAAAATACAAAGTGAAGGACTGGTGAGGTGGGCTGGGAGCTGGGCTTGAGGGTGACCATTAGAGAGGAGAGGGTATACATGGTTTGACTTGTGAGCTTTATGATTCCTCATTTCTAGTACAGTTTTAACTCAGAGTTGTAACTCCTGACTGTAACTCATTGAAGCCTGGGGTTAGTTGTACTGTAAGGAATTGAAGGTCTGGTGGTCACAAGACACTAGTTCACATTACAGGCCTAAGGAGGACTGGCAGTACAGTGAATGGGGTCTGTGGAGGGACAGAGAACAAGGATATGGACTGGTAGGTATTGGAAGCACAATGATGGCTTCAGTTATTCAGATGTCATAAGTAACTCCCAACCCCAATTACCCTAGAGAAGGGATCTTCAAAGAGGAAGATTGGGACCTACTATATCTGTCCTGGCAGGGACACTGAGTCAGCAAACAAGTAACCTGCATTTGATAAAGTTTCTCTTTTGTCTAGTGACAAAGACTTGCAGAGTTCTACCCTTGGTGGGAATAAGGGGGTTCTGAAGATGATGTTTATACAGAGAACAAAAATAATGGTGAAAGTGAGTCTGTGGTGGGGAGAGGAAACATATTTAACCAAGGAAGCAAAGGACCTGTACTCTGAAAACTTTAAACACTGTGAAAGAAATTGACACAGAAGACACAAAGAAATTGAAAGACATTTTGTGCTTATGAATTGAAAGAATCAGTATTGTCAAAATGGGACATTTTGCCTAAAGCAATATACATTGCTGATTCATTATAATTCCTGATACCAATGGTGTTCTTCAATGAAGTAGAACAAAAAAACCCTAAAACTTGTATGGGAACACAACCTCAAATAGCCAAAGCAATCCTGAGGGGGAACAAAAGTGAAAGTATAATGCTTCATGCTTTTGAACTACACTGCAGTGACACAGTAACTAAAACAGTGTGGCATGGGAATAAAAACAGGCACACAGATCAATGGAAAAGAATTGAGACCCCAGTAATAAAACCACATATACAATGATAATTTGTGATCAAGAATGCAAGAACATACAATAGAGAAAATAAATAGTGCTGGGAAAACTGGATAGTCACATACAAGAACGACACTACAATCTTGCTTACACAATATATTAAAATCAACTCAAAATGCAATAAAGACTTGAATATAAACCCTGAAACTATAAAATACACAGAAGAAAATATGGGCAAAAAGCTCTTTGACATGAATCTTAGTGATGTTATGGATTTGTACCCAACAGCAAGGGAAATAAAAGAGAGTATAAATGGGACTATATCAAACTAAAAAGTTTCTGCACAGAAAAAGAAATCACTGTCATAATGAAGACAACCTACTGAATGGGAGATGATATTTGCAAACCATCTAAGATATATAAAGATTTAATATCCAAGATATATAAACAACACTTACAACTCAACAACAAGAGATATGCAACCTGATTAAAAAATAGGCAAAAGATCCAAATAGATATTTCGTCAAAGATACATGTAAAGATAATCTATTTTGCTTATCAAAGGGAAATGTAAGTCAAAATTATCTCACACAAGTGAGAATGGCTATTATCAAAACATCAAAAATAATACTGGTGAAAGTATGGAGAAAACAGAACCCTCAGATATTGTGTAAGTTGGTGCAGCCATTATGGGGGGGTCCTCAAAAATTAAAAATAGAACTACCATATGATCTAGTAATCCCACTTCTGAATATTTACCCAAAGAATATGAAAATACTAACTTGAAAGGACATGCACTTCTATACTCACTGCAACACAATTCACAATAGTCAAGATATGGAAACAAGTGCTCAAGGACAGATGAGTGGATAAAGAAGTGAGACAGACACATAGACACACACACACACAGGAAAACTACTCAGTCATAAAAAAAGATGAAATCTTGCCATTTGTAACAACACAGATAAACTGTGAGGGGGTTAAGCTAAGTGAAATAAATTGGAAGGAGAAAGACAAACAAGGCATGATTTCACTTATCTGTGGAATATTAAGAAAACAAAAGCAAAAACAAACCCTTAGACTCTAACAAGAGAATGGCAGTTACCAGAGGAGAAGGCTATAATAAAGAAATGGGTAGAAGTGGACAATTGGTTGGTAATGATTTGTTGGTGGGTGTGACGTGAAAATGTAATCTTAGAACCTATAATGTTGTAAACTAATACTACCTTAATTTTAAAAAGAAGAATGCTGACTTGGAAACTGACCACCTGCTTCTAGCCCAGTCACACAGAAGCTAGCTATCCTTACACAGGTTACTTAACCTTCTAAACATTGGTTTCCTCACGTGTAACATGCCTACCTCACAGAACTATAATTACTACAGCAAAATATACTTAAAATAGTACTTAGGGGTGATATAGAGGTGCCTACTATTATTGTTCTGCACAGAAAAAGACATAGTCCCATGTAATTATTGATGATAACTGCATGATCCTAGGACACAAGATTCTTTAATTCTGCTCTGTACCTTAAGGTTTATGGGGAGAAAAGGGAGTCACTCGCTATTCTCTGGACACATAAGAAGTAGGCCTAGTTGTCAAAATTACTTGTATCTCTCAAGAAGGTTAGTCAGAGAAGGCTTACTTGTATCCAAGGTACCAAGTTTAGGTACATGATGGCCTCTAGGGTCACCCCAAATCATTCTTCTCTATTCCTATTGAAACTGTTTGAATAGCTACTATTATACATAGAACCAGGGCCTTTTTTTTTTCCCCTTTAATTTATATATATTTGACATCAATTGTAATCCCCATGTATTCCCCATCACCATATCATCAGTGCACTATCACTTCAGTCCCCTGTGCTCCCATCTTCCCTCAATCCCCCCCCCCCCCCCCCCCCCCCCCCCCCCCCCCCCTTNCCCCCCCCCCCCCCCCCCCCCCCCCCCACCAAGTATCCCCGATTTGTCCTTGTCTTTTCATTTTCGAACCAGGGCCTTTTACAGGTTCGAGGGCCATGCTTCCCTAATAGGAAAATGAAAGCCTACACTGCAGTGTCCTGATCTTAAACAGATGAACCCACGCGTGCAAGGCGAATGCCGCTCCTAACTCATGGAACTTGTGCTGAACAGTTACGAAGAACGCACAGTCGTTTTACCGTCATGAGCCCTGCAATTCATAGAGAAAATAACTCCTCTCTGACAAGATGGACACCAGGTGGGGATGAACCTACAAGAACTTAAGCATAAATCCTCGCTACTCTTACATATGTAGAGACCAAAAAACATTTCTTCTCAAACAGTTCTACTTTGGCATCTTAGGAACCTTCTGCGTTATTTGGGGAAGGGAAAGCAATAATGGGATTACTACAAGTAAAAGGCAAAATTTCACATTAGGTTCTGCCCTAATGTAAAAGTTAGTGTCATATCAAATGAATCATCTAGAATAGTCACTAAGAATTTCTTCAGTTCAATGAAGAGCTCAAAAGGCTTGCGATCAGGTTTAAAGATAAAATGAGGTGCTAGAAAAGCTAGGTAATCTAACCCAGGCACTGGAACCCTCAAAGGGACAGCCCAGGCGCCCTCGCCCACACAACCGTAGGCGCCCTGTCCCAGTAGTGGCAGAAGCAGCTGCACCGGAAAGGGCTGTAAGTGGACAGGAGACGGAGCTAGGATAAAATGAAAGCGCTTATGCTGACTTAAAAGCTCTATCTTTCCAAAGAACACTCAGAAAATACAAAAGTAAATCTCATTCAGCAACTTCCACCTCCCACTGTAAGAGTAAACAAACAACAGATGAATAACTAACATGTCTTTAAAAATATGAGATGGTCCCACAGGAGCAGGCAAAACCCTGTGGTCTTTAGCAGAGCCTGCCGTGTTGTTTCTGGTAATTTAAACTTCACACCAACCCCATGGAGCAACACGGTGAAAAAATCATGTCATTTAAAAAAAAAATAGCTGTATCTATCGAGAAACGTTGGTCCACATTACTATAGTTGTTTTAGGAGTACTTCATCAGATCGCACCATCACACCATGTCCACCACCAAAGCAGAGCCCCCTGCAGAGTCCGTTGAGCTCCCTCTCTTCTCCTCTTTGCTCCCTTCAGTCAGTCAAACCGTCTTCACTGATCAGCAAGATCACTGTTTCATTTAACAAATTTTTTATTGTTCACTGATAATCTCTTAGGCACAGAGCAAAGCTGGGACTTAGAATCAGGAATAAGTCAGATCTGCCCTCTGCCCTCATGGCTCTGTCTCATCCTTGGGAAAAGAAGTCTGTGGTTCTCTGAGTCCAGCCAAGGGAAAGGTGACTCAGGTGAGGGTAATAGGGTACGTCTGAGTAGAAAGGGGAAGGGTGATGACTAGGAAGCCAGGCGAGAAGTGGTGTGGAGAGGGGTGGAGGCTCACACAATACCAGGCAGAGGAGGTCACATGGGCTGTGGAAAGAGAGAATAGCCCTTTGTGGGAGACAAGTGGTCATAGTTGCTTGTCACAGTTGGCAGATAACACGTTGAGTATCATTAAGGAATAAGTCTCTGATTGTTTAAACTTGTGGCATGTAATTTTATTTCTCAAGCTTACTTGAGAATTAAGAAAGAGCTATATCAAACATCTAAACCTGCAGTAAGATTTTATATTATGAGACAAAGGAATGAGATCTGGGCAGGGAAGAGTTGCTCAACTCTTTAATAAATTATATTAAAAAATTAAAATTTAATTCTAGACCTGTATGATTTCATTCTAAGTTCCTGTATCTCTGAAGTAATTCACAGGTACAAATTACAAAGTTTTATTATCTCCCTTACTAGGCTTTTTTGTTTTACTTTCCAAAATTACCTAAAATGTTTTTCTGAGCCTTTCTGTCCATATGTGTTTTTGTTTTAAGGCCATATTCTGTGGTAGAACTTTCCAAAAATTTCCTTACTATTGATACTGAATATCAGGATCATTATTCTATTCCACAAGTATTTCTTAAGTACCTACTGTGTACCTGGCAGTGTACTAGGCATTGGGGACATAGCAATTACCAAAACATATGCAGGACCTGCTCTCTGGGAGTTATGTTCTAGTTGGGGGACACCCAGCTACACCAAAGTTCCAACCAACAAATAAATAAGGTACCAAGTGAAGTTGGTGCTATGAAGAAAAATGAAGCAAAGTGAGGAGTAGGGAGACAGAGAGGAATGCTTTGTTGGAATGTCAGTAAACTGTCTCTGAAAATGAAGGCCCCTATTAGAGTGGTCGCAGTGAGGGACCTGGTGAGAAGTGGGGGATTCTTTATATATAGCGGTCCCCCTTATCTGCAGGGGGATAAGTTTCAAAACTCCCAGTGGATACCTAAAACTTCATGTAGTACCAAACGTTATGTAATGATTTTTTTTTGTATATTCATACCTGTGATAAAGGTTCATTTATAAGTTAGACACAATAGAGATTAATAACAATAACTAAAAATAAAAAAAGAACAACTATGACAATACACTGTAATAAATGTAGCAAAATGCAACTGCTGACATTAGTGATAATGCAGTCTGGTGTGTGTAAGGCGGGTAATCTCTACCTTCAGCCAGTTGGCTCATGGACATTAAATGGGTGCCTGTTAAGTTTAGCTGCAGAGGAAAAGAACACATATGGAAGACATTGTTTGAGGAACTGGGGTGTTTGGATTGAGAATCAGCATAATCTAAATGTGATAAGGGGACAAGTTTATAGAGACACAGCTTCCCACTGAGCCCTTCTGAGAGAGGAAGATTCTTGGCTAGCATTCCACTAACTGTTGAAAACCATCTTAAGAAAACTCATTTAGATGGAGCTACCATATGATCTAGCAGTTCCACTTACAGATATCTATCCAAAGAACACAAAAACACTAACCTGAAAGGAAATTTGTACTCCTATGTTTATACCAGCACTATTTACAATACCCTAGATATGGAAACAACCTAAATGTCCGAAGAAATGAATGAATCAAGAAGCCATGGTATATATACACACAGTGGAATACTACTCAGCAATCATAAAAGATAAATTCACACCACTTGCAGCAACAAATGGAAGGGGTTATTTTAAGTGAAGTGAGGCAGAAGTAGAAAGATAAATACTGCATGGTTTTACTTAGAAGCAGAAGACAGAGAAACCAAACAACGGATGAGACAAAGACAAACTGCAAGACTGACCCTTGAAAGCAGACCATAGATCTGATATGGTTAGGGAGGGAAAGGGAGGAGGAGGAGAGCGCAGTGGACTATGGTGGGGGACTATGAATGCTTTGGTGATGGAAAAAGTACAGTGACCACACTTGAGGGGAGAAATCCTACACTGTGAAAAAAGTAAACAAGGATGTAAAAAGAAAATGATAAATTATGAAAAAAATTCAAAAAACAATTGACTAACATCATTAACTAGAATCTGTCAGTTACCAGGTTTAAATAAGTCTTCTGCCAGATGTAAGATATATTCAGAATATGTGTTATTATTTACACTTAATGTTTGTTTTTAAAGTATTAAATGACTAGGTACACATTGTACATTCAAGAAAAAAATGATGTCTTTAATCACACATTATGGATTTCATAACATTTGGTGCTCTCTGGCTGGAATACCTGCCATTATACCTATAGTTTGACTTTCAGATACTTGACATTTAAGACATTTTCAGGAATTCATTATATACAAATGTAAGGACTTATAAAGATATATGACTTCCTGGAGGATGATTTATCTCATTAGAATACTGTGGTTCCTCTGAAAAAAGAGGTTCTTTCCTATAATGCTAATGTTGAATCTGTTTTCTGTTTATGTCCACAATAAAATGAGGCAGAAGTACCCTTCAGAATCTAGGTGACTTTCAAGCCAGTGACCGCTCCTGGAGACTTTAAAATGCGACCAGCAAATAATGCTCCCCGCCCGCTGCTGACAGTTATGGACATGACCATGTGGTATGGAGACTGTCGCCAGAAGCAAACCTGACCATTTTATCCTGAAGAAATTAAGAATCAAGAGGATGTTGTTTAATCTTTTTTTTTTAAAGATTTATTTATTTATGCATACAAGAGCTGGGGTACAGGCCAGAGTCTAGTGCAATAAGAGGATTCACCAGAGACAGAATGGGGAGCAGAATAGGCAGACTGACTGAAACACACTGCTGAGGGGAGCAGAGGGCGAAGCAGGAGAGGTCTGCCTGCGCCATGTGGGTCCCCTCCCTGGCCGTAGGCAGGGATCGAACTTGTGATGCAGAGGCTGCGGTTTGCTTCATAGTGCATTGCTTAACCCACTGCGCCACCAGGGAGGCCCTGTTGTTTAATCTTTATAGGAAAATGGAGACAGACCCTAATCCTAGTCCATACTTATCTGTCCTTGGAGTCTCAGATTTGAACAAAATTAAAACTTTAATTAAAAAAATGTTTAGTGGATCATCTAAGAGATCAAGCGTTGATTACTTTACCAATAGAACTCATTTTACTTTTCTCAAATACTTTATAATCTTTCGCAGCACCATGCTCAGAATAGTCAAGAGCTTATGACCTATTTATTAAACAGTTCTAAAAATATAGATTTCTAAATATGTTTTCTTAGTTTATATTTTGAAGTTATACTCTCTTGTGTATGATTAAATGTTTATAGATATCAAAAATAAAACACTTCGGTATAAAGCTACATCTTATTTGAATTTTGGAGAAGCTTAAAACATATACTTAAATGTCTAAACATTTAATAATTGAATCCAATTAATTTTCTGGGTTAGGTGAAGGTTCAAAGTATTTGATACCTATTGCACCAGATTCCCAGTGGAAGTGTGAAGGTACGCTGACAGCAGACAATGCAACTAAAACATGACAAAGATGATCACAGATGGGGGGATTTGTGGAAGGCGTCGGAAGTTAGAGAAGATGCAACAGAGTTCCAACTGACAATGTATGAAACCAACTGTGAAAATATGCTTATGTAATGTATAGAAAAATCTGGAAGAACTTACACTAAATTGTTAACAGTGGTTAACATGGTTGATGGGATTATGGGTTTTAGCTCTTTCTTTGATCTGTTTCAAAACTGCTATAATAAAAACATATTTGTGGGTAAAAATATACTTTATAATCGTGCAAAAGGACAAAAGGGGAAGAAGGGTGCTCCGGTCTTGCTATTCTTCTGACTCTCAGTAACCCTTGAATTGAAATGGACCTTGATTGAGGCACAGGGAACAAAGGTTTTTAAACTCTCTATTACTCCATCAACAAAGTAATAATCCCACTTTGTATTTCACCTGGGAAGCTATAATGCTTTCTTTATACCTAATGATAGCGATTAAAGTTGCTAAGCAGATCAATTCCCAGACCTTGAATAACACCTTTCCAAACCTGAAAGTTTTAAAATTAGAAAAAAACCCACCAAAACAACAAAACTCAGGGCGCCACTAAAATAGAGGTGTTTATATTTAGACATGAGTAGATATTTACTGTAGATAACATACATAACTGAAATCAAAGATCCTGTTTTAAGATGAATGAATTCACAAACAGAATGCAAAGAAAACAACTGACAGTGACTCAAGACCACCTAAGGTAAGTTCTTTTAAATTCAGGTGGTTTCAGTTTGATTTTTCTGTCACACAAGTTTGTTTTTCTGGCAGAGAGCCATGGAAAAGAGCTTGTCAGTGATTCCAAGTTACCTTTCTAGGCTCTGAGTGTTACTGTAGATTGCTGTGCTAGTGTTTAAAGGTTTTAGTAAAACTTTTAGTTGATTTCTTGTTTGTTTTTGTGCTGGCCACCTCATCCCACCTTGCTCTGCCGAAGGTGAAGCTGTTCCCATATCCTGTCTCTCCTAGGAGATCTCTCAACTCTACAACCTTCGGTTTGTTTGGTGGTCTTGTGATCCAATTTTTGATGGCTCCAAGAAAATGTATTTTTATGTAAATTTCCCAGCCTTTTCTCATTAATGTGGAAACAAATTCTTCTGAATCTTTCTACCTCTTAAACCTCAGTGGAAACAGAACCCAAATCCTCCAACCTGCCTTTTATAGCTGGATTCTAGAATAAAGTGGCTTTTCCAGACCCTGGATGTCTAAACACTCTCTATTTACTCTCTTTGACCTGAGCTCATCTCCTTCTTGTAATGCTTAGCCAAAGGAAATGAATATACATTGCTTACATTCTGTTTTCTAATGTCTTCCAGAACTGGGACATAATTGCTTATGTTCCACCTCCCCCAAGTCATCACAGGTAGAAGATGCTGTATAACATGGATCAACAGCATTTTATTCTCTATATCTTCACTGATTTTTAATAAAGAAAGTGCCTCAGGTTTTTGTTATATATTCTCCAGATGGGACCAATGCCAATTCAGAATAAGTTGTGTTGTACTTTGCAAAGCTCAGTGGTTTAACAAAGGTTTGTTTCTTGAAAAAAGGTTGATGCAGACTGGGTTCCCTTCTCCAGCTGATAGCCACATTGTTTTGGATACACTGCCTCTAAAGATGCTATGTCGAGAGTAGGAGGAAGACACACATTAACTTTCAACTACCTTGGTCTGAAAGTAACCAGCGTCACCTGTGCTCAAAGTTCACTGGCTGGAATTATTCATGCAAATTAATGTAGTGATACTAAGAAAACAGGGGAGAAGATGGATATTTAGTAAGCATCCCCTCTAGTTTCCTGTATCTATCATTCCAAAATATGGTCAAGGAAGAAGAGGGTTGCCTTTTTCTTATTGTATTAGAAACAGATAGTAGCACTAATAATGTACAAGGTAGGCTTCAGGACACGGGCCACTGGCTTCTGCCCTCTCCCCAGAGTTTCTCATGAGACTCAGTTGGAACTAATGCCAGAGGATATTGAGCTCATATAGGCCCTCTAAGCCTATAAGCCACTGCAAGTCACTTTCAGGCCTAGGAGGCACCACAAATCAGAAACGATATTAGATCACACACCCCAGTGCCGTTTGTAGATGACGGCTGTTATGAGCGGTAGAGCATCCATCCTAATGAGCGAGTCATAGTTTTATGAGTATTCGTTATATTAACTATCACCATTGCTTACTATTCAAATATATCAAATTATCTCTACATCCTCTTGGTGTTTAGTGTTTCCTTTTTGTTTTTTGGAAATACCAGTTCAAACCAAACTATCTGAAAAGCAAACATTCATGCCAAAGTTCCTTGAAAAGGCATCTACAAAGAGCAGATGAAGTCAAACCTTTCAATACATCCTTTTAAAACATCTTGTCTTCATTGAGAATATCTCACTTATGGCAATGACCAAAATTTCCTTTCTCTCTGTATGGACATAGTTCTTTCCTAGGAGGCAGCTTTTTGAGTTCATATTCTTTTCCTGTACCTTATAGACCACCCTCCCTGCTACACAAAGCTATTTGGATGACATAGTCCATCCCACTTGCACTGCTTTATCAGAGCACAGAAATCTGGTGAGTAAATCCACTACTCACTATGTAAGACCATACTGACATCACCAGAGCTATTCAAATTTTTGTCACTAGAAAAAAAAAAAAAAAAGAGAGAAGATACTACTCTCAAATCACTCAAATTTTTGCACCACAGAAGCTGGGTAGCTGGCTTGCCATATTGCACTGGGCAGATTTATAAGTAGGGTGTTTCTATCTCAGTCATGGCTGATGAAACCTTCTAGAAGAGGAGAATCTGCCAACTTCATCACAAATGTGTGCGAACGACAGATTTTCCTTGCCGCAGACATTAACGAACTGCAGATGGTAAATAGTTCTTCCCTTTAAAAAGTGGATTTATATCTCAGTCTGTTAACATGTAAATGCCCCAAAAAATAACACAGTTCCTGCCACTGCAGGTTTGCCAAAGTCTTTGTTCTCGAATAATCTTAAGTATAGCGGCCTTTTGAGAAGCTGTCCTGCTTATTCTAAAGCAACATTTAATCCTTAGGGACTCAAACTCGATTTTGTCCATGATGTTGTCATAATTTCTAAGAGGAAAAATAGCAATCCTGATAAGAACTGACCTTCTCAAATAGGTGGTTTGGAGCTGCAACCCTTATTTCCCTTCTTAAGGTAGATAAATGATGGTAGGTAAAGCATATAACAGATGTGGTGAATGAAAAAAAAATGAAGAAGAAAAGTGACAGTAGGAGTGTTGGAAAGAGCAGCTTGGGCAGGTAGTCTGCCAGCGTGTCTTAATAAAAGGAAGATTTAAACTGAGGTCAAGGAAGAGATCAACCAGTTTACATGTTTGAGACTTTCCAAGGAAAACAATTCAGTCTAATTCCTGGGGTTGAGCCTGGAAAGGGTTCTATTTTCTTGATAAACTATTATTATAAGACATAATCACATAGCTGGAAAATATTAGAGGTGGAAATGATGTTTGAGACCTTCAGATGCAAATTTGATGGCTTATATTGTTCCACATGCATATCTATTAAACCAAGAGGCAAGGATCATAAGAAGAATGAGAGGGAGGAGGGGGAGGAGGAAAGGGTGAAGGAAGAAAGAGGAAAAGGAGGGAGGGAAAAAAGAGGGAGGGATAGAAGGGGCAGAGGAAGGAAAGAAAGAAGGACCATAATGAAAGCTAATAAAAAGTAATGGTTTCAGTCCCATCATGGAATAGAAACAGACAAGCATGAACTCATGACTTTTAACATAGATTGAAGAAAAAGAAATATAGATATACATTTATAAATACATAAATTTAGAATCAATATAATCCAATTTGATGAATACTTCTTGTGCCCAAATCTTGATTTCTAAATTCCATTTTCTAATAAAAGGAACTAGCAATTTTGGGGAAATGACTGATTCTGGCTAGAGCAGATGAACTTAAAACATTTGGTGGTTCTAAATAGTAGCAAAGTGCTCCAAAATAGCTAGGACATATCAGGGGTAGAGAAGCCAGCTCAATGGCCTTCCATTGGCTAAATATTATGACAATTTAAGCAAAACCCCATAAAGGTAACATTATGGATTATAACCAATAGCATAAAATAAGAATATACAAATTCTCACCTATGTAAATAAGTCATTTTTAAAACAAGTAAGTCATTAAAGAGCAGATATTCCTCTGATCAGTTGGAGCACAGTTCCAACTGATAAACGTAGAAGGAATGATAGAATCTGAAAATCACCATTTCAGCAAATACCAAATAATAACTACTTCAGGTAAGATCATTAATGGTTAATACAGTGGATGAAAATGTGCAATACCTATGTATAGCGGTCAAAGAGTCTCCCTGCAACATCCCTATTTAATTACAGTTCTGAAAGACATCACCATAACCAAGACACTACAGTTGTCATCTTTAGTAGTAGGATAAATTAAAAAATTGCCACTATATGAAGCACTGAGAGTATTATTTATCACTTCTGTGATATTCTTGCCCCAAATTTACCACATGAATTTAATCTCGATGAAACATCAGACGAGTAAATCGGTTACCATAGCAAACAAAGGCAAAACACAAGGCATGAGATGTCAGACAGACCCAAATTGAGTTACATTAAATAACTAGCCAATCTGAGTTGTCTGAGAGCGGGGAGGGGGAGTGAGCACCAGGACTATGGAGGAGGACCATGGGTGCTTTGGTGGTGGGAGAGCTGTGGTGACCACACTCAGGGGACAAAAGCTGTCCTGTCAAGATATTAACAAGGATGTAAAACAATGGAACTTCAGTAAATAAATAAATGGCCAATACTCTAACATGTTTCAAGGTCTTGAAAGAAAAACTAAAGTTTTAGGTTGTAGGAACTACAGATATCTGAGGACTGAAAACAGTCTGTGATGGATTATATCCCGGATCAGAAAAAAGATATGAGTAGGGACAGCTGAGCAGTGTCCATAGATTACTATAGCAATACTAATCTTATGATTTACATACTATACACAGCTAAGTGAGCGCTAACATTGGAGAATTCTTGATGGATAGATATACAAACACTCTTGGTACCATTTTTTGCATGCCTCATTTAATTTCAAAATTAAAATTCAAATGTTAAATTTTAAAAGAAGTGACATTTCATCTGTAGTTCATCCCCTCCCTCCCACCCCCCCTTGCCTCCTCACCTCCAGTCTTTAATTTCAAGTCAACCTTTGTGTTGCTATAAGCTAAGGGTCCAATTTCATTCTTTTATATGCATATATAAAACCTTCTAGTCCAGAGTGCCCCAGGGTGGGAGAAACTAACAGACTCCTTTAATGGAGGTTGAGACAGAAAGTGGTTCCCCCCCACCCCCCCCACCACAGTGCATGGTGAGCAGCAGAAATCAACTAGAATTTATTACAGATGTAGGCTTTCAGGCCCAAACTACTACCACTTCTTCCATGACTGAGTCAGAATTGGCAGTTTAATCGAATCTCCAAGTGATAGAGATATACATTAAATGTTGAAAATTCCTAATTTGTCTCAATGTTTCTTAGCCTCATCTGCCCAATGGGAGCATCTGGGGAGTTTTAAAAACTCCTGAAGCCTGATCTCCACCCTCAGAAAGTCTGACTTAAGAAATGGAGACTCAGAGGTTAGGGGGTACAGGTGAAGGGTAAAGTAAGTATGGTATTTTATTTTATTTTTTTACTTTCAAGATTGCTGATTTATTGTAAAAGGACATAATTGAGGGAGAGATACGTGGGCCAGGAATGCATGGCGGTATTTTAAGGGAACCATTCATTCAGTCCTTTGCTTGACAATGATCTTTGAACACTTGTGACTGGTGCGCTTTCAAATCTTGTGGACACAGCAGTGAGCAACATAAACTTGCTTTCATGGGCTCACCTTCTAGACGGGAGATGGAAGACACAAACAAAAATAAAATATATACCATAAATGTCATCTGAGACTGTGCTAAGAGCTATAAGGGAAACAAAAGCCAGATAACAGAATAGAGAATGATGGAAGTCCAGATGTACATCTGAGTGAAGGGAAGGAGGGAAGAAGCTTCCAGGCAGAGGGCACAGCAAGTTATCTGGAGACAAGGTTGGCAGTTGGGAGGGATGGCAAGGAGTTAGCATGCCTGGAGTGGAATCATGAGGAAGCAGAGTGGTTGAAAATCTCTCAGCAGTCTCATTACAGGGTCTTATTGGCTGAGATCAGGAATTTGATTTTTATTATGAGCACAATGGAAAACCATCATGGCCTTACATTTAAGTCTTTAATTTCAAGTCAACCTTTGTGTTGATATAAGCTAAGAGTCCAATTTCATTCTTTTATATGCATATACCCAGCTTTCCTACCACTCTTCTGTGTCACCCTTCTGTGTGTCCAAAAGAACTGAAATCAAGGTTGCAAAGAGATATCAGTCCTTTGATATTGTTGCAGCATTATTCTTATGCCAACATGTACAAACAACCTAAGTGTCTGTGGTTGGATAAGGTAACGAAAGTTACATGTATATTAAAAAAAGGGAATGTATATGAATATAACGGAATATTATTCAGTATTTGAAAAAACAAAGAAAGAAATTCTCCCATATATGACGTTACAAACCTTGAGGACATTATGTCTGGTGAAATGAATTAGTCACAAAAGAATACTGTATGATGTAATTTATATGAGGTTTATAAAGTAGTCAAACAGCAGCAGAGAGTAGAATGGTTGTTGCCTGGTGGGGGGAGGGGGAAATGGGGAGTTGTATTCAATAGGTATAAAGTTCCAGTTATGCAAGGTATTTAAATTCTAGTCATCTTTTGTACAACACTGTGCCCATAGTTAACACTACTGTGCTGTACTTACAATTTTTGTCTAGAATGTAGATCTCATGTTAGTTGTTCTTACCACAGTAACAAATAAGTGAATACAATTTATCATTTAAAAGAGAGGTAGCCACAAAAAAGGGGGAGGGAGGTCTCTCCCTAGGCATAAACATTATATATTGCTAATGTTCAAAAGGTAAACCAAAAATTGGACCAGTCACTGAATTTCAGCAGAGGGTACAAGGAGGACAGAAGCTGATATCATAAGTTACATTTCAACTGGATTAGCAGACACCCACAAAGAAGGACCAAGAGAAGACAAGAAGTTTCTTACTCTTACCCTCTTGAAAATGCAAAAAGTGTACCCATGTGCTATCTAGTGGGGAGAAGGGTAGGGGAGAAGGCAGTACCAGGAAAGACTGGGGAATTATGCAAATGGATAAATTGGCCTGAAATAAACTCTACGTTGTAAAATACTGAGTTACCTGGAATGACTAAGCTCTAATCAGTCTTTTGGCCAAGACTGAAGAGACTCCACAGCACGAATTTATAACATTTCATTCTTTTAACTCCCATGTGTTGATTGGTTACTAGGAGACTTTGAGGAGGTCACATCTAAGTGAAGGGAAGGAGGTAAGAACCTTCCAAGCAGAGGGCACAGCAAGTTATCTGGAGACAAGTTTGGAAGTTGGGAAGGATGGCAAGGAGTTAGCATGCCTGAAGTGGAACAATGAGGAAGCAGAAAGTGGTTCTAGAGTCCTAGATCAGTTAGAGAAACTAAAGGTACATTATTTTTCACATTTAAATTGGAGCACATGTATTTAGACCCTACTCTACCCAGAACTGATCTCCTATTCTTGAAGGAAGGATTGATCTGGGGGGGGACATCAAAGCCACTAGAAGTCTTTGGCATATATCTACTTAGCACTTGTCCAGTACAAGACACCATGGGAAGGACAGTGCAGAGGAAGATAATGCAACATGTGGAAGGGAGAAGCAGGACCATTTTAGCAGGAGTATTTTTCATCTCCCTGTCCCCTACCTTTCACAAAAAGTCTTTTATAAATCTCAAGCAAGAGCAAGGAGAAGGGAAGACTAGGAACAACTCTTCGAAGGCTTTGAGATGAGGAAGACCTAAACTAAGTCAGGTTAGGCGTTCCCTCCAGGTCTGCCTCCAAAGTTCCTTGATCTTTGGGGGACTTTTGGCTAGGTGGCAAAGAAGGGAGGATAGGACAGGGTTCGCTCTAAGACACAAATGAAACATTTCTTACCCAACTGTTTTTCTCTGGGAGAATGCTGACAAGTCTGAAGCCATCCTCAAGATGGCAATAATGCAAATCAGATATTAATGCCTGATGAATCAAAGAGCTTATCAGAACTCTGTATGTTTATGAGAAACAAACACTGGCAAAAATGAGTGATCTTATTTCACAATCAAGTGACAATGGCATGGGACAAGAGACAAATAATAAACTTAGATGAGTTTTTACCACCTTAAAGGTAACCAGATGACAATCTTTCATGAAACACCATTGAATTCAAATGCTTGAAAGAGCTTTTGCTACCTAAAGGGAAAAGTGCACTTCATCATAAGGATAGAACCTACTATTTTGTCTTGTTTAGAAAAACATGTTCTGGGATCTCCCTGGGGCACAAGGGGTTAAGGTGCAGCAGTAGGAAGCTATCCACAGCCACTGAAGCATGACTTTGATCCCCAGCCAGGGGGGTGACCCACAGGGCACAGCAGACCTCTCCTGCCTCCCTGGCTGCTCCCCTCGGCAGTGTGTTTCATTCAGTCTGCCTGTTTGGCTCCCCGCTCTGTCTCTGGTGAATTCTCTCACCCCCAGCACCTCTGGGCTGTACCCCAGTTCTTGTATGCATAAATAAATAAATATTAAAAAACAACAACATGTTCTTCAGCTTTTATGATAAATATGGCAAGTCTATTTAAATATGGCAAATGAAGCATTCCACCTATATCAAGCGAAAGCATGTGATATGCAACCTTTTTGACTATACTGATGGCTATACATTGTGAAAAGATATAAGCTAATATTTTAAAACTCTTGTTTCATCAACCAAAAATTCACTGGGATTAAAATAGGTGAAATGAGCAATAACATTAAATGTTGTAGGGGAAAAGGAGTAGGTCAGACAGGCCATTTCTTGGATTTGTGCTCCACAAAGACCTTGATCTTCATTCCTTTAGAAACTATAACAAAAGCAAAGGAATTCATTCTAAAATATCTCTTTTCAAAGAGAGCTTTACAATAAGCAACAACAACCACATTGTGAGAAAGCTTAATAATGATGGGGAAAAAAAAAAGCTGGCACTTTAAATTCTGATGGGCAGTATTTAGGTAAAAGTAAACTGCCTTGGAGAGCAGCTCGTATTCTAGATGGTACAGGCTTTCTTAGATTAAATACACCTCTTGTGTATAGAAAACTGGCTCTGATCATATGTTAGAGGGATTAAATTTATTCACTGTTGCGCTAGAGGTCAGAATAGGGCCCAGTGTTTCAGTAACAAAAGAACTAAGCCTATCAGCTGCCTCAGAATTCAGCAGGTGACCTTTTAATTTAGTGAGCTCCTGATCCCCTAAAATATTCAGATGCTCTTTGTATGAAATGTGTCAGTCATCTTATGATCATATAAACCTGCGCCAAAGCTTTGATCATCTTCTAGAAATAGCATCTTCCCTCTAGAAGACTGTGATCATTAGTGTGAAACGGGGCGTCAAAGTGACATGGACATTAAGTCGAATGACTGCGTAGAACTTGATCATTCGAATGCATCAGATTCTGCCTCTTCAGACAATGCCAGGAGTGTCTACGGTGCTGGCAGGACTATGACCCACCCTTTTTGTTCATGGTAGAAAGCAGCCCTGCATGACACCATTTCCTGGTTTTGAACTTTGCAGCTAATTACCAGGTGAGAGGACAGTTGTCTTGTTAGCGTCTGTGTTGAGTTTTATTCCATGATCAAAGCACTCTGTGCGGCCACTGCTTTCCAGGAAAAATCTGGGATGAGCGATTGGAGAAAACACAAGATGTGAGCCATTGATCTGACCGAATTCTCTCCTTCACTGAACACAGACCTTCTCTTGATCACCTTAGCTCCAAAGGCTTTCTCAGAAGAAACAGGAACTTTGTGAGCCACTGGAGGCCAGAATGTGGGATCAGGAGGAAAAAAAAGTATCACCTCATTTTTAGAAGAACTAGGCCAAGAGGCTTCGGTCACCAAAGGGGACAATTTAAAGGTTTGGCCCAAAGAACAAACTGTGGTATAAACTTCTCTTTCTCTCTCTTACTCTCTCTCTCTTTCATTCACACACACACACACACACACACACACACACGAGACCTATTTTCTGTAGATACATGTATTTGTAGTAAGTGCAAAGAGGCAAACTGGAAGGATTTACATTATGTCGCTACTACATTACTCACATGGATGACATTTGGAAAGAGACATAGGGGACCTAAGCCTATCTCGCACTGTTTTAATTTGTTTAAGGAAATACTGTTCATGCACTGCTTTTATAATTAAAACTCAGTTTAAAGAATGTGCCTGTGTACAGTTGTGTAAATGTCATACACTTACAGAGGGTCTCTGAATACAAAATCAAAAAGTTGGTAAGAATTTTTGACTGGGGAGAAACATCTAGTGGTGGGAGGTAGGTCTCAGAGGGAGGTGTACTTTAGACTATGAGCCCTTTTGTACTCATGACTTATGTGCCACATGCATGTGTTAGGTAAAACAAATCAAAGAAGTACTTCAAAATATGTCAGTAATTTGAAAAGTTCACTGTAAACATTAGCAATAATGAAACTTGAAATTAGCTAAAATTCTGTTTTAAAGGGCTGGCACATAGAGTAGAACAACAGTTGAAAGGCTGAGCTTTGTGGAGGGCTAGAACTTGGTTATCAGGCAGTACAGTTCACTTTCAGGTCCCTGAGGCTAGGGTAGGTTAGGGTCTAATGACAACTGAAGGTCTGAGTCAAGTAAACACTTGGTATTTATACCAATCCCTAAGTGCCTTAGTTAAGAATCAGAACAGTGGGGCCTCCCTGGTGGTGCAAGGGGTTGAGCGCCACACTGTGGGGCTTCCACAGCCACTGCATTGTGAGTTTGACCCCCAGCTAGGGAGGGAACCCACATGGCGCAGCAGACCTCTCCTGCCTCACCCACTGCTCCACTCAGCAGTGTGTTTCCGTCAACCTGCTTGTTCTGCTTCCCACTCTGTAGCTGGTGAATCCTCTGACCCCCCTCGCCTCTGGCCTATACCCCAGCTCTTGTATGCATAAATAAATAAAATCTTAAAAAAAAATCAGAACAGTGTAGTTGAAGATAAAACCACCTATAACCGAGTAAAAATCCCATGACGGTAAATGCTCTATTTCTTTGTTTCTGTGTTTCCTAACTTTAATTTTTCTATTACCCTTTAGTTCTTAATGACTCTGTTAGCACCTAAGTCATAATAGCTAGAGGCTTATACATCAAGAGACCCCTGGTCTGACAGTTACAAGTGTATGGGCTGGAAAAAGCTGGTGGAGCTGAGATAGGCTGAAAACAAAATAAATGAAAAATGGGACTCTGACAGTGGAAATGGAATGGTGACAAAGGTGGCCACAACTGGAATTCTGTGTCCAATTGGAATTTCTAAATTCTAATGAACTCTTATTAATTTGCCTGGTATCAGACAATTTTATCCCAAAGTTCGATAGAATGTAAAAAGAATGAAAGTGAAGGCATTCTTTGTCTTTTCCAAGCAGTGATTCAATTGCCATTCTCTTTTAATGCATCTACCTAAACTTGGTAACAAAAGTAAAGGGGTAGGATATTGTGGCTTATCATGGACCTCATTGTCCAGGCACACACTTTTCAGCAGGGGCTAGGGGGCTTTGGGCACATGGATGATCCTCAGGGATCTCCAAAGATGGCTGAGCCATCTTGGGGTTGCTTGTTAGATGTTAGTCCCTTGAGTTCACTTGTGGCCTGACAAACTACGTGACAGTTAGAAGACTGTCTTCCATCCTCGACTGAAGTCGAAGATGAGGATGGGAAGACAGTTTCCACCTAGTGTCTCCTATGCCTGGAAATATGGATCCACCTTCTCTGTATTCTTCTGGTCTGACAGATGTTCTTCATTTGGTATCAGAGAGAATTTTCCTTTAAGTATTTTTCTTAGCTTCCATATTGTATTTAACATTTAAACCTATCTCCTTATCTGCCATGAACTTAGTTTGGAGTGAGTTTATTATATGTTACTTATATGTACAAGAATGTAAGTTGTGTTCTATATTTTAATAATGCCACACAACATTCCTATTCCTATTCAAATCACACTCATAGCACAAAGGAACCAAGAGAAATAATGTGGGTTACAAAAAGTGGGGACTGGGACCTCCTTGGTGGTGCAAGGGGTTAAGTTGGAGCACTTTGAAGCTATCTGTAGTCACTACAGCAGGAGTTTGATCCCTGGCCAGGGAGGTGACCCACAGGGAGCTGTAGACCTCTCCTGCCTCGCCTGCTGCTCCCCTCAGCAGTGTATTTCAGTAGACCTGCCTTTTCTGTTCCCCACTCTGTCTCTGATGAATCCTCTTACCCCCTGCATCTCTGGCCTGCACCCCAGCTCTTGTATGTATAAATTAATAAATCTTAAAAAAAAAAGTGGAGACTTAGATGAAGAAGGATGTTCTCCCATACCTCTCTACCTCACATTAATATCTGGGATTGTCCATCATGAATGATAGTCTCTTATGTTTTGTCAACATAGAACTCAGAAAAAAAAAAACCAAAAAACAAACCACCCAAATCCTACAGCTAAATGGCATGCTGTCATACCCTAAAGATGGAGAATGAATATCATCAACTTTCACCCCATAGAAGCAGGTGTGATTAGGAATATGGGTTTTATTTGAGCTTTCCTGGATCTAAAGTCTTTGCTTTGTCAAATCTGAAGTTTTTAAAAATTAAAGTTCAGACAGGAAGTCTAGGGAAGGTACTTATTTGGGAAGAGGATTGGAAAAAGTTCTGGCATTATTAGAAACTGCTAGCTTATAATATAGTCATCTATGGGGATCAGTCACACCAGAGAAGAGCTGAGAACTAATTTTTCTAGAAATTTACGGGAATATGCAGTTTTGTATTTTTCTTTTTAATCAAGAGAAGGCGACTTCAGTTTAATTTGCTGGTGGTTTGGTAGAAGAGGACAAATTTTTCTTCAGTTGGATACCAAGGCTTACTATGTTAGGTGCTTTCCCTGCATCACTTCATTTAATCTTCACCATAATCCAACCAGGTATTATCTTCCCATGGAAGAGAGCAGGTACTAACTAGGAAGCCTAACTGTATTAACAAGTAACCGCAAAAATCTCAGTGGCTTAAGACAACACAAATTTAATCTCTACCCAGGAAAAGATCCAATGTGAATGTTTCTAGTTGAGTGGCTATGTTAGGGGCTCTCCTTCAACTTATAACTCAGGGATATGGGTTGCTCCCATCATACCACACCACTGATGGGGGTGGGGGGACAATGAAAAGAGGAGCAAGGAGAATCACATGGTATGATTATAGCTAGGCCTGGAATTGGTGTCTGTCAGTCGTATCCTGCCTCACTCAGATAGAACTCAGCTTCATCTATCCGTCCAGATTCACGGATGGGTTGGCTGTGTGCATTCACTATGGATGCGCCTAGAGGGACAGGCAAGTTGGCAACTAATGAGAAGTTTCTGCCACAGACACTAGGAAGAGGGTAAATACACATTGTTGATTTTCTGCCTTTTTTCAAGAAGAATAAAGGCAGAACACTTAAGGCACATGGCCAAATTCAACAACTGTTGAGAAGCACAGAGAATTTGAACTCAGGTTCACCTGCCTCTAAAACCTGTAGTCTGCCCCATACCACTTAGCTTCTCGAATGCAGCATCCTGGAGGAATCTTGTAGTAAGCCTTTTTGGCCAAATAGTAGCCGCAAACACCTTTTGCATGCTGGAACACAACACATTCACTTCAAAAGACTATTAGAGAAGACCAAAGACAAATGTAGTTGAATCCTAAAGGCTGTGTGTATTTATGCAGGCCACGTGGAGGAAAATGTTTGAAGGGGCCAACTATTTTGTTTCCTTCATTTTTCTTTCAGAAGTTCACTTCCTCTTGTTTACACACACCCTTACACCCATGGGCTGCTACCTCTTCCCCTTTTCATCTGGGCGTAGAGATGAGAGTGTATCCAAAAGAGTACTTAGCCCCTTTAAGTTTTATTCTTGATGTAATTATAGGCTTAATTCTAGCCACAGCAATGCCATGCACATTTCCTGCTTTCCCAAACACCTGGGAATAAAAGCCTGCCATCAAAGCAAATGCTTCTCTCTCATCTCAGTTCCAAAAGTGTTATTCAGGGAACATATAACCTGAGGCTAGAAAAGATCGCTCTTCTTTTTCCAGGGGCCAGTGATTATTACCTTCAAGGTCAAGTTGGAGTCTTTAGATTTAATAGACACCCTTTTTCTAAAACAGAAGAGATGACTAGAAAATAATTAAGTTATAGACCCAAACTCAACCATATCAACAATTGTGTCAAACGGTTAAACTCCAACTAGAAGTAGAAACTGTCAGAATGGATAAAATGCATGGCCCAGCTATATGCTATCTATAAGAGACACATTTTAAATATAAAGACTGAGATAGACTAAAACTGAATGGGAAAAGACAAACTACACAAACAGTAAGCACGAAAGTTAGGAGAGGTAGTAACTCATACCAGACAAAACAGCTTTCAATAATTTGAGAATTATTAGCTAAAAAGAGGGACATTTCATCATGACAAAAATGTTAGTTCGTTAGGGAGAAAAAATCATCACAAATATGTGTACACCTAATACAAGGGCTTCAAAATACACAAAACAAAAATAAAATTAAAAGGAGAAATAGACACGTTCATAGTTGAATATTGGAACACTCCTCTCTCAACAAAGATCTGAACAACACTATTAATTTACATTTACTTATGTTGCATAATACAAGAAGTCTTAACACACTCACTGATAAAAAGAAAATCCTATCTTACTCAGATGGAAGGGAAATTCCTCAATCTGACTAGGGAAGACTACAAAAACAATAAAGCTAAATTCAACTTTTGCATTGACTATCTCAATGTTTTCTACGTAAAGTCAATGGTAAGGAAAGGATGTCTATTCTTAATACTGCTATTCAACATTATATTAGAGATCCCAGTTAGAGCAATAAAATAAAAGAAACAAAACATGTGAAAGTAGAAAGGGAGGCGTAAAATAGTCTCTGCTTGCAGATGACATTTTAAAAATTTTCAGGACTCTATTAATGTGTTCCTAGAACTAGTAAGTAAGTTTAGCAAAGACACAGAATACAAGGTAAGTATATAGGAATCAATTGTATTTTTATAAATTAACAATGAGAAGTTAAAAATGAAATTTCAAAATTTCTACTTACAATGACATCAAAAATTAAAATACTTAGGAATAAAATTATCAAAATATGTGTGAAATATAAATATTGAAAATTATTAAAATTGCAAAGGGTAATCAAGGAAGTCCTAAGTAAATAGAGGGATTAATCATGTTCATGGATTGGCATATTCATTTTTGTCAAACTGATCTCTAGATTTAATGTAATAGGAATAAAATATAAACAAATTAGAAAAAATAAGTTGACAAACATGCTTTACAAGCGTATATAAAGGCATAGGACATAGATTAGTAAAATAATTTTGAAAAGAAGAATAAGGAAGATTTATAATACCAGATTGCAGGATTTACTCTAAAGCTACAGTAATCTGGACTGTGTTGTATTGGTGTAAAGACAAACATAGATCAATAGAACATGAAAGAAAGACCAGAAACAGACCCACACTTAGATGGTTAAGTGATTTTCAACAAAGGTGCCAACATAATTCAAAGAAATCTGGATATCTGTATGGGGAAAAAAAAAGTCTCTTCCCCTAACTTCCACTCCCTAAATGTAAGAACAAAAACAATTAAGCTTAGGCAAGAAAAAACAGTTGAATATCTTTGTGACATTCATTAAGATAGGTAAAATTCTTAAACAAAACACAAAATGCACAAACTATAAAAAAATAATAAACTTTATTATTAGTTTATTTGCTTTTCAGAAGATGTGATTAAGAAAATGCAAAAACAGGCCTCCCTGGTGGCACAGCGGGTTGAGTGCCACACTGTGAAACATCCAGGGCACAGCAGCGTGAATTCCATCCCCAGCCCGGGAGTGGACCCACCCACATGGCATAGCAGACCTCTCCTGTCTCTCCCGCTGCTCCCCTCAGCAGTGTGTTTCAGTCCATCTGCCTGTTTTGCTCCCCACTCTGTCTCTGGTGAATCCTCTCACCCCTCACACCTCTGGCCTATACCCCAGTTCTTGTATGATAAATAAATCTTAAAAAAAAAAAAAAAGAAAATGTAAAATCAAGTCAGAGACAGGGAGGAATGTTTGAACAACATTTATCTGACAAAGTTTTTTATATAAAGACTGTACATACACACCCACACATATATATTTATGACTCAGTAAGAGAAAAAGTCCAATTAAAAAAGGGGTATAAGATTTTAGACAGACACACAAAGATATGTAAGAACTCAGTAGTTATTTAAGATAATTTCATCATTGCTAGTGGTCAGGAAATTGTAAATTAAAACTTTAATGAGATAAGATAGTCTCTAGCACAGATAAATGTTAGCTTACTAAAATACCAAATTATTGACAAGGATGTCAAACAACTACAATTTTTATGCAATGTTTATAAGAATGTAAAATGGTAGGTATTTGGAAACCAGTATGATACTATCTGATAGAGTTAATATAGTAATAATAAGCCTCTGGCATTCTTAATCAGAGCTTTTTATCTAAGTATAGTAGAAATGTATATCCACACAAAAATGTATATGCAAATATTACAGCAGCATTAATCACAACAGCCTTAAAATTAGAAAAAGTTGGTGAATGGATAAAGAAATTGTGCACTGGACTGGAGCAGGTAGTTAGTATATCTGGGTGGCCAGAGCAGACTAATGCAAGAGGTAAGTGGGAGGTATAGATGAAGAGAAAAGCCAAGGCAACAGAGGATTAATACAAGTTTAAGGAGTTATAAATAGGTGATGAGCCAAGTAATCAGTAGCCCAGAAAATCAGAAAAAACAAGTGTTAGATTGAAACAAAACAATTCAATCTTAGGTGGTGATTAAATGCAAGGGTCGGGCCTCCCCTGGTGGCGCAGTGGGTTAAGCAACGCACTACGAAGCAAACCTCAGCCACTGCAGCATGAGTTCGATCCCTGCTGCCGGCCAGGGGGGG
>JAGFMF010012021.1:10198676-10218827 GCA_019455555.1 Galemys pyrenaicus
CCCAGCTCTCTGTGGTGAATCCTCTCACCCCCCTACACCTCTGGCCTGTACCCCAGTGCTTGTATGCATAAATAAATAAATCTTTAAAAAAAAAAACAAAAAAAAATGCAAGGGTCTTTAATTTTTTAAAGATCATTTTACGGTACAGGAATAAGTCAGTTCTCCTGTTACTGATGAAACCTAGAAAGATGTGTAATTCCACATAAACACCTTTGGATAGCTGGTGTGATAAGCAGTAGTCACAATGATAGTTTCATTAAAGACTGGCCAATAGGAAATGCAATCAAGTCTATGAAATGTGTTTAGAATAATATCTATACTGCATGCCATATATTTAAAGATTTTCAGGGCTGTTCTGAGTAATGCATTTCAATGTGAGTGAAAAGATTAAGATTAAAGAAAAGAAGGCTATAACCTTTAAAGGCTGGCACAAAACACAAGGAGATGAAAAGCCAAGTCTGGAAACCATTTTTATATTGATTTGGTGCACTGGCGAGTAGAGCATTAATTATAACTCATTGCAAGGGTAATTAGGGATAATGGCATATCCATCAATTTAAGAGTTTAAACATGTTCTGCTGATGTTTTCTTATTATTTGACTTTTTATCTGGAAAGTAAAATGGACCTTTCCTCAAGAAAATTTCTCCTATTTTGATCAGAATTTTAAAACGATAGGATAACTTCTGTCTGAAATGTAAAGCTTGGAGCTGGAGAAAACTGGAGGTAGGGGGAAATCAAGGAGGAACTTGTCCCTTAAATTCCCACAAAAGATTATGGCAGGGGCCTCCATGGTGGCACAGGGGTTGAACACCACACTGTGGAACTTCCATAGGCACTGCAGTATGAGCTGGATCCCCAGCCAAGGAAGGGTCCCACGTGGCGCAGCAGACCTCTCCTGCCTCCCCTGCTGCTCCCCTCAGCAGTGTATTTCAATCCATCTGCCTATTCTGCTTCCAGCTCTTTCTCTGGTCCTCTCACCACCACCCCCCCCAAACTTCTGGCCTGTACCCCAGTTCTTGTATACATCAATAGATAAAATACTTTAAAAAAAAAGATTATGGCATTCTAAAAGAAGACATTAAAAAGTGTCAGTGGATGGAAAGGGGTGGGTGACATGAAGGTATGGGTGGAAGGATGATCAGAACTTGGTGGCTTTTGGGTAAGAGGAGGAAGGGAAGGGGTTCTGAAGACTGCACACATGTAAGTAGTCTAGGCAATGGGATGGATTATATACTTCTCAGAGACACTAATAGGCAGCTGACTACAAGGGTCCAGAGTGTTTTCTTTCCTATGGAAATGTGCACATTAATTCCCTCTGTGTGAACATTCCCCCTACAGCACATCATTGGAACCTCCCTCCCCCAACATATTCCTCTCCCCTTCCTTCTGCAATCATTGCACTCTGTTCATTTATTTCCAACACGCCTGAATTCTGCATGGCTTATCTCATCTCCAAAGTCCTCACAAAGTCCATCAGGCTTTCTCCCTTTCTCCTCATTCTTAACAGACCAGCAAAAATGGGCCATCTATAAAGATCACCTTGCACAGGAACAAACCCCAACATACACATTCCCGTTGTTTATTCATTTTTACCTAAGAAGTACCTCGTTTTTTAACCCACTGTCACTTAAAACCACAATGATTGCAACTCCTAAACCAAAAGCAGAAGTCCAGAGACATTGCTTCTATTGCATATAACAAACATCATCCCCAAACTACATTTCACAATTTCCATGCCAGTTTTATTTGCTGTCTATTTAAAAATTTTTGTGCAACTTAGGACCCTTCTAGGTGATCTTTTTGTCCAAGGTAATAGTTTTCCATAAAGGTGGATAAAAATACCAGTTTTTAGAGAGACATTGCTCGCAACTCATAGACCACAGCTCCTACTTTCAGCCCCTCATTTCATTATATAAAACTATTTCTCAACGAATCATAATAAATATATTTTAATAAACTGGCATCATATGGTATAGGAAAATAGAAAAAGAAGATTAAAATCTTGGAAGGAAAATCCCTGGCCTATATCAGTTAGGATTAGATTTAGCTGTGGATAACAAGACCCAAAATAACCCACTTGAGCACAAAGGAAACTTTTTTTCTCACTTCCAAGTCTGGAAGTAGTTGTTCCAGGACTAACATGGGGTCTTGGCTCCTTGGAGTCTATACTTAGCTCCATAGAGTTCATCCCTCTGCCATTTCTAGGCTGTGATCTTCATCTTTTCATCTAAAATGACATCTAGAAATCTAGGTTTCACATCCACATTCTGTACAGAAGGATGGAGGATTGGACAGAGTTCATAAAGGAAGAAGTGTCCACTACAGCCTATCCTTTAGGAAGTGAATTTAGGAATTGTTGTATGAGTTTTACTGACCAGAACTTAGTCAGTCATATACCATGCCTAGTTCACAGTGAGATTAGAAAGTTGTTTTTTTTTTTTTTAGTGGATGGCTGTGCCTGGCAGAAATGTATGGTTTCTACTACCAAAGGGAAAAATAAATTTCGGGATATAATAGTAGTTCTGCCACAGACTTAGCTTTTGAATATTTAAAACAGATTCCTGGATTACTGGCTAAAATGTGTGTGTTTGTTTGTGTGTGTATATGTGTCTGTGGTATTTATTTTAAAAGCCTCTAGTTGAAACAGCTAGGTACTCATCAAACTTGGTATTACTGTCTTCTTTCTGGACACACAGACTATATTTTCCCATCTCCCTTACAATAAGATGTGGTCATGGTTTTTAATAAGAAGGACCTCTCTGTATTCACTGACCTGGGAATGGACAGTCTCCTACTTGTTAGTAGAAGAAATCTAGTGGAATATGGATGGAAACTGGCTGTTTATACAGCAATAAAGTATTCTCCTCAATACTGAGTACTTTATGAATCTGCAGTTTCTATCGCCACCCTCAGTTACTCTAGGTCAGAGGTCAGCCACCTTTGCCCATGGACTAAATCCAACATGTAGCTGTTTAACAAACAAAATGTTATTAGAACAATTGTGACACTTATTTTACACATTATCTATGTTTGCTAACAGCAGAGTTACAGAGTTGAGACAGAGATTGTATGGTTTCAAAGCTTAAAATATTCACTTTAATTTACTTTAAAAAAATTTGCACTTTAATAGAAAAAGTTTACCAATGCTGCTATAAGCCCTAGGGCTAATTAGGCTCTCCATGTTTTCTTGAGCATATTTTGGCAATTTCTTCCAAAGAGTTTAAGTTGTTGAATTTAGTATAAATTGTTCATAATATTCTCTTACCACTTTTTGTAAAGTCTACCAAATTTTTTTTCTCTCTCATATGTTTTTCTTAACAATTCTGGCAAAAGATTTGTCAATTTTACTGATCTTTAAAAAAAACCAGTTTTTATTTTCATTGGTTTTTCCCTCTATAGTTTTATTTTTAATTGATTTGTATTTTTATCCCTATAATTTATTCTACTTTGGGATTAATTTGCTCTCCTTTTTAGCTTCCTATGGTAAAAGATTAGATTACTCCTTTCCAATCTTTTTTCCCCCAATATAAGTATTTACAGTTATAAAACTTCTTCAAACCACTGCTTTAGCTACAGACTACAGATTTCAATTGCTATGTTTTCATTGTTATTCAATTAAATCTTTCAAACTATTCTTGTAATTTTAAATAATGCTTCATAGGTTATTGAGTTCTGTTTAATTCACAAACATTTGGGGCCTCTCTAGTTTTCTTATTATTTACTGACTTATGCTTTAATTTTCTCTGTGTATGGCCTATTTGGAGACTTTCTGTGTGTACTTTTAAAGCATGTGTTTTCTACAGTTGGTGAACATAATGTATGGTGTTAGGTTAATATAGCTGATAGTGTCATTCAGATATTCCACATCTTTTCTGGTTTTCCTGACTACAAAAAGAGCATGTCAAAATCTCCAGCCTTGATTATGAATTTATGTATTTCTCCTTGAATTAATAGGTATTAAACTCCTAATAATTCCTTTAAAAATATTCCTGGCAGTTTTGTCTTTATTATTTGCTCAAGATGAAAGTAACAACCACCACTAATGAGTCATCTCTGATTCCTGTGTCAGTCTCCGAGTCATCAAAGGTCTTAAGGAGAGGTCTTACAAACTGCCTAATCCTGCCGTCCCATGGTACTATGGTCTATATTTGTCTATGTTCTATGTATATATGAAGTTAAGAATAAGTTCATCCTCATAAATCTTCTAAGACAGCAGGGAGAGTTCGAGCAGAGTAAGATCCTGAAAGATCTGAACTTGGAGGATCTTGAACTTACAAGATATGAACTTGAATATTCAGAAATAGTACATGCAATTCATCTGTCAAGGCAGGGACTCCAAGTAGACAGAAGGTGGAGGGCTGTCCCATAGGCAGATAGGAAAGCTAGGCCCTACGTGTGGTAGAGGGTCAGATAGCTTTGATCATCACCACTCCACTTCAAGGTCACATCCAATGGAGTAGATATGGAAGTTGATACCAAAGGTAGGTCAGCTTACCAGATAACTTGTTCCAACATGGCATGAAGACTGATCATACTGCTATCTCATTTAGAAACCCCAAGGTTTTCTAGATCTTCAGTTATTCGCAAGAAACTCCTGACCTTACCCTGTGTCCACTGGCAGCAAGATGAAAATTCACTCTCCCTTTTCCTCCTTTCTTTCTTCCAGTTTGAAGAATGGCAGGAGGGCAGGAAAGCCAAGAAATACTGGGAATGTCAGATACCTGTGTCCCTTTGTTTCAGGTTTACCCTGACTAGGCTCCACATGAGATCAACTAATAAGAAATTTGGAAAATAAATTAGCATACTGAAAATCCATTCAAACACTCTTGACCAGGTGTGCTTCACGAAAATAGCTGAAAAGCTTCAATGTAGTTGTAAAGCTTGAGGGGTGGGATATGCCATTCAGTTTTGCCAAGCTCCTCCTGCTAGGTCTGTCTTAGCTGAGTCACAACCTGACAAACACAAAGCATCTGCCAGCTCTGGCAGCATCAACACCGAACAGCAGCTAACACACACCATGTGCACTTGGGCCTCTGCTGAGTACACTCTCACACTGGTCCTTATAACTTGCAACTAGATGTCTCCAGGGTGGCTCCACCTCTGAGGTGTGAACACTTAGCTCAGGAAGGGGGGAAGGAGAGGGACCTGGCTGGCCTGGGGCCTACTCTCATTGCCATGCAAAGGTTGTCTGCTTTATTCCTGGGTGTGACTAATTAGAATTCTCCTCCTGCTCTGATTTTCTTTTCTGAGAGGCTGGGTCTGAATCTCAGTTATACTCTGACATGTTGCAATGACTGCATCCTCAAAAAAAAAAACAACCCACAAAAAACACCACGCTTTATTTAAATTATTCAGACTGCTATAAACGTCAAGTAGTTGTTTGGAAAAGTAGAAAAAAATGGGACACCCAGAAATTTATCTTTCTAAAAATGAAGGAACAAATGATTAGTTGCTCTATTTCACACTTCTGGTTAAATATTTATAATAGAGCTATTTTTTGCAGTGGCATTACTGAGAAAGTGTTCTAATGCAGCTTATTTTGTCAGTGAACTTAATGCGTAGTAGCATGTTCTTTCATTGATATTAATATATTGTGCCTTACATTTGTTTTATAAATATGCACGTGCTTCTGTGCCTGAGACATTTAGAGATAATTCAGTGACAAATTAAAAAAAGAATTGGTCTAACTAGTTGGCTCACATCATAAACATTGAATGAGCTACTTGCTGAAATTTTCTGTTTTCCAAGTAGTGACTTCTGCACTGTATTTACAAAGCTTCAGTTTCTTGATTTGTCAACTTATGAAATTCTTTCAATAAAACTGAGTGCTAAGCCAGGCACTGTTATAGGCCCTTGGACTTTGCTTTGCACAGTATGAACTCTCTGCTCTCATGGACACAAGACTGTTGATAGGTAAGTAAACAAAATAAAAAAATCAATAATAATAAGCAATTCAGAGAAAAACAAATGTAGGAGAGAATTCACAGTATGTTAACTCAGAAATTTAGTCTATGTGAAGAACTGTGGGGGCAGAATTCCAGACAAGTGTGAACAGGTAAACTTTCCAAGGCAGGAATGCATGTGGCTGCATTGCCAGTGATGTTCTATTGGCTTCATTCTTTCATTGACCTGTTCATTCATTTATGCAAAGAGAGCAACCAAGAGGCTCCAGTTCCTGTCCTGAATCTGATTTAACTGTGAAAATTTTACTCTCAGGCTTCAGTCATAAAATGCCTCAGGTGACACTCGCTTCTCATCTGTGGTTCTTCTAGCTCCTTAATGGGAAATCTCTACATAGTCAGGCCCTGCTTGGTTCAGTTACTACACATCTTTCTCCTTGCTTTCCAAGAAGGCCTCTGTTTACAGACTTCAGAAATTCAGTCTATGGCACCAGTTGGAGGTCAGGTTTATTTGTTGGACACTCACTGGAATTCTCCATTTAGCTTTCTCATTCTTTCCTCGTAAATCAATTACTGCCAGCTCCACTTTACTTTGACATGGATTAGGGTAAAACAGTAATAAGAAAAGAGATTAAAGCACAGACCTTCAGAATTGGGGTAGGAATTGGCATTGTCCTTCCTGAGACCTGTGGCATCTATGGTTAAGTCCCTTGAAGCTGCCCTGAGGATGCTGGATAGGGAAGGGAGATGGAAGCTGTCGATACTCTCAGAACTTCCAGCTTAATTCCTTCCCAAGGTTTTCAAGTTGTAGAATAGTCTTCAATTATTCATTGTCTAGACTACATTTCTAGTTTACAATATAGAGCACTGAGTTTTTTACTGATAATTCTTGGGGAACTTCAAGATTTGTTCTTTGGCTAGCACAGGATCAGAGATTTCTTCCTTTGTTTTGACTGTGTGGCTTTTGAAGGTTTCTGCTCTGCAAAATGAGATGCATTTATTTGCCATGGTCCTCCTTAAATGTCAATGCTTGCTTTTCAAATATCTCTAGAATCACCCACTTCACTCCATCACCACCAGCTGAATCCACCCTCCCCTCTTACCTTGGACTACTACACTTGACTCAAATGTCATCTCCCTTTATTTAATTCACTCTTTACTCAAAAGCCTGAGTGTCCTTTAAAGATGCATGTCTGATTTTTCCATGCCTGTGCTTAAAAACTTTCAGTGGCTCTGCTTGGCTCTACTACAGAAGAAAGCAGACACGCTCCTACATGCTCGGGTCCTCTCCACCATTCTGGTACATGAAGACCTGTGGGAGAATTATGGCTCCTCTACTTACAAACCTATTTCCTTGCTGTGCCTTCCTAGACAACTTAGCATCTCTGGGCCAGTTTTCTCATCTGTAAGATCTATAACACCTATTAGCACAGGAGATAATGTGTGCAAATGCTCAGCACGTGCGTGGCAGGTGTGACAGGAGAGGAAGGCGGAAGATGGAGACAATCATGATTACCAAGCTCCTTCATTGTGGGCTTCAGCTCCACGTGGTTCCTCACCTCAGGACATATGCAGAGCCAAGTGGCTTCTGTGCTGGGACCAAGGACCCAAGTTACATGGAGCAGCTCTGGTCTGCATGTTCTGACCCTCCCAAGTGAATCCCCAAGGAAGTCCTGACCTGGACCAGACCAGGGAATGAGTGGAAGGGTGACCCAGGCTGAAGAGAGAGTGAAAGAGTGAGCACTGAGCCTGGTTATGACCATGATACATGAGCTTGCGGCTTATCGGCCTCACTCTCTGGCCTTCTGCCTCTAGGTCCTATAGCACTGTCGTCCTTGGCTTTGAGTCTTGGTACTTCAGACTCATTTATAATTTCTTGCCATGCTGAATAGCCTTGAAATGTTGATTAATTGTCAGGAATTCAAGGCTCTGTTTCAAGGATGGCAGAGTGTGGCCATTTATCAAGAACAGGCTCTCTGATCCTGGGTGGACGGGCTTTCTCTAGCATCCTGCAGCCTCCTAGTTACTTTCACTTTCCACTTTTTGACTGTTTTCTTAGGCTGGCATCAATCCATCTCTCCAGCTTAAAATAGCAAGTAGTTAGCCAGTGCCCTGGTGAGGCCTGACTTGCCAAAGGACAGCACCCATGAGCAGCCAGGCTGAAGTGAGAAAGGTCCGCACAGGAGATGGAAGTCACAGTCGCGGTATGCATGGAAACTGACCCTTAGGAAGCAGCTGTAGAATTTCACCAGGACACACTCCCAGCCCTGCACATTAGGAACAAGCTCTTCTGCTTGCCTAGAAGACACTCCAGCACTTTCTGCTCGCCAAACACTATGCTAAGCACCTTATGCATAATAATGCAATTGATTTTTGCCACAAATTGAAGTAGAAACAATATAACTCTCACTTTAAGGTGAGGGAAAAAACCACTGAGAGATTAAATGATATACCCAAGATCATTTAACTAATAAATGACAGGGTCTGGCTCAGAACCCACAATTATGATTTAGCCACGTGCTACATGATCTTCAAGATCCCTGACTGTGTGAACTGAGCAAGTTAGACATTTAAAGTACTCAAAGCAGCACCAACAGTGCCTGGCACAACAGAGACTCGATAACCACGCTTCCATTCATGCAGTGGCACCATAGGGTACTGATGGGAAGAATGGGCTCTTGGTCAAGCAGCCAGCTCTGCCACCAGATTTGGGATCTTAGCAAGCTGCATAATTTCTTTCCTTCAACTACCTCATCTGTGAACCGGGAATAACAATGGCACTTATGTCCTACGGTCATTGTAAGTATTAAGTTAATATTTGCCACACAGTTAGAACAGAGCCTGAAACTTCCTAGATGTTGTGTTTGTTAACGTGCATATAAACACACAGACATATGAATGCAATAGGATGGACTGGGATTCTGTGTTCTAAAAGACCTGGATTACTGTCTAGGCCACTGGAATAAACCACCTGCCCTTTCTCAGCCTAAGTTTCCTCACATGTAAAACAACCCACAACCTGCCTATAGAGCTGTTTGAGAATGAAATGCCATCATATATACATGAAGGTATAGATGTAGGCACACATTAGGTGCTTACTAAACACCATTTCTTCTCTCTTCCCTAGCAGATCTCTCCTCAGAGTTTCCCAATGGTATAAGCTAAATTCTGCCCTCAAAGCTTTGCTGCTGTCTTGCCCACAGCACAGTTTCCTGTTCCCTCCGTGCTCTCTGACCTGTCTTCTTAGAAACCATGCTAGCTCTAACTTTCTATAACACTCGGAGGACTTTGGAAGTTCTCAGACATGTTTAACCCAGCGTCTTGGCACAATCTGTAGGAGTAGGAATGACTTTACTTCGGGCATATAAATATACCTAAGGAGAGTATGTGATAAAAACCGCTATTTCTTTATCTCCACCCTGATTTGCCATCATCTGTATGCTCCCTGTGCAAGGCCCATGCTCCTGTGGTCCTGCATTCACACTCGGCAAAAGGATGCCTATATTTATCAACTCCATTTAAGCTGAGATGATTCACCCACTGAGCCTTCAGGCTGAGGCAGATGGTTTTGGGGCGTAAGGTTCCCAAACCTGGACGAGCGTTAGAACCTTCTGGAGTGCTTATAATAACAAACAGGATGACATCCCATTGCAGACCTATCAGCAGGCGGGGGTGATGCAGCTCGGATTTAGGGCTGAAGACCTACATTCAAGCACTGGCCCTGCACTGAACTGTAGCCTTGGCAGGTCACAGCCCTGCAGTGGCACCACAGGGTACTGATGGGAAGAATGGACTCCTGGTTAGGCAAGGGTCTTCACCTGTGCTGTGGAAATAATTCTACCCACCTTCTCAGCTCCCTGCATCCCTGTGAGATTCAGAAAGGATGGGGAAATATAAGCACTGGTCATGAATAAGGGGCATTTCCAGCCATCTGTCTGAGCGCCCCCCCCCGTCCCCCGAGCCTGGCACTAACTTTTAGGGTTGGTCATGGGATTGGGGCACAGATATAATATTCAGAATTTTTCAATATTGAAAAATATTCAAATTTTCAATAATCTATTCAAACTAAATTCAGACTCCAGGTAGCTCTCTAACCCCTATGAAATACAGAACCTTCCTCTTTGGACCCACTAATACATAAGGGGGGAAAATGGCATCTCCACCTGAATAACAGTATTTCACTGTCGTTTGCGTCTTGATGAAGCATAGCGTCTGCTTTCTCAGGAAGTAAGCCTCAAGGAGAAAGGATTTTAAGTCAAGCAAGATCACTGGCATGACAAGACTTTCCAGAACAACATCTCTTTTCTTTGCTTTCTTCCTGTCTTTATTTCTGGACTGTGATTTTTTTTTTACCCTCTTAAAATAATGGCCCCCTGTTCCTCTCCCTCTCCCTTCAATTATGGTGGGGTGGGACAGCAGAGGAAGAGGTTAGGGAAGATTTCACCACTTTGGTACAAGTGTCAATAACTAGGTGTAGAAAAAATCATAAGCAAATTAGAGGGCACAAGCTTTAAAGCTCCCTAAGGCTAAGTAGAGCCCTTTGTTCACTTCTGGCTCTTAGGAAATTAGGCACCCCTGGGAAGACAGGCAAACAGAAGCAAGCTCGAACCTGGACACCAGCTTCTTGTGAGTGGATCACTCTGCTATAAAATACTTGGAATTTCCCTAGTATATCAAACTGCAGTGGTTTTTGTTGTTCATTTATTTTTTAGTTTACTTTTATATATGCTCCTTGGAAGCTGTGTAAGTTCCTGCGATAAGGATTCCAGATAGTTAAGGAATACATAAGAGATGCCAGGGCCTCTTAACACTGGCCGGTAGCTCGGCAAACCCAATTTAGCACAGCGTCACACACTCACCACGTGGAAAGAGTGGGTGGAAGGAAATGAACCAATGATGGTAAATGAGTCATCTGGCCATCAAGAAGTGCGGAGGGGTTGGGAACAAGCGTGCCGTCCCCTTACCTCTCCTGACCTTTGCTTCATATGCAGCTGGGTCAAGCATCTCGAAATGCATAAGGCTCCGACACAGCCCATCCATGTGTGCAGAGCGGTGACAGGAGAGCGGGAGGTGAGCATGACATGGAGCCAGCACACGCGCCTGCCCAGGCTGTCTTGACTCTCTGGCCTTGCCAGGCTGCAGTCAAGGGAAGGGGCGGCAGCAGGCCCTGCCTCCCCTCTTTTCCATCTATATTTTCTTATTCTGGCTTTGTATCACCTCATTTTGCTATAGCCTGTGCATGTCTCCTTTGAATAGGTGGGTGGAACCATCTGAGGACAGATACTGGATTCAGTGTAAGGAAGCAACTGCTAACTATTTGATGAATGAGTACATACTAAAAGAGTGAAGAAGTAACTAGGTCTAAACAGGCAGACGTGCACATTTAAAAAATAATAATTTCTCTACTTCTACAGCAAAAGGGAACGGCAGAGGGAGGGTTGGCATCTGCCACCTATCCCCAACCGAACAATTACCAAGAGTCAACTAATTCTCAAGGGAGGCTTGGTAGAAGGATGTTGACACCTGATAATGATAACTCCAGTTCTTCAATCCAGGGTCTGCTGACTAAGCATCTTGCTCTTCCCCACTGCCATGGTCGGAATGTTTGTGTCTCCCCTCCCCCCTCTCCAAACACACGTTTTGAAAACTTAATTCCCACAACAGACAGATTCAAGTGGTGGGGCTTTGGAGATGTGTGATGGTCATGACAGTGGGATTAGTGTGTCTTATAAAAGAGGTCCCGTGGAGACCACAGGACCCTTCTACCAAATGAAGCTACAGTAGGTAGGCACTGGCTATCAACCACTAGAAGCACCCTCACCAGAATGCACATGCGCGTCCCTCGATCTTGAATTTCCAGCCTCTAAAACAGTGGGAAATAAGTTCCTGTTGTTTGCACACCATCCAGCCTGTATTACTTTGTGGTAATAGCAAGCTGCAGGGCCTCACAACTACTCTCTTCCCTTACGACCTAAAGCTGAAAAGTTACCGTGACATCCACTACCCACATGGATCTGTCTGAAGTTCAGAACCTATAGGGCGCTCTGCAATTAACAGTTTTGTAAGAATTAGAAACTGACCTTCTTGGTTCCACACATGGATGGAGATATTGCTTCGTGTTAAGTAGAAAAGTGTTCTGAATTAGTTCTGGTCCAGCAGGAAACAGATGACATACTCAAACTGGACGAATGAGGAGTGAGGAAGGCACCTTTTACAAAGGTGTGGGCAGTACCTACTGTATTTTGCGTTGTTGGGTGGGCACCGGCAGGTCCTGTCCAGATGTCTCGCTCACTGGTTGTGCAGAACTTCTGGTTCTGACTACCTCGAGTATCTATTTCAGCATCTTGCTGCCCTTCATTCTCTGCCTTCCTTTTCTCATCTGAATTCCTACAGCATGTGACAGCAGCTTTCAGATCTTTAATAAAAGACAAGGCCATATAGGATATCTTTGCATCCATTCATTCGAATATGTGTTTATGGCATACTGTGAGTCAGACGCGACGCCAGACTCACGTCGCTCCTGTGTGACTCGTGACTCTGAGCTCTGCACAGTCCCCCGTATCAGGCCTCAGACTCATCACTGTGGCTACTCAGCCCTGATGTGTGTGGAGGACTCACTCAGCTTCACTTCCTTTCCTGTTGCTTAAGGATCTTGCTACAGAAACACTAGATAATCAAAGAACTACCCCCCTGCTGTCTTGCCTTCAGCACAAACTAAAAAAAAAAATTAAGATGGTGCAGCTCTTCAGCCACCCTTAGAAAGTTTCTCTTCTTGATTACCAAAGCCTAGACAGAAGTGGATAGCAACCTAGTACTTCCTGGGTGACTTGAGAAGGAAGTTTATACCCTTGATGTACTGACATTTCTGGAACCTACAAAACTCACCTTTATCATGGTTTATTTTTAGTGTTACCACATTTATATTTAGAAGAGAAGCTTGGAGAGGCTTCAAGGAGCACCATTCCTGCAATTTTTGCTGAGGCGCAGGAAGGCCACAGGGGAGAAATAAGTACATATGTGCCGTGCATGGAACCAGTGAGATCTCATGGGCAGGAACACAGAAAGAGGTGAGGAGAGAGCGGGATCAGGCTCACCTTCAGTTGCTCAGACTTGGTCATTCACCGAGGCCTTTTAGCAGACACACTGCGGGGTTGGTGTCACTTGTGGGGTTCCTAGGAGAAAAGGCAAGTTGACATGAGGATCTAGAAAGTGTCCACTGAGATCGGAAGGAAAATCCCTGCCAACTTGCAACTTGCTACAGTTTTTTCTTCTTTCCCATTCAGTTCCTATAAAATGTATTCCTGTTTATATTTAAATTTTCTAAAGTAGGTATTACCTGCATACACTTTAAAATTTGAAAGGAAAGCTATGTCACACAGATGTAGACAGTGGGTCAGTATTTCTTATATTCAAAATACCTCTTAGATATGAAGGACAGAGGACCAAAAACTTGATAGAAAAGTGAGCAAAAACACTTGAACAATTCAAACACTCGCCAATATTCTTTAAAATGTATTAAAAGATGGTCACACTATTAGAGAAATTCAACATAAAATTCTAATGTATATTTTAAAAACTGTACACAGTTTCTCATCTATCAAGTTGATGAAAATGTAAAAACATAATAAATTCTGTGGGTGAGGTGGTTAGAAAACAAGTTTTCTCATGCACTGGTAGTGGCAAAAGGGAAGGATTTGGCAAGAATGAATAAAACTACAGATGCATTTACCTCTGAGCCCAAAATCCCACGTCTGGGAATGAATCTTGAAGATACATTCCCAAGAACGAAAAATATATTTGCACAACCATTATTTTTAATTACAAAAAACTGAAAACAGCCTAAATACCACAATAGGTCAGTGGAATACACTGAACTACAGCCACATGGTGCATACATGAAATGAGTTGATACAGAGAGTTTCAGGAAAAGTTGTTAAGTGGGAAAGTACAAAAGAGTGTTCATGCTAATATGCACCTTTCACTTCAGAAAGGAGGAGAAATGAGAAAATATACATGTACTTGGTTTGTATAAGCAAAAACAAATACAGGAAGAGTAAGGGTTTGCTATCTAAAGAGTGTTGATGGGATCAAAGTAGACAGATGTAGGAACAGGAACTGAAAGTAAGGGATGAGGGTTACAGATGCCTAAGGACACTTTTGTAATGTTCTGATTTTCAGAATCTTCATGTTTCACATGCTATAAACAAAAAGGAATCACATAATTAAAATAATAATGAGCACATAGACAAAATACTGTGGGGTAAACCCAAAATGAATTATGAACAGCAACAAATGAACCTAACCATATCACAGATATAAAAATTTAATTTCCTCTGCGGTGGTTACATAAGGTATTAACACTGATGAGGGAGGTACAAGTATTCCTTGATATTTTCTGCAAATGTTAAGTTTACAAAATTTTCAAAAAATAAAATAAGAAAATGAAGGGATTGGAAAAAAAAGAACTTAAGTAACTGGAAAAACAGTATTTTGGCTATATTTTATTACAATGTACAAAAGAACTGGACACAAACATATTCTATTATGCAACTGTGCTTTTCATAGAGGTATGGATTAATAATACTGAAGCTATTTTGAGTACTTCTGGGATTGAGCAAATAAATAAAATGGTAATAATACTAAAACTCAAGTTTCTCACAATAGTAGAGAGAGACTGTAAATAAAGTAAGAACAGACTGAGTTGTATTGTGGGACTGGAATTAAGAGATACTAGTATGAACTTCTGTCTAGAGCTTCAGTTTTATACTTTATCTAAACAAACAATGAGAAGGGGTTTAGAAGATTTGAAAGTATTCAAGTAACATCTAAAATCATGAACAAACTATTGAATGTGATAAAGAACATGGTCAAGTTGGTTGGCAAGTCTTTGGTTAATTTTTCCCAGGTGTAGTCAGTCAACAGCAGAGTATCTGTACCCTTGAAGTTCTGGTGAAAAGCATATTTCTAGGCTCTTCCACATCTCTGAGCACTGAGTTCTGCAACTTTCTAGAAGTCCTCTAGGTGATTCTTATATACATAAAAGCTGATGAACCCCTGCATGTGCCACCTACAGTGTGACCCACAGCTGGCAGCATCTCCTGGTGTTAGAAATGCAGTCTCTCAGGGTGCTTTTTAGACATAGTGGGTCAGAATCTGCATTTCAGCAGGGGAAATGCATTCATGTGCACATTAAAGTTTCAGAAGCACTCTTCTATAATGAATCAATAAAGGGTATGAGGCACAGACTATTTTTACTGGGGTAAAAAAGACATACAGTTAACTGCACATATTTAAACCTGTACAGCTGGAGAAATCTGGCATGCGTTCACTTTTGAAACCCTCACCACAGTCAAGAGAGTGAACATATCCTTCATATCCCAAGTTTGTCTCTTTTAATCCCTCTCTCCTGCTCTTTCTCTAATCTCCTTCATTCCCAGGCAACTACCAATCAGTTTTCTGTCATTATAGAGTAGTTTATACTTTCTAGAATTTTACTAAATGGATTCATGTAATCTGTATTGTGCCTGCCTTCTTTTTTACTCAGCATAATCACTTTGAGATTCAAGCATATTTATCAATAGTTCGCTCCTTATTGCTGAGTTGTATTTCATTGTTTTGGCTATATCAAATCATCTATTGATTGATATTTTGAGTTGTTTGTAGTTTTTGGCTTGTTACAAATAAAGGTGCCATGACCACTTGTGTGTAAGTCTGTACGGACACAGGCATAGATTGCTCTTGAATAAATGCCTGAGCAGAAGGGTTGTTAGATTTAACTTAACTGCCAAGTTACTAAGTAACTTTGGAAATGAGTGGAGTTTGTAGGACTAAAGACAAAGGGAATTGCACATAAGATTGTATTGACTTGATAAAATCATTTTCTTTTGTTAATTCTTATACTGCTATACATGTATTCTGTAACTGAATAAATAAATGGGGAAGAATTGCTAAATCTCTCATATGAAGGAGTTCCAAATAATTTATGTGCGTACCCTCAAGGAGATGGCTCACCATTCTCCTTTCCTCAAAAGGACTGTGCATAGTGACTACTTTCCCATATTGTATGGGATATGAGTACAGTACGGGGATAGTGAAAAAAAGAGTAACTTTACAATGAATGTGCCTGACTAATATCACCTCAGTCAGGTGACAAAGGTCAACATCAACCCGAAGTCACACTGGCAATATGCACACTTTGAATGACGTCATATGAATTTACCTCTGCGGTATCCACCCCAAGACCCAGATTCCCTGTATAATAACGAGAAGAAAACATTAGAAAAGTGCCAATTTAGACACAGTCTGCAAATTATCTGAGCAGCACTCTTCAAAACTGTCAAGGCCATCAAACACAAAGATAGTGGAGGAAACTGTCTTGGCAAGAGGAGTCTAAGAAGCGGCAATGACTAAATGTAATGTGGTGTTCTGGGTGGAATCCTTAAACGGAAGAGGGACAGCTGGTAAAAACTAAGGAAATACGAATACATTATAGGCTTTAATAATGTTTCTGTAAAGTTCACTCATTGCAATGCATGTACTATACCAGTGAAAGTATTAATAATAGGGGAAGTGAGAAATCTTTGTACCATCTTCTCAATCTTTTTGCAAATCTAACACTGTTCTAAAAATAAAGTTGAGTAGAAAAGAAGAATTGGAGGGAAAAATTTATAGGCTAAAAGAGGTATAAGAGTCAAAGCAGTGAAATAAGAATGACCTTGTGACCTTGTTTGTATCCCAAGTCAAGCAATCTGTTTTTAAACACACTTTTAGACAGAAGCAAGCAAAACATAACAAAATCAAGCCACTTAAGATATTTTTGAGATAATGGGAACCTTGAAATTGAGTGTTTACTGATATCAAAGAGTTATTACATTTTAGATATGATAATAGAATTATACTAAAAACCAGAATCTTTATATTTTACAGATAAATACTGAGAAATTTACGGAAAAAAAAATTAGGATTTCTAGAATCTGCCTCCAAATAACCTAAGGTAAAGAATGGATAGGTGGATAGTTGAAACAAGGTTATCCTAAATTGGTAGTTTTTGAAGGTGGGTGATGGGTCCAGGGGACAAAGTCAAACTATCCCATGTACTTTTGCAAATGTTTGAAAACATACTTTGTAAACTAATGGCATGAGTTCTGTGCCAGGAAAGTCCAGCACACATTTCTAAGGTCAAACATGCAGGACTAGCATAGGCTCAACAGAAACCATCAAATAAGGCACACAGAATTGGATATTTGCCAGACAGAGAAGAACATTTTAGATAGAGGAAACAGCATAGGCAAACTCAGACACGTGGAAACCTGGCAGGTTTGTCACACAGACCAAATATCTGTGTTGTAGTTGTTGTGTATATGTGTGTTGTGTAAGGAGCAGTAGAGGGACAGGTTGGAAGGACCTTGTGTGCTAGGCCTTGGCATCTGCATTGATTTCACACTAGTGAGCTGCGCTTTTAAATAGGAGAGTGACAATATCAATTTTGGTATTTAGGAGGTGACCCTGGTGAATATGGTTTGGAAGAGGGGGAGACTAGAGGTGTGTGTGGGGGGAAGTAGGAGCAAAAGACATTAATGCAAGCCAAGGCAGACAATGTTTCAACAATTATAATGCTTATGGGCACTGAAAAAGAAGAAGCAAGCACATAATCCAATTAATTGACAAGGAAAGAGGATGGACAATTCCTGAGCCAATAGTCATTCCTAGGGCTTCAGTGAGAGCCCTCTGCTAGCACTCATGCCAGCTATGTGTTTGAGAGGATCCTTAGAGTGGGTAGAGAGCTTTGGGTCTTTTTTTTTTTTTTCTTTCAAAGGAATCAAACATTTATTTAAGAACTGTTTTAAAGCCCTTGTATTTTTTTTTTTAATCAGGTAGCCTTTCTGAGAAGTCTACCTGTAGGGACTGATAAAATAGGGTGGGGTATTTCTTAATTTCACTTTAGCTGAAGAAATTTCTCTATTGCTTTTGCGCTAGTTTACTTCTCCTGCAATTAATCTGCCACCTTGTGGCCTTAAGGAGAAATTTCAGTTTGCACAGATCTGAGAGGGAGGATTGGAGAGGGAGTCAATACTCTTGACTCTTGACAATAAGCACACACACACTATTGACTGCCATGAAGAACAATCAGTACTTTAAGCCTCACTACTTAATGTCCCTCTTATTTGTCATGCACGAGGCATTTTGCAACTTCCCAAGAATTCATGGAATAACAAGGAAGGGTTTGAGTCACAGACACTCCTTACATCTGTGAGCTTTGGACTTCATAAAATGGAAAGTACAACATGGTCCTCGTATTTTAGCAGAAGGAGAAACTGCCCTAAAAGCTTTATGGAGTCATATAATATTAATATAAACTTATAAATACTGCTTAAAGAGGTGAGCTAGCAGACACAGATGAGATACTGAGCAAATACCCATCTAAGTAAAATAAAAGGTGAACCCCAGCTGATGAGTGGAAACTTTCTAGCTGAGACCATGCTATAAGAATTGATCTTCTTGACAAACTGAGAAGATTGCTTCTGTGAAAGATGGGTCACCTTTGAATTAGAGCACCTCTTAGATTCTACATAAAACAAGTAAGCGCAACCCCATCCATAAATACATCCCGAGTCAGGGGCGCACAGTGCAGGAAAACCCTGAAAGGGCCAGCCCAGGTTCAGCTGCCCCTGCTGTGTCAGGCCTTTAACCTTTTAGTGGCTGGATAACAGCAAGGCAGGGAAAGGCGTCTGAAGAGGGGTGGGGGTTGAAGGAGTGTACCAGAGAGCGAGACTCCTGCAGCTGGCAGAATTTAAGTCTTGCCCTTAGTTCAACCTATTCTCAAGCTCAGAAATTCTGTTTTTAAAATTGAGATATAATTGCTATAGAACATTATATTCATCTCAGGTGTACATGATTTAATATTTGTATATATTAAGGGATATTGAAGATATCTATATTCTTCTAGTATATTTACATGTAAAACCATTAACATACATGTAGCCAAAGTTTATTTTTGCTCTATTGTGAAGCAGAGTTGTGCAAAACTAAGCAAGATGCATAAGATTTTATTTTTTTTATTTATAACTTTTAAAAATTTACATATATTTGAATAAGATTTTAAAAGGATGTTTAAACCACCTAAGTAGTAGTGACCATAAATTGCCATTTCTGTATCTTTATTTTAATTTGGCAACATGACTGCCATCCATTCAAAACAATTTCAGTCTGTCCTCTTGTACTCTAGGTCTAAACATGTTATACACAACAGTGGTAACTTAGTTATTATATTATGATGCTTCATTATTTTACATCATTTTTTTCCCTCACAATATAGGATTTCTCCCCTCAGGTGTGGTCACCATAATTTCCCCATCACCAAAGCACCAAGAGTACTCCACCGAAGTCTAAAAATATTCAAAATAGTTATATTTCAAATTTGTTGTATATCTGAAAGAATTAGTACATAAACTTCTTCCTGATGTCGATAATTGTTAGTGACGAGCATCGGTTACTTTTTAATATATGAATATTTAACATAGGGATGTTAAAGGCACTGCATGCTTCTGATTGAGTGCTTATTATTAATTTGGAATACTCAGTTCAGGTGATGATGATGACACTCTGTTTGTCATGATCAAAGGATATGAGATCTGAAATTGTCCCTGGCTGCTGGGCCTGCTCCGGGCCTGTGGAAGTCTAAGGGTTCTCCCACTGGCTCACCAGATTGGGTATCTCTGGTATCAATTCCAACCTGAAAAGAGCCAGATCCCAGCTAATGGGATTTGCATGCGTACCCCCTCTCAATGAGGCCAATTTTATCCCTGAGTCATGTGCTGTGATGCTGACAGCACAGTCCTCAGCTGCCTCCCTCGCCCACTGGCCCACCACTGCCTCAACACTGAGGCCAGACAGCTAGAACTGAAGCAGGCTGATCAAAGTTATACCACCCCGCTGGTAGGAGGTAAGACCTGAGCACTCCTTAGGGTTTCAGGCTTCTGGTGATTGAGAAGTCTGTGGGAAGGTACTTGGAGACCACGGAGAGCACTCTGTGAGCTCATCATCTGGACTCATCAGAAAGGCCTTTGAAGGAAAGAAAACTATGTAAATTGTGAAAGTATCATTAGAATTGGAAAGAAGTCTCTGCTTAGAGGACTTCTCAAAACCAAAATGAAAAAAAGTAGCAACAACAAATGTTGGCGAGGATGTGGAGAAAAAGGAACTCTCTTACACTGCTGGTGGGAATGCAAGCTGGTCCAACCATTATGGAAA
>JAGFMF010012021.1:10218948-10229401 GCA_019455555.1 Galemys pyrenaicus
AAACAACCTAAATGCCCAAAAACAGATGAGTGGATCGGGAAGCTGTGGTACATATACATGATGGAATACTATTCAGCAATCAGAAATGAAAAACTAGACACATTCATAGGAACATGGATGGAGCTGAAAGGGATGATGCTCAGCGAAGTAAGTCAGAAGGCAGAAGAAAAATACCAGATGGTTCCTCCCCTAGGAGGAACATAAGGGAACCAATTAAGGATCAAGGAAAGGAATAAGAGCAATAATAATAACAATAAAGACACAAAAAGTGAAAAGACAAGGACAAATTGGGGACACTTGGTGGGGAGGGGGGGGAGGGTTGAGGGCAGACGGGAGCACAGGGGACTTGGGTGATGGTGCACTGGTGATATGGTGATGAGGAATACATGGGGATTACAATTGATGTCAAATATAATACATAAAATAAAATGATGTCTTAGAAAGGGGGGAAAAAAACCAAGCAAAATGAGATACCACCTCATACCCATACAATGGCCCATATTAAAGAAAAAAACCCAGAAACACGGTTAATGAGGGTATGGAGAAAAAGGAACCCTCATTCATTGCTGTGGGAATGTAGATGGGTCTAGCCCCAATGGAAAACAGTGTGGAGGTCTCTCAAGATATTAAAAATTGATCTACCAAATGATTCAGATTCCTAGTATCTACCTGAAGAGTGCAAAAACACTAATTTGAGAGGATATATGCACACTTATGTTCACTGCAGCTTTATTTACAACAGCCAGGTATGGAAACAACCTGAGTCCAAAGACAGGTGAGTGAATTAAGATGTGATATATACACAATGGAATACTACTCAGCTGTATAAAAAAGAAACTCTTGCCCTTTGTGACAACATGAATGGAACTGGAGGGGATTATGCTAAGTGGAATTAGAATAAAAAGGACAAATACTGGATGATTTCACTCAGATGTGGAATAGAGAGAGAAAAAAAAACAAGGAAATTGACAAAACTACACCGAAACAAATCCTAAAATCTATAGAGCTGAGGTTACTAGAGGGGGAAGGTATGAAGTAGAACAAAGGAGGAAGTGCGACTGGCACTTCGGTGGCGGGTGTGGTGTGGGGACATAGGTCTGAAAAGGTATGAATCTGTACCTCTGAATCATACACAGTGTGCGAACCAGTATCACCTGAATAAGAAAATACAACTGTTTTAAAAAGGTATAATGATCAAGGCACACAGTAAATATCACTCATTGATTTCAACAAAATTCTTGCCTCCTGCCCCAGACATGGATTTACAGTCTCTCTCTATGTAGCACTTTGGGCTCTCCGGACCAGTGCAGCAGAGCAGTCGTGCAGGTTGAAAATGCAGACATCCTGGGCCTAAGTGAGGAAGCACCTTTCTTCTTTCTAAGCCACCTGCACTAAAAGGGTGTGCGTGGATGCCGGCAAGTTAGAACAGGACCCTAAAGAGGGAGCCTGTGATTTGAAGCAGCAAACGTATTTTTTAAGATCTTGTGGTTTTAAAATTTAATATGTCTTCTGTTTATGGCCAATTCACACGATTTTTTCTAATTCTAGTTCTAATTTTTCTAGTGCCAGTCATTTTCTCTCACTGCAGTCTCTCCCATAATTTGCTTCCCCTCTTTCTCCCTGCCCCCAAATGACTGTGTCTATTGAACTGAAAAAGGAGCATGGCTGGCTGGTCCCTCCTGACCTCCAGGCAGTCTGCCAAGCTGAGGCTGTGGATAGAAAAGGTGGCACAGGAGCAATCACGAGGTCCAGGAGTGCCTCTCCATGTCGAATTCGTCCTTACTGGAAACTAATTTGTGATCCTACCCTAATCCTGCAAATGCTTTAGGTTCTGCGGGCACTCAATGTTCCCTGAGCATGTCCTTTGTCTCAAAGTCAAATAAAACACAGAAAAAGAACTGGACATAGACATTTCACTCAACCCTATGGAAGAGAAAGGAAAAACACTAGAAGCCAGAAGACTGCTTTCAGTACAATTTCCAGTGGGGGAGGGGGACTAGATTAAATTAAATGCTCTTAGTACCCCTTTAGGATATACTGAGGATGGCCTAAAGAGCCATTTCTGATTAAAGCCAGTCCTGTATCTCTAAGTATTGGCAAAATGTATCTACTTAGTGGTCCTACTATCTTCAGTATCGATACTTTTTCTTAATCTCCTTAATGTCCAACAGATTCTCCCCCTCAAAATGTCTCCAGATTTAGGGCCTCCCTGGTGGCACAGTGGGTTGAATGCCACACTGTGAAGCATCTGTGGCACAGCAAATGCGAGTTTGATCCCCGGCCAGGGAGGGGCCCCACATGGCGCAGCAGACCTCTCCTGCCTGGCCCGCTCTTCCGCTCAGCAGTGTGTTTCAGTGGATCTGCCTGTTCTGCTCCCCGCTCTGTCTCTAGTGAATCCTCTCACTACCCCACGCCTCTGGCCTGTACCCCAGCTCTGGTATTCATAAATAAATAAATCTTTAAAAACATGTTTCCAGATTTACTCCTTTCCCTATCCATAAATGGCCCGTGTCCCCATCCTCATGGCCTTAGCCTTGAATTACTGCAGCCACTGGCTCCTGCTCACCGCCATTGTCAACGCCCTCCACGACCACACCAATATTCCTAAACTCAAGTTTCATCTTTTTGCTACTCCACTCAGTGACCTCCAACTAATTCCTAAGCTGACATTCAAAGTCTAAAACTAAATCCTAAGTCTCTGGGCTCCTACGCAATACAAATTCACCTTATTATCTATCTGCATCAATTCTAACTATTTTTTATGGTACCCCTGTGCTCTACAACCACGCTTTCACACACAGGAGCGCCTTTAATTGGTGTATGAGTGGTCTGTGCTGCCATTTAGCATCAAGCAGGGTTTCCGAGGCGACCCTTAGCGCTGGATGTCTCTAGCAGGACCTCTCCACCACCACCATCAAGGCTATTTTCATTTTGCATTTTAGTATCATTTGTGTTTGTCTCCTCAAAATCCCCAGGTCTCCTAGCTCATGGCTCATTTCCCAAATTTTAGTACTTATATCACCCTGCCTATCACCTTCTCTGACCCCACACTTTCCCTCCACACAGCCTTAAACAACTTCAATGTGCTTTTTGAAACTCGCTGTCTAACATCGCTGAACTTTATCATCTTTCTCTCGAAGTTGACTCTCCTTTATGGACACCGCTGTTCTTACAGTTTTTGCGAATTGGGGCTGTCTTCTCTTCTACAGCCCTCTTGCCAGCAGATCTGGGAGTGGCGGGGTGTCCTCCTTGCTCCTCTTTGGTGCTTGTAGCTAACTCTCCTTCCTTCCTCTCTAATAGCACCTGGTTTTGATGCTACCTCATTACAGCGTGATGCCTACTCCTCTTCCTCACCATAGTCACCTAACAACTCACACTTACATCCCATCACTCCTTTGAAGATTTTCAAACTCCCCAATATATTCCTGTTATGATTCTTGATAATGTCAGTATAATTGATACTAATAAATTGACTCATCTAATCCTGAACCGCATCTCCAAGGTTATACTACAGATTTTATTTTTACCGATGATGATAATATTCCCTATTGTCAATTTCCAATAATCTCTATCTGTCTTTATAGCTCACGTTCATTAACAGCTGTCCTTAAAGCCTGTAATGTGTTGTTTTCTCCATTTTTCCACTAACCCTCATTCTCATTTACCTCCATCCTAACTTTAAATTCTAAGGTCAATTATTGCATTTTCTTCCTTGTGTGCAACCTCAGTTCCCTCACCTCTCTCTCACTTGATTGTATTTTATTCCTCTTTTACTCAAAGCTCACCATTAGCTCTCTACATCACCTAGAGTAAAAACCAAAAAAAGAACCCACTGTCACTTAAAAATCTCTATCTTGGGCTCTGCTTCAAGGGGACAAAGAAACACAACGAAAGACAGATGAAATCTGCAAGGGACCGAAAGAAAAAAGCCTTCAGTGTAGAATCATGTCGTGGGATAAGGAGATACTGAGCAGGGGGAGTGACATCAGCATCATGCCAGCATCCTCATCCTTCATTCTTGCTCTACCCCTCAACAGCAAAAACTCAGTATCCATCACAGACAGAAGTGCTGCTGAGGAAGCTGTGGGATACAGCAGCACATGCCAAGGGCTCTGGGAAGAGTTTGCCCACACATGGGCTGGGTAACAGGTAGACAGACATCGGTCCTGGCTGTGTCCCTGTAGCCATCTACGCAGCTGGTTCCAGCCCTGGCTGGCTGTGATCTGGGAGCCCCTAGAGAACACTGACTTAGATAATCATTCACAGAGGAGAACCTCTGTGCATGCCCAGCTGCTAAAGAAGAACTTTCAGCATTCGAAAAAAACAACAAACCTGGATGCATTGATGACAGTAAAAGGAACAGTTTGACTTTACTCGTGCCATCCTGTCCCCCAAGGAAGCACAGTTTAGGGCCAAGGAATATCTTCGTTGGCCAGGATTTATCCTGCAGTCAAAAGGGAGAGCTGGTGAGTGAACACCTGCTTCCCCAGCTGTGCAGGATGCTGCCAACAGGCTCACTTCCCTCTATCCAGAGTACTAAATTTGGAACTCTCTGACATGAGGGGTGGGAAGAGGTGGGGAGAGTGGCAGAACTGTCAGAGCACTTTAAAGGGGTACAAATCCCACAGAGGAGTTCGCCCACAAGCTGCAGGGAACACCTCACACAAAGATCAAGTCTAGCTGGTTCCCCGGCACTCTCCACATGCCACATGTCACACACCACACACACACATACACCTCTCTGTAGTTGGTTCTCTGTGCACACTCCTGATGGTGGCCCAAGTGGATTTTGGCAGGCTTCCAGTGAGCACACAGAGAAAGTTGGCTGAATCTGCCAGTCAGGGCCAAACCACAAATTTGAGCTTTAGAGCGAGCCATGTTTGGTGGGGGGGGGGGGGGGGGGGGGGGGAGAGNGGGGAAAGAGGTGCCTTCTCCTGCTTTGCAGGATCCAGAGACACACACAAGTTAAAAATTCTGCCACAAGAGGGAGTAAGAAGTGTGGAGCAGGCGCAGTCACAGAAGCCTGAGAACCTGGAGATCTCTGAGCGAAAGGAAAGCGCTCTCTCCAAATGCAGCTAGGGAAGTCTTAGGAAGTGATCGCCATTTTAAATGTGAAAACAGAAACGCAAATCTTCAAGAAACCAGAAAATCCAGGAAAAGCAACACCATTCAAGAATCATAGTAACTTTCCAGTGATGGTACTCAAACACATGTAAATCTGCAACTGACCTGAAAAGAATTCAAAATAGCTGTTTTAAGGAAACCCAACGAGTTATTAGAAAACAAAAAGACAATTCAACAGGAAATCAGGATGATAATAATACATGATTCAAATGATAAATTTAACAAAAAGATAAAAATCACAAAAAAAGAACCAAGCAGAAGTTGTGGAGCCAAAGTGCTCCTCTCAAACTCTTCCCCACAACTGAAGAGGAAATACTATCAAACTAATTTTATGAGACCCATATTACATTGATCTTAAGGTCATATAATCATAATACAAGAAAAATAAAGACAAATGTCCTTGACAAATATAACTATAAATTCTCAATAAATTATCAGCAAGTCAAATTCTACTATACCTTGAAAGACTACACACCATAATTAATCAGTATTAATTCTAGGAAGGCAGAAATAGATGTGATTCAACATGTTAATAGAATTAAAGGTAAAAAAAAAATCATATGACCATTTCAATAGATGCAGAAAAAGCATTTGACAAAGTTACAACATCTTTCATAATAAAAACTCTCAACCAACTGGATATAGAAGGAAATGCCTCAACGTAATGAAGCGCATATGTGATAAGTCCACAGTTCCCATCACAGTCGCCGGTGAAAGGTAAAAAGCTTTTCCTTCAAGATCAGGAATAAGACAAAGGTGCCTACTCTCATCACTTTTATTCAACATATTATAGGAAGTTCTAGACAGAGCACCTGAGGAAGGAAAATAAATAAAAGGCATCTAAATTGGAATGGAATAAGTAAAATGTCTTTTTTTTGCAGATGATATGAATTTATACAGAGAAAATCCTAAAGACTTTGCCAAGAAAACTGGTTATTAATCAAAGAAATCTGTAAAGTTGTGGGCTATAAATCATCACACAGAAAACATTTACATTCCTAAATGTTGATAATAAATTATCTGGGGAAAAAAAACAATTTAATTCACACAATAGCATTAAAAATAAGGCAACATAGGAGTAAATTTAACCCAGGAAGTGAATGATGTGTGAAGGAAAACTACAAGATACTGATGAAAAAAACTGAAGATGCAAATGGAAAGATACCCCCATTCCTGGGTAATATTGTTTAAATGTCCATACTACCCAAACCCTTCTATAGATTCAACTCAATATGTAATCCCAAAAACCAAATGGCACTCCTCCTTAGAGACGCTATCCCCATCATCCATCTGTGGTTTATGCCTTGAGCCCTCAATCCTGGAGTAATACCACTGAGTCACCAGCACTACTTGGCAGCCACTCCTGACCCTAATCTTCCCATTCACCTAAAATTTGTTTGGAACCACCAAAAACCCTGAGTAGCCAAAGCAAGAAAAAATTTGGAGGAATCACACTCCCCGGTTTCAAACTATACTAAAAATGACAGTGTTGAAAATTGTATGAAATAAAAATAGATACATAAGCCAGTCGAGTCCAGAAATAATGAGAGTCCAAAAATAAGCCACCACAGTATGACAGGCTAACTAATACTTCATAAGGAAACCTAGAATACTCAGTGGAGGAAGGACAGTCTTCGATACGTTGTATTAGGAAAACTGTATTGTCACATGCAGAAGAATGAAATCAGAACCTCAACTTTCACTATACACAAAAATCAATTTGAAAGAGATCAAAGACCTGTAAAACCTGAAACTACAGAACTCCTAAAAGAAAACACAGGCAAGGACTCCTTGATTATGGGTATTGGCAATGATTTTTTTGGATGTCATACCAAAAGCACAAGTAATAATTTAAAAATGCTACTATATCAAACCAAAAAAACTTCTGTACAGTAAAAGGGACAATAAAACAGACAAACATACCCTACAGAGTGGGAAAAATATTTGCAAATGATATATCTGATAAGAGGTTCATATCCAAAATATACGAAGAACTCAAATAAGTCAATAGCAAAAAACAAACTGATTAACATCAGAGAAGTGAGACCTGAACCCACAATGAGCATCTGCCACATTAGAGTGTCTATCTTCCAAAGGGTAAGAGACAACAAGTGTTGGTAAGGATGTGGAGAAAACAGGAGCCTGTGTGCTATTTGTGGGAGTACAAAATGGTACATCCACAGTGGAAAACAGTACTGAGGTGACTCAAGAATATTAATAATAGAGCTACTATGATTCAGCAGTTCTACTCCTGGCTATATATTCAAAGAAAATGAAAATAGAACTTCTAAGAGACACTTACACCCCCATGTTCATGGCAGCATTCATTACTTACAATATGCAAGATATGGAAACAACTTAAGTCTCCCTCAACAGATAAATGAATAAGGATGTGTTACATGTATATATACACAATGGAATATTATTCATCCATGAGAAAGAAGGAAATGCTGCCATATGAGTGGGGCTTAAGGGCATTCTGCTAAGTGAAGTAAGCCTGACAGAGAGAGGCACATACCGCATGATATACCTTATATGTAGAATCCAAAAAAGTTAAATTTACAGAAACAGTAGAATGTGGGTTAACAGGGTCTGGTGGTGGGGGAGATTTGGTGCTGTTTTGTCAAAGGATACAAGCTTACAGTTCTGGAATGAATAATTTCTGGGACTCTTATGTATAGTATAATGTATGTATATATAATGCATACAGTATAATGCAATCTATATACCACACATTATATAACGTATATACTATACACACAATATATAGTATTATATATAATGTGCATATATAGTGTGTATATATGTAAGACTATATGTATGTGTGTATGTGTGTATAGTCTCAATGACTATTAACCATAGTTGTTAAGAGTACATTTAATTGTTTTCACCAAAAGGAAGATATGGTAGTTATGTGACCTGATGCAGGATCAGCTAAAGTTATGGTGGTGGTAATCATTTTGCAATGTATGTGTACATCTTAAACATACACAATGCTATATGACAATGATATAAATAAAACTGGAGGAAAAGAGTCAGATCAAAAGTATATTGCTGTCATGAATGGCTGCTTAGTGCATGTATTTTATATCTTTAAAATATAAGTATTTTATATTTTATATCTTTTTGACCAAATAATATTTTAGTTACATCTGTGAGTTTTGAAATAAGGTATAAATAAGTATTATCATTTAGTTCCATTTTTCTCCCCAAATTACCATTATATCTCTTTATAGACCCATGAGTTATTTAGAGCTTTTTTGGTTTGTTTCATATATTTTGCAACTCTTTTTAAGATATGCAAACATTTAAAATTGTTAAGTATTTCTGGTGTACTGACCCTTGTATTAGTATGAAATATCTGCCTTCATTTCTATGAATATTTCTTGTCTTAAAGTCTATCTTGTCTGATGTTAACATAGTCATCCTGGTTTCCTTGTGGCTATTATTTGCACGATTTATCTTTCCCAAACTTTTGCTTTCAACCTCTTTATGCTTGGAATCCAAAGTGTGTTTCTTTTGGAAAGATGCTGTGGAATCATGTCTTTTTTTATAGGTCTAGCATGACAATCTCTATATTTGGACTGGACAAGAGAACACTGACTTAATATAATTGTTGGTGTGGTTGGATTTATGTCTGCATTTTTCCTATTTGATTTCTGTATGTTTCATGTTGTCTCCTTTATTGACTTCTTTGGTGTAAAATACTTTACATATTAATTATATGTTCATTTTTAATCATATTTTTTGAGTAACTTTCTTAGTGGTTAGGATTAATATACATATATTAACAGGTTAACTCTGAATTATTACTAAACGATGCTTCAGTGTGGGTTCATTTCCTCCCCTTTATGACATTGTTGTCATATATATTATACTTCTTTATAGGCTATAAACCAATAATAATACAGCATTATGACTTGTTATGGACAAGTTATTTTTTTAAAGAAATTAAGAGATTTAACTGGGAATATACTTTTCCATTTTTTGAAAGATGTTCTTGCTTGATGTAGGAACTTTCCTGACTGACAAATTTTTTTTTTAAATGTCATTATGTCCTTTTCTGGTCTACAGTATTTCTGATGAGCAGTCACCCAAAGTTCATGTTGTTTTCCTGCTGTATGGAACAATCATTTTCTCTTGTTGCCTTTAGGATTTTCTTAGCTTTCCTGACTTCCAGTGGTTTGATTGTGATGTGTATAGGTGTAGATCTTTGTGTTTATTCTGCTTTGATGCTCTCTTGGGATTCTCAGTACACGCGTATTGGTATGTATGCTCCCCCAGGGCCTCCCTGGTGGTGCAGCAGGTTGAGCGCCACACTGTGAAGCATCCAGGGCACAGCAGAGCAAGTCTGATCCCCGGCCAGGGAGGGGCCCCATATGGCACAGCAGACCTCTCCTGCCTCCCCTCAGCAGTGTGTTTCAGTAGATCTCCCTGTTCTGCTCCCCACTCTGTCTCTGATGAATCCTCTCACCTCCCACGCGTCTGGCCCGTACCACTGCTTTTGTACGTATAAATAAATCTTTAAAAAAAAAGTATGCTATCCCACAGGTATTTGAAGCTCTTCTTTAATCTTTTTTTTAATGTTCTTTAGATTGGGTAATTTCTAATGATCTATCTTCAAGTTTAAGTTCTTACTTCTACCACCTCATATTTATGGTTGAGATCACCTAGTGGCTATTTCATTTTGGTTACCAAAATTTAATTTCTAATGATCTATCTTCAAGTTTAAGTTCTTACTTCTACCACCTCATATTTATGGTTGAGATCACCTAGTGGCTATTTCATTTTGGTTACCAAAATTTAATTTCTAATGATCTATCTTCAAGTTTAAGTTCTTACTTCTACCACCTCATATTTATGGTTGAGATCACCTAGTGGCTATTTCATTTTGGTTACCAAAATTTNNNTTCTAATGATCTATCTTCAAGTTTAAGTTCTTACTTCTACCACCTCATATTTATGGTTGAGATCACCTAGTGGCTATTTCATTTTGGTTACCAAAATTTGACCTTGGAGTTTTCATCTGGTTATCTTTACATAGTTTCTGTTTATCAAGACCTCTTATTCATAAGTCATTACATTTTCTTTTAAAATTACTTACATATGGTTTTATTTCATTCTTTTGACATGTTTACAAGAGCAGCCTTGAAGTCTTTGCTGCTAAGTCTAATACCAGAGTCAGTTGCTACCGGCCACTTTTCCTTTCTGACTATGACCCACATTTTAATTTTTTTTTTTAAAGATTTATTTATTTATGCATACAAGCACTGGGGTACAGGCCAGAGGTGTGGGGGGTGAGAGGATTCACCACAGAGAGCAGAGAGCA
>JAGFMF010012021.1:10229451-10256402 GCA_019455555.1 Galemys pyrenaicus
TTCTAATGATCTATCTTCAAGTTTAAGTTCTTACTTCTACCACCTCATATTTATGGTTGAGATCACCTAGTGGCTATTTCATTTTGGTTACCAAAATTTAATTTCTAATGATCTATCTTCAAGTTTAAGTTCTTACTTCTACCACCTCATATTTATGGTTGAGATCACCTAGTGGCTATTTCATTTTGGTTACCAAAATTTGACCTTGGAGTTTTCATCTGGTTATCTTTACATAGTTTCTGTTTATCAAGACCTCTTATTCATAAGTCATTACATTTTCTTTTAAAATTACTTACATATGGTTTTATTTCATTCTTTTGACATGTTTACAAGAGCAGCCTTGAAGTCTTTGCTGCTAAGTCTAATACCAGAGTCAGTTGCTACCGGCCACTTTTCCTTTCTGACTATGACCCACATTTTAATTTTTTTTTTTAAAGATTTATTTATTTATGCATACAAGCACTGGGGTACAGGCCAGAGGTGTGGGGGGTGAGAGGATTCACCACAGAGAGCAGAGAGCAGAACAGGCAGATCAACAGAACACACTGCTGAGGGGAGCAGCGGGCAAGGCAGCAGGGATCGAACTCATGCTGCAGTGGCTGCTGTTTGCTTCAAAGTGCGTTGCTTAACCTGCTGTGCCACCAGGTAGGCCCCACATTTTAATTTCTTTGCGTGCCTCAGAGTTCTGTGTTGGAAACAAGACATTTTAAACAAAATATTGTAGCAACTCTGAGTTCTTATTTTTTTTTTTTTTTTGCCGGAGGGTTGCTGTTTTTTTCGTAACCTGCCTAGACTTAACCTCTTCTGCAATGTATGGCTGCTAATGTCTCTGCTCAGGCATTCATTTTTTTTCTCACCCTTTCATTTTGTGTCTAGCTTAGTGGTTAGCTTGGTCAGAGGATTACGTTCAAACACCCTCTAGCCCATCAGGCAACCACTCTGACAATGGAGCTGTGAGAGGGCAGGAGGTACATTCAAAATTCAGGCATTTTCAAGTGGTTCAACTTTTATTAATAGACTCTGAGCTTCCTATACACAGGCACAAGTCATGCCAGTCATGGATATAGAGAGACTTTGTCCGATCCTTGTATGGTGCTCTCATCTCCAGCTCTGGAAATTTTGGTGTTGCCACTCACTCTAACCAAAACACACCCTAGTCCAGCAGACTTATAGATTTTTTCCCCATTTGTTTCCTACCAAGTTTGCCATTTATACCGACAATGACACTGGGCATGGACTTTTGTTCTCTGTTCCCAATCAAGTCAACCCCTCTGGCTATGCAGCTGCTGATTTTCACAGCCAGCTCTGCTCTGGAAAAACTAGTTTTGACCAACTGAGCTGGAGGGAATGGGAGCAGTCCCAGGTAAGAAGGCTGCAAAACTTCCACTTTTCTTACTCAAAGTGCCTAGCATTTTTTCATAAATAAATGCTTAACTTTCTGTTTGCCTTTTGTTAATTTCTAGAGTTCTTAAGTGGCTGTGTTTTGATCATTTTATTCAGTTTTATAGAACAAAAATTTCTGATCTCTATACTTTACCATAGTTAGAAGTATTATTGACATACTATTTATACACCTAATAAAGATATATTTTTACTACAATTATTAACTAAATCAATATTCTGCATATGGTATAAATGATTTCATATCTGAAGTAGATAATAGACCAAGCTTATTGTATTGTCCCCTGCAGTTTTTCTTGGAGTTAACAATACTTCTTATTTTCATTTGCTTGGATTAAATCTCCCCAGGCCATCATGTCAGTATAGCTAGCTATGCTATGGTCAAGCATATCCATATACTATCTCATTTGTCACTCCCTGGAGATACTCCTGAGACCTGAATACTTCTATTTGAATCACCACTGTTTTTCTTTTGGTCTGAACTCAGAGCACTGATTACTTTGAGAATTTTCAGTGTTTCTTTTCTGTGTTGAGTACAGTGTTTCCCAGGTTAATGGCTTTGTCTTGGAAGCAGGGTAAAACTGATTAAAACCACTGGATCTGGAATTAGACTGAGGCCAGCTTTTTATTATTCGTAATGCCTCCTCGGAGACACTGCCTGTGTGTGCTTCCGATTCCCCATCTGTAAAATAAAGGTGGCTAAAAATGATGACAATGACAACCAGTAGTTAACTTATTTAGTTGTTCTGAAGATGAAATGAGTAAATATGTAAGTGTTAAAACCCATTACCTTGATGGAATACGTTTGGTGGGACATACAGAGTTTTTAAAGAAAAGTGGAGGAGGACACTTTTTGAGCTGTTAACATTTGGTTGTTGTATTGAGTATAGGTTTCTACGATGAAAATTATTTGTTCTTAGAATTTTAAAGGCATTCTGCTGTTTGTCACGTAGCTTCCAGTGTCACCATTGATTAATTCAGTGACATCCTGATTGTCATCCTTTTGTCTGATTTGTTTTTCTTTTTGAAAGTTTTCAAATCCCTGGCATATTTCACTCTACAATTTCATGACAAGATTTTAAAACCAACCTGTTTTTCTGCCTCTGGTTCCAAAGAAACTAATTGCTCAGGATGCTAGATAAGTGGTGTTTGACTCATTGTTTCTTTCCTCAATGTTTTGGATGTTAAATTAATAACAATAATCAACTATCATATAAATTCACTGAGCCAATATATGAAACTAAAATTAGCATCCTATCATAAAACTTTGATTTCTTCCAAATTTTGGGGCTAGATTGGCCAATACCTTAAGTCAGCTCCCTCAGTCATCCTCACTCTGAGTGGGGTGTCACTGAGGAACCCCTAGTCCACTGTTGAACCCTAGATGATATGTCAGGCACGTGTCCTCACTGTCAAAACAACCTAGACCCTCTGCTCCATGCACTCACCAAAGTCATCCTCAACCATCCTTGCAACGCAGTGTTCAAGTTTATAGCTCAAAAGCCCTATACCTTCTGAATGTGGCCTCCCTTGGAGATGCACGTAACCTCAGAGTGTGGAGGTTATGTTGCAGATGAGATTAATTCCTAAAGAAGGTGGAAACTGAAGGCAGCTGACCCACAGCACTCCCAGGAGCTGAGTCAATGAGTCATCATTGAAGAGAGATCTGCAAAGTGCTTCCTAAGGCCCACCCCACTGCTATTTCAGGTCATTCCTCCCTGCAGACTCACAACCACACTTTTTCTTTATTCTCATGTAATCCAAAGCACACCTGATTAGAATGGCTAGGCAGGTTGAAGAGGGGTGGGTGCTGAAAGAGAGAGCAGTTACTCTCTGGGATGCTTCTTCACACATGGAACCAAACTAAGCAGGTCACTTTGGCACCATCTTCTAATCTGCTTTGTAGCTTAAGAGGAGATGATAAAGAAAAGAAAGGATTGTGCTATTTTTTTTTTTTGGTGGCAACTGTTATTCAGTCATTATAAGTTATATTAGTATACAAGGTCCTCAAGTTTATTGAACATCTACGGACAATGGAAGAGAAACTGCAAGTGTAGAATAGTTAAGACATGTTTCTGTCCTTAAGAAATATAGCATCGTTTTGGAGAAATTTAAGATTGAAAGATTTAACTGCTTTTTGGCATTGGAAAAGACTACAGATCTTCTACTTCAAGTCTCTCGTTTCAGAAAAGGAGAATGCAGCAGTGAGAGCAATAGTAACTTGTGATTTACTCAGAATCACTCAGCTAATTAGGGGCAGAACTGGGACCAGAACTTAGGTCTTCATATTCCTAGTTCAATTCCCCTTTTATTACTCAAATTACCTCCGTGATCTTCAATAATTTAAGATTAACCTATGAATCAGCTTATCCTGACAATTTTTTCATTAACTTTCATTTTGTCAAGAAAAACACCTGACACACAAAGAAGTACCAAAAATAATAAATAGATCAAGGCTGTGTACCCGCTCCCAAGTTTAAAAAATAAAATGTTACATCACAATAGAATCTCTCTGTATCCTTTTCTTATATTCCTCCCAAGAGGAACCAGTATCTTGAATTTGCTGTTCATCATTTCTGTGAATATTTTCAACATCACTACATATGTATGTATCCATAAATAATATATTACTTTGCATGTTTTAAAGCTTTATATGTGGTGTCAGACTGCATATACTATTCTGAACTTTCTTTTACTCAACATATTTGAGATTTATGGATATTAATAGCTCTAGGTCATTCTGCTGCTATAGATTCTGCCACTAATTTATCCATTCATATGTATCTTGTTCAAAGATATATAGACGGGTTCCACTTTTTTTGTTATGAATATTTACATACTGTCACTTGGGCGCCCTGAGGATATATATTAAAAGTCAAGTTGCTAGGTCACAGAATATGCATATCTTTATATTTACTGGTTTCCAGTAAATTTATTTTCTGGATTCCAATTTCAGCTGTAGGCCCCAAGTTCGCTGGGTTTGGTTGTCAATCCACCTGCTCAGTCCATAATGCTGACTTTTCAGCTCAGTGCAAATTGGAGGTCCTGATAATGGAAGGTCTGACACAGGTAGCCACCTACTGAAGTTTTAAGGTCAGGGTTAGTTTCTGTGTGGGTGGCACTCTTTCAAAATGCAAGCAGACAAAAACTGAATTGAGCTGGTTCATCTACAGAGGCTCCAAAGCCAGGGTCAACAAATGTGCTTGCTCCTCTGTGTCACCCTAGGGACAGAGTAGAGAACATGTTATCTCTACAAGTAGGGCCAGCGTCCCTAGAGGGCTGTGTGATACAAGGTAGCTGATGCTACAAGAGTGTTCCCATTCATTCACCTGCACTACTCCTCTATTGAAACACAAACAATGGGATAGGAACATTCAACTAAATTACGAGTATGGACTATTTAAATCTTAATATAAAGGACATTTTGGAGGTGGAAGATGAGGGGGATGGGTAAAATCTGAGGGGGAAAAGATGCCTAGAGGTTAAGAGTGATGAAAATATGACTGAGCTGTCTTCAAAAGTCACTTTGCTCACCATGCCTTGCATGTAGAAGCCCCAGTGCCTGTGACTACAGGTAGTCCCTCTGGGATATACTCTGCATGTCTCTTATGACAATTATCACACACTGAATTTTATCATAAGAACACTAAGTCAGGGTTCACCCACAGTGGATCAGAGAGTACCTATTATTGCACAAGAAAGCACCTCTATGCTGAGTGGCTTAATGCAACCACTTATTTGCTCACAGTTCTGCCACTTGAGGAGGGCTCAGCTGGGTCAGGTCATCTCAGCCCCTTAGTATGGACCAGGGCCCCTCGTGTGGCTTTCCTTGATGACCTTCCAGGTAGGGATAGAATGTCATCATTTTCTAGATTGCTCTTACTGTGGCCTCCCACTGGACAGTTGAGACTGCCAACATTGCAGCTGGCATCAAAGAGAGCAAAAGCAGAGGCTACCAGGCCTGGTAAGAGCACAGTGTCACTTTTACTTCATTCTACTGTTCAAAGTAAACCACAAAGCCAGCCCAGTTTTAAGGAGAGAAGAAACAGAATTCATGACTTGATGGAAGAGATGAGAGGATTCGCTCAATGACATCTTTCAAGACAATATACTAGGCACACTGAGTAAGTGAACAAACGTGCTGCTTCCAGAGCACTGATCAAAAGAGGGCTGAAGAAAGACATCCTTTTGGGCACCAGTGAATGAGAAAGTCAGCCTGTAACCTTTTTGGTAACATGGAACATAGAAATGGACTACTGATGGTCTGAACCAAAAGCACTGCACACCCACTTTGCTTGGCTAGTGCTCAGAGTACAATCACAAGTGTGGTCGTCACTAATGTTCACAAAAATTCCCTTTGTCCTCCTTCACAACTGCATTTCCTTGCTCACTCTGAAATTAGGCTGTGCCCTATATATCCATTGTATTCACAGTCCCAAGGATTTTTCACAGAGTACACAGCAGGGTGTAGAGATCCAAGAGGACAGCTTAGATCCTGTCTTTAACACTAACCGAGCCAATATAGGCTGACACATGTGCAGCTCAGATGTGCCGAGAAGACCTGAAAAAGCACCAGGAAGAGCCCTATTTTCTTTTCAATTCCAATGTAATTCCTCTTCCGGTTTAATTTCTCAGATTCTGTATCGGAGGACTTTTGAACAACAGCTCACAAAGTGCTTGTGGTTCGGGGGCACTTGGGAGTTAGTCCTCCAGAGCCCTTTAATCTCTACTGTCAACCTCATACCACAGCTCTGTCCCATGAAGACCTTCACGTTGTTGATACCCACATTTATGAATCACATGCTAATTGCAGACTTTCTTGAAAATGAGTTAGAAATCTGCATCAATGAGTCTTAAATTGTTCATCCCTAAACTTAGTAATAAACCTGATTCCTGAATAATCAAAATAAATGCTCAGATTTATGTGCAAGGGGAAGGACTATAAAGTTATATATTGAATGAAAATTATTCAATATTCAACCTTAGACAACTTGAGAAAAACAGGTCGGTACTATGGACTATTATTTAATGGACCACTAACAATCAAAAATTTTATTTCTGAAGACTATTTAAAGACATGCTTTTATGATTTTTAACTATATTATTGAACAGAATATAAAACTATTTGTAAAGAATTACTCCATTAAATATATATATGGAAGCAGCCCAAGAAAATATGATAAAACATTTCAATTATTTTCTAGTGATAGAATTGTTTTTTCCTTCTTGCTAAGTTTCTTATTTTCTAAAATTTCAGAAATGAAATTATATTGCATATAAAACCAGAAAACCAATAAATGTTATGATTTGAGAACATAGGGTAAATTGCTTCCAGGCACCTCTAGCACTTTCAAGGCAGGCATTCATAAGCTATTAATAGTGTTCTCATTTATTGTGAAACAAGGCAATAATTTGCTAGCTGAGTTTGCATGTCTACAATAACTGCACATTGCAGAATTTTAAAACGACTTAATTAATCAGAATGTGGGCCATTCTAGACAAAATGATTCCAAACTAGTGTGCCTTTTCTGAATCATAGAAAGTTTGTGTGAACCTTGTTTGCATTCTGAATCAATTAATAAACCACACAATGACATTTTTGAGACAATTATGGAATTCATGACTTTGTACTAAGTGATCTGTAGATACGAAGGAATTATTATTTTGTTATGTATGAAAATGAAATTTGGGGAAGATTGGTATTTTTAAGTAGGGCCTTCTGAAGAATTTAGAGATGATGATGTGATAAGAGGGAGAAGATTAAACAGAACTGACAGAATGTTGATGATTAAAACACCAGTTTGTACAGCTGGTCCTATTCCTTACTTCTATGCATGATTAAAATTTTCTGTAATAAATGTTATAAAAGAAATACTTGTCAAACTTTACCAGAAAGAAATCTGAAAATAGGACTTTGCTCGGTTTAGATCTCAATCTGGAGCACTGAGGGTGAACACAGAGAGAAGGCGCCTTTATAGAGGGCAGAAGAGGAGAGGGAGGGAAATCAGTGAGAGCATATTGTCCAACATATCTGCTCAACCCTGGGCTGGGCTTGTTTCCCCCAAGTCCATAAGAAGTTTATTATTAGGAAACTAATGTTGCCTTAATAAAAACGGTAATTTACAAAACAAATAGTATAAAGGCGGAAATAAAGGTTACTATTAGGAATCCTTACTGAACTGCCTCAAATTTGGGATTAGGAGAAATAATATTCCCCCATTAATGTAGAAAGCCATTTCTACTCCTGATGTGTGGCTATTTCTCCATCATCAGAGACACCTCTGTTTGAGCCTATGGAGTCTGAAGTTGTTGCCTTGTTTGCCCGTGAACCAAGCAGATGAACAAATAAAATCTAGTTAAGCCTGAAAAGGTAAGCCTATCATCATGGAGAAGTCAGTAAAATCTGGAGACTGACTTGATTACACAGACCAGCAGTCCAGTGTTTACACGGATAAACTCAAAAGGCTAAGTATAACGGGAAATGGGGTACTGTCTAGTGATGTAGTCCTCTTTCCTCTTGTTGTTACAATATGGATATACTCCCTACCATTGCACATTCACAGCTTCATTTGTTTTGAAAAGACCCACTTGAAAAATTAATGGGTAGAACTGCTTTTTTAAAAGCTTGCTCTTTGCAAAAATCAGCAAAAACAGGCAAAGCATTAACTACTGGCTCATAAGAAATCAAAGGCGAAAACACAATTATACAATGATATAAAATAAGGAATGATAAAAGGAAAATTACTGTTGAAAGAAATGATACCTTAAAAGACATAAAAGATTATTTTGAATAATTCTATGGAAGTTAGTTGGTAAATCAAGATGAAACAGAAAATTTTCAAGGAAAATAGGATTTATCAAAACTGAATACCGTAAAGGTCAAAGAGAAAATGTCTAGAGAAAAAAACAGAAAAAGTTTTCAGACAGCTACAACCCTCAATAAACACCAGGTCCATATGGTTTCATGGGGATTCTCCCAAATCTCTGGAGACCAGATAATCCCAGTGTTATTTGAGCTTTTTCAGATTAGAAGTAAAGAAGGAAAACGTCCAACACTTGTTACTAATTCAAACTCTTTTCTCTCCAAGATATTTGTGAAATTCTGAAACTCTAAGGCTAAACATCTAAGAAGAAAACTGCCAATAAACTGAATGAAGGAGAGAGAATTTTATTTTTAGTGGAATGCATTCCAATATTTAGTGGTCACAGTAATATAATTTTGTATTTTTTGTACTTATTATAATATATTGAAATTATTTTATGTATTTGTATGAGAGAAAATTAGGAAATATACTTTTAGGGACTAAGATTTTCTGTGGCAACAAAGAGATAAGTACACATTAAAGTAGCTAAGAAAAATTACGTTAAATTTTCGTTAAAAATAATCGATGAAATTCATGATTCAAAAAGATATCTATATGGTATCCCTGTCCCCTGAGAAGGCGATGATGTAATACCATCATTATACAAAGAGCATCACTAGTACAGTGATCTTTGTTTCCAAATAACACTTTGCATTAAAGGACCAGGGTTTCATAGAGAAAAGAGTAAAGTACAGGAGACTAAAATATGTGCCAGAAAACACAGGAGTGCTCAAATGACATACTGAGAAGAACTACCACTGCTTAATATTTGGAATAATTTAAACATCAGAAAGAATAATGACTGCAATTCACTGAATATACTGAGTAAACAAAACCCACACAGTCATTGGTTATACTCAAAAGAGAGAGAAATGTATTTGCCAGCAAAGATGACATGTCATCTCCTTATTCAGAATATTGTTAATATAAGGGTAACTAGAGTTTATTCTCCGTATCTGTGAGGAACTATAATTTATCCTTAGCTAATAAGAAATCTGAAAAAGTTTTGAAATTAAAGAATACCAGATAAAAAATGTAGGAAGAATGGTAAACTTAGAAAATTACTCATACTGCAATAAAATATTCAGACAAGAATTATCAACAAACCCTAATTTCAGTAAGTAAAAGGTTGGTGGGGAACAGGACTATACATAGTGCCAGATGAGCTGGCAATGTCAAACACTTCGCCAGTAGAAAATCTGTCACCACTAAGCTGAGTGCTTAAATCAGCTTTACTAATAATGAAGCAATGAGACAACATGTGATGTCTAAATGATGCAAGATGAACCACCCCTGTCATCTATGTACCACCCTAACCAAAAATAATCTACACCTACTGGTCCAGCATCTGCTAATACCATGAAAAAAATAACAGAGTTCTAGATTCAACGAAATACAGTAACCAAGGCATGATTTTATTTTACTTGGAAAAAACTGCTATAGATGGTATTTTCGGAACAATGGAAAATTTGATTAAGAGCTAGTTAGTAGATGATGAAAGGAAATTATTAAATTTTTAGGTGTAATAAAAGAATTGTGGTATAAGAAAAAATTCTTAATTTTTAGAAGGTGCACGCTGAGTTATCTGTGATGATAGAGAGAAGACTGCAAGTTGCTTTAAAATGTTTTAGTGAAATTTTGAGAAAATATAGCAAAATGGTCATGATTTTTCAATTTGAATGATGAATATATGCTATTGACATACTATTCTTTCAACTTTTCTTATACCTGAAATGTTAACAAATGAAAAGTCATAAGAAAAGGTTGACTTTTTTTTAATATATATTTTTAAAGATTTATTTATTTATGCATATAAGAGCTGGGGTACAGGCCAGAGTCCAGGGAGGCAAGAGGATTCACCAGAGACAGAGTGGGGAGCAGAATAGGCAGACTGACTGAAACACACTGCTGAGGGGAGCAGCAGGCTAGGCAGGAGAGGTCTGCTGCGCCATGTGGATCCCCTTATGTGGATCCCCTCCCTGGCCAGAGGCAGGGATCGAACCAGGGCTACAGTGGGTGTGGCTTGCTTCCTAGTGCATTGCTTAACCCACTGGCCACTGAGGTCCAAAGGTTGACTTTCATTTTATATCATCAGCTTTATTTCAAATGCAACAGCTTCACTTCCATTTCTGAGTCAGACTTGAATAATGATTCCACTCAAAAAACAAAAAAGCTTTGTCCTTGTCTTTTTGTTTTTAAATTATTATTATTGTTATTATTCTTTTCCTTGGTTGCTTATTTGGTTCCCTTATATTCCTTCCAGGGGGGTACACTTTGTAGGGAGTGGAGAGGGAATGGGTTGAAGGCAGAAAGAGCACAAGGGACTCAGGTGATGGTGCACTGGTGAAATGGTGGTGAGAAATCCATGGGGACCACAATTGATGTCAAATATATAGAAATAAAAAAATTAAACAAAATTGAAACCAAAAAAGCTTAACCTGGGTAAAAGTTGCAAATGCTCTAATGTCTAAAGGCATTTAAAAGCTGCTGATAAAATAGGGAGTAGTGGACACAAGGTACGGAGCAAGGAGAACTGTAAGAAATGAGCTGATGTCTGTAACCCCTTTAGTTTGGGGGATATTTGCCAAATCTGAGCTTGGGGCAGGAGCATGTGGCCATGTCTAAGACAGAGTCACTGTTGTCACATGGAACCGGAGGGACCTTTGGTGGTTTCATGGGGCTGGAGAGACAAAATTAAAGACCAGAAGGGCTGATGTCCAGGTAGTAACAAAAGGATAGTAAACTGAACCTGATCACAGGCTATTCCTCTCCCCGCCCACAATATTTTCAAAGGTTATCATCTTCTGGATCCTTTCCAGTGGCTACCACAGATCTATGTGCCACATGGAGATGACAAGTTCCAGGAGCATAAGAAGGACCATTCCTCTTCATGCCCCTTTGTAAGAACAAGGAAACCTTTACCAGGCCTAATTACCCAAGTCAACTTCTCACATCTCTTAGTCCATGCCTAAACCAATTGTTTGACAAGGATAATGAAATGATCGTCACTGGCTTAAACTCATTAAGGTTCATAGTCTCCTTTACTTGCAATAAATCAGAGAGGAACCAGAAACTTTTGAAAAGCATGGCCTCTTAGAAGAGGATGAATTTCTTCCTTTATGGTTCTGTTAGCAAGGAAAGACAGAATGACAATTGAGTAGCAATCAACAAATTGCCAAGTCATTCACCAGCCATTAGTATGTGACCTTGGGCAAGTTATTTAATTTCCTTGAGTCACAAGTTTTTCACCTGAAAAAAATGTAGATATTAATAAGAACTCAAAAGATGCTAATGCAATAAAAGTATGTATTTTGTGCAAGGACTCATTTCAAGAACTGGGCAATTCAGGCTTACCCTTGGTCATGTGACTAATTAGTCTTGGAAACCTGATCACTTTTGTAGTTGTAGGTGAATTGAACACGAGCAGGTTATGAGGCAACAAACACAGATCTGGTCTTACAACCCACACTCTAGGAGGGGACGTCCTGACAGGATAAAAGTGCTAAGTGCCTCCAGGTCACAAGCAAATGCCAAGGAAGTTGGCATTTTGGAACAAGAAAACCTCATGTTGCTCAAACTTCCAAGTCAGACTGGTTACCAGTGAAGCCCAATTTGGCTGCCTCCTCAGGCCAGAGATTGAAGTAGGACGACTTGATACCGGGAACCTTCTCAGCACAGTTCGCAGGGCCTCTGTAGAGGCATCGTATACAGCAACAGACCACAAAGGTCCAAGCTTACTGGTACTGGCGTGATATGGGGTTTCTCCAGATTTCTCACCTTTATTTCCACCTGATAAGTGTCAAAATGCTTTAGTGTAGCAGAGAAAAATATCTTCTGAAATTTAATTCATTTCTGTTCCCACAAAGATCTCTGTGCATGAGCTAGTAGAATAAAGGAACTAAATGCTGGACTTCAATTCCATAAGCAGCTGCAGGGCTGGGTAGTGGGTGCACCTGGGTAAGACTGGCCCTGTTCTTGTGGTGCTCTGCCTGAGTGAGCACCACCTGATGCTGAGAGCAGCACTTAACACACAGTGTAACAAACTGTGCTGGCTAGTAGTCCTCTTGCTTCATTTATATTAACTCATTTGATCGTCACAACGGCCCTATTTATTTTCATTTTATAGACAAAGGTCATTAATCATTACACTATAATGATAATAGCTACGTCAGAGATACAGAAAGAATGCTCTGCAAGCAATGACAAGCATTTGAGTAATTATTAATTTGATGACTAAGTTTATTATTTCAAGGAAAAATGAACAACTGAGGCTGAGGCTTTGAAAGGTCAGGAATTTTCAAGCTAAGAAGCATATGGGATTATTACAGGCAAAGGGAACAGCATAAGCAAAGGCATAAGAGAACGGAATTCCCAGGGGCCTTGGGACCCTTGAAACCTGTGCTGAGAAGGTTCCCAGTGTCAAGGGCTCGTCCTACTTCAATATTTGGACTGAGGAGGCAGCCAAACTGGGCTTCATTTGTAACTAATCTGACTTGGAAGTGGGAGCAATATGAGGTTTCTTTTTAACTCCCTTGTCATATTACCTGTGACCTTGAGGCACTTAACACTTTCTATCCTGCTGAGATGTTCCCTCCTAGACTGTGGGTTGTTCTAAAAGCAGGTCTAGTTTTGCTGATCTTTGTTGCCTCACAACCTGCTTTGTATATTCCTTACCTACTTGATCCTTCTGGTTTAGGTACATGTACTCTGACTGAATTGAGAGTCACGTGAGGAAGGTGGTGGGTGGGTGAAGAGAATGGGGATGTGATTTGAAGTCATGCATAGGAATTTGAATTATCCTATAGAGTTTCATAAAGTATTGGATATTGCAGAATGGAGTCAAATGAAACAAAATCTTTGGCATAAGAATGGAGAACAGAGAGGAAGGAGTATTGGAGACAAGGAAACGAAGGATAAAGGGAATGGCAGTGATGGTTTTAATGGTTTAAAGCAGTGCAGCCAGAAAACAATTTAACACATACTCCAAGGGGAATGCTGACAGCAGCCATGCAGCCCTTGCGGAAGTGTCAAGGAGACAAAATTCAAAGTGGTCAGAACCTATCCAAGGATAGGCAATGGTCCCTGGCGACCACTGGAAACAAGAGCAACTGAAATCAGTGTTTCCTTGCTGCTGGTGATGACAGCATCCTACCTAGAATGTCCTGTTCTGGCTGATGGGACAGGAGACCAAGTTGCAGTCTAGAGGCCTGGGGATGGGCTGAGGCCATAGGGAATGAGGCAATGAGAAAAGATGAAAGATTGAGTTTAGAACTTTGTGCAGGTACCCTAACCCACTTCCTCCATTCCTTGCGGTACTGGGACCATGGAAGTGTTATTAAGGGCAGCGGAAATAAAAAAAGGAAAGGGAAAAGAATGGGCAGATAAAATAATAATCTTTTCCCAGGCCTCCCTGGTGGAACAGCGGGTTGAGCACTGCACTGTGAAGCATCTGCTGCAGAGCAGTGTGAGTTCGATCCCTGGCCAGGGATCGAACCCACATGGTGCAGCAGACCTTCCCTGCCTTGCCTACTGCCTCCCCTCAGCAGTGTGTTTCAGTGGATCTGCCTGTTCTGCTCTCCACGCTGTCTCTGGAGACTCCTCTCACCTCCTGTGCCTCTGGCCTGTACTTCAACTCTTGTATGCATAAATAGATCTTTAAAAAAAAAAAGTTCAAAAAAAATCTTTTTCTGTGTTTGAACCAAGAAAAGTTGGAAAGGCTATCTCCATTCTGCAAAAACCAATCAGCATCACAATTCATTTTACCTCTCCCATCCCAGCTTAAGACTTTCCTTACCATTACAAAATGGTTATGAGAAGGGATCGTCATTCTTGTTTTTTTTTTTTACAAGTGACTGAGGTCATTCACCTTGAATTGAAAACATTTAAAAATACAGACATTTCCAATGGAGAAATTTTTTAAATGTCTAACTTGGTTCCCTACCTTCTTGAACAGAAACTCCGTACATTAGCTAAGTATAGATTATTCTTATTCTGAAAAATAATAGTTTTGTCAGCGACTCTATACTAAAACAGGAAGCAATTTACAGCTCTTAAAATTCACTCACGCTCACAGTCCTGATAAGTGTCCTAATCGGAGGTTTTCAATAAGTTGGCTAATGCTACTAACATTTAAAATTTTCAAAGGTCCCCCTCTGCAGGATGCCTTCCACGCTGGTGCTGAGGACACTGGCACAGGGAAGCCCTGTAACACCGTGCAGGCTGACATGGCCTCCTGCTGCTGTGCTGATAGAGGTCTTCCGTCTTTTTCAACAATACATGCTGTCTGCCTTCTCCTTACGATGAACTTTTATTGTTGATTGTGCTCACCACAGTAGAAACTACAGTAGAGCTGGAGAATGGATGTTGCAAAAAATTGTAAGTGCTAGACAGTGGGGAGCTGGAGGAAATGCCGAGTTAACTACCATTCCGTTCTCTGGGCTGCTCTGCCTCTTTCCCAGCTCTAACAGAACTAGAAGAATCCAACTCCTTCTCAATTTGGATTTTCTTCATGCCCACAGCAGGCTACAGCGTGCAAAGCACCAAGTCAGCAGGTTTGATTTCTGAGAGGCTGGGTCATCCTGTTCTATAAATGTCTGTCATGAGACCAAAATAACCTATGTCGTAGTGGCCAGTTTTTAACAGCTATAAACTGCTTCCTGTTTTAGTACAGAATCACCGACAAATTCTTACTTTTTAGGTTCCATTGTTTAAAAATATTTTAAAAGTTGCAAGCAGTGTAAATATACTATAGGAAATATAAATATGCATGGACAAGAAACTAGAAGTCACCCATAATCTCATTACCCAATCAAAACCACAATAACATGTTGTGACCGTCTTTGTAAATAGACATATATTTTTCTTACATTTTGGAGTCATAATTTTATTTTCCATTATTTTACAATGTTTTTTTCCTACTAACATTTCGTGTCAAAGTTAATAATACACTGAATATGATTTTATATCATTCTTATTAATTATGTAAACTTCTCACATATGAATATTAAAACTGATTATTTCAATGTGATTATATCCGTTTACACATTTTCCACTTTATATCTGACTTTCTATATTTTCACCCTCTTATGTCATCCATGTCAATCTTGTGTTTTCCTTCATCCAGCTCAATAGGATCTGTGTTATATGTGGGTCAGTACTTTTTTATTAGGCAAGTCCAATCTCACTGTGGCTGAGCCAATGGTCCCCTCCCTAGACCTCCAGACAGTTGGCCTACTTCCCAAGACTCTCCCAGTTTCTGCCTACAAACAGTTTTATGTTCACTGACCTTTTGTGAGAAGGGTAACTTGCTAACAAGATAACAGTGTTCTGTTTACATAAGGTCTAACAAAGGAAAATCTTCCTATTCCAGGCCTTATCTCCAAGTCTACTCTTTCTCAACCATCTCAAAAATACACACGTCTAGAGAAAAAGAAGAGAGGAAAATAAAGAAAGGGGGGAAAGGAAGACAAAGAATGGCTGGCCCGTTCCTTGCACAGATACAGTGACTGTAGTCTTTCATCTTGGGGAAATGGAGAGCATAAAAGCAACATGCTGGTGATGCTAACTGGCAATTCACTATTTCTAATGGTTGAGGTTAGTGGATAAAGAGAATAACAAAGAGGAGGAGGATATCTGATGAAAGAGGCAGGAAAGGAAGGCCGTTTAATTTTGAGTGAGTCTATTATATGTGAGTTGCTGGATCTGTAAAACTTAGACACTACTCAATAAAAAGTAGCGTTATGGCCTTTTATTTTTTAAAGAACCTAATACAGTACTAGGCTTATAATATTCACTTGATATATTGTGTAGAATATTAATTGAATGTAATACTTGCTGCTATAGCAGAGATATGTATTTCAGATTATTACATAGTCTGATAAAACGGAAAACAATCATTATTCTGAGTTCACATTCTCTAAACAACCTTTGGAAAATTTGGGTTGGAAAATTTGCCCTTATACAGGGCAGGAATACCTGAGCATTCTGATAACTTGGGGAGGGGGGGCTGGGGTGGGAAAGGGAATCCCTCTTTAAAAATCATTGAGCATTCTCTTGCTTGGGTTGGTAAAAATTATTGATTAGAATCTGGTCAATTCTTGACAGATCAAAGAGTGTCTTCAAAAAATATTTGTTGAATGGATGGATGAGTAAATAAATGAACAAGTTAATGAATTTTAGCTTTAATACTTGGAAGCTAAAGGGCCTCCCTGGTGGTGCAAGGGGTTGACCGCTGCACTGCAGGGCTTCTGCAGCCACTGCAGAGTCCCCGGCAAGGGAGGGGACCCACATGGCACAGCTGCTCTCTTCTGCCTTGCCCACTGCTCCCCTCAGCAGTGTATTTCAGTGGATCTGCCTGTTCTGCTCCCGACTTTGTCTCTGGTGAATCCTTTCACTGCCCCCCTGTCCCCCACCTCTGGTCTGTACCTCAGCTCCTGTATACATATATAAATAAAATCTTTAAAAAAAATACTTGGAGGCTACATCATGATGTACTATTGATTCAATATTATAGAGGTTTTCTCTAAGTCATCAATAAAGAGTGGTTGGTTCTACTAGCCAACTTTTTTAAAAAAGATTTATTTATTTATGCATACAAGAACTGGGGTACAGGCCAGAGGTGTGGGGGATGAGAGGGTTCACCAGAGACAGAGTGGGGGAACAGCCAGATTGAAATAACTGCTGAGGGGAGCAGCAGGTGAGGCAGGAGAGGTCTGCTGTGCCATGTGAGTCACCTCCCTGACCAGGGATCAAACTTGTGCCACAGTGGTTGCTTTATAGTGTGGTGCTTAACCCCCCGCACCACCAGGGAGGCCCTCTACCAACCAACGCTTTTGGATACAAGTAACAGCATAAAGAAATCAAGCACTGACATCATTCTATGAAAGAGCTGAAAGGAATATTGGAATAATTCTTCATAGCAAATCATCTCTATCATATGAAATTTAAAATCTAAAGTCACTTTCTAGGTGTTTTTGAACATTTATTTTCCCCTTCCCTTCAAAGATATCTTCTATCTGTAGTTGTAAGCTCTAAACCAATTTCCTAATCAAAAAGTTCCTGTAAGACACATACCTTTTGGAATAATTTGGAATACACTTACGCCTTTAATGAGATTCAGACTCTATAGGAAAGTTGACTCACTTAAATTTTAGGATACTAGGAAAGTGTTACTTTTAATCCATCTTACCTTACCTGAAAATCTTATATAACAGAGCCCACAGTCTTAATGTAACTATTCTCCATAGTTACTACCTGGATTAATACTTCCAATTCTAGACAGTTGTTGATCTTGATGGAACTGGCAGAGACAATCATTGTTTATTTAGAAAAGGATAAATAATTTTTGTGTAGGATAAATTATGCTGTTGTGCTGGAAAGGTACTGGTTATTTGGAGTAGAACTTAATATCACAAATCCTCATCCATACCCTTCTACTCACATTCTCTACCAAAAATGACTGACCATGATTTCTAAGGATGTTTGATTATTTCATATTTACATTTAGATGGCATTAGGTAATACAGCTTCATATATATTTAAATATTATATGTAATTCATGTGTTATATATTTTATTATATATTTCTATTATATTTTGTATATATTTATTATATATAATATATATTTATATATTAGTTATATATATAACTTCACATATTTAATTATATGTCACTTTTATATTAGTAGTTATATATTAATAGTTTATATATTATCTTACATGTTTATATTTACAGTTATATATATTTATGGTGCCAATATATTTATAGTACACATATATATTTGAAATTATAGCTTATTCCAATACAATTATATTACTGTCACCTATTAATACATGTGTCTATGTACTATTTTATGTTATGTATCTTATAAGTATGTATACATTTTCTATTACATTTTGATATAAATATTACATATAAATAATGTGGAAGAGAGAGCAGTAAGGAGAAAGTCACTGAAAGGAACTGCTTTCAGGTATAGGTAGAAAATGAAAGGAATAAGTGAGTTAAAAAGTCCAGAAACTTTGATAACCAAATTACTCTCATTGGACAGTCTGTACTTTTAAAGCAGCTCCAATACTGAGAAAATATGACTCAAGCTTTTATAAGCATTACATTTATAGAAGTGTTTGGAAGATCTCTGACAATAAGATAAACAGTTTAGTGAAAAGCCCTAGATAGACTACAGAGGACTGTGATATAAAAGTAATAAGATGATGATGATAATAACTACTGTTTCTGAGCCTCTATTAAGTGCCATGCACTATGAAACATATAAATAATCTCATTTAATCTTTATAATAATCTTACATTACCTTCTTTTACAGAGGAGGGCACTGAGGTTTAGAGAGATTTAGCAAACTGCCTGAGATCTCATGGATGCGAAGAGCCGACGTAAGCACTGCATAAATGTACCCTCACGCCCTGTTACATATGTGTGTGACCAGTGCTAGATGTCACTATGTTGATGCCACTGGCTTCCTGTGTGGGGCGGAGTAATCACTGAATCTTTCTCAGCATCACTATTTTTTTCTCTTGGGTAAAATAAAGAACTTGGGTTATGTGATCATATAAATCTTTTCAGCCCGAGCTTCTAGATTTTTCCCTGATAGAGCATTATAAGTAGACAGAAATAACTCCAAGCAGCAGCTGGAATGAGGGCTGGAGGAGAATCAGCAAAGCATGCCTGCCAGCTGACTCCTACTTCTGGTGAGTCAGTCAGAATTGGACAGTAAGACTCACATTCATGGAGTTTACCATCAACAACCAGGGTCAATTCTATTAAATTTTATGTTCACACTAGTTAAAAGCTATCCTTGTTTCCTTTTCAGACTTATAATCACAAAGGCCTTCCTTCACTGTTTACCTCCTTGTTCCTGGTGTTACCAAAAAAAAAAAAAAAAGACATTAATTGTAGTCAAGTCGTTCATCTACAATTTTCCTATCCCTTATCAAATGCTCATTTAGCCTTACCTATCCACTTCCAAGACTGAGGATCCTACTACTCCTTAAGGCAGCCTTTTGCAACTTTCCAAGCTTAGAAATTGCTTTTCACATTAAGATGAAATATCATCTTGAAGTTTCTGCCTATTAGTCTTCCTTTTCTTCCCTTTCACAGGGTAGGTAACTTCAAATATTTGGAGGTGGCTGTCATAGCTCCCCTTCAGTTCATCTCTCTACCAAATGAATCCTCCTTAATTCCTTTCACCATTTTTCACAGGATGAAAACTGAACTACTTTACCTTTGTCTAAGCACATTCTTAGACAGTTTACTGCCAGAGAAGTTAATCAATCCTTCAGATATGGTCAAAAGATCATATTATTCAATCGCTGCATCACTTACGCTCACCTCTATGTTCAAGTAGTTTGGAGCTACTAAAGAGAGAGAGAGAAGTGAGTATGTTCTGCGAGGTGGCTGGCTTCTCAGATTGCTGTGGATATCTCTGTCCTTCCTTTCAAAAGCCTTATTGGGGTCTCTAGACCTAGAGATCCTCTGCAAAGCTACTGAGTCTGCATATTTTTGGGTGAGGCCAAGAAGTATATATTTTTTTAACAAGCACTAGTGATTTTCTGCACACTGAAGTTTGAGGGCAAATCCTATGGTGGTTTATGGTAAACAAGGTGAAATGTTTCCTGAGTCCTAGACAGCCTTTATATAGATTTCTAGAATAAAGTCTGTTCCTAAATGGGAGAATGACTTTACTATGTTTTTCAAAAAGGTTATTTTCCCCCTCTTCCCTCCTATACATAAGTAGGAGCAAGTGAAAAAAAATTCAAAAAGTTTATGGTGTTCCATGGGCTTGACTCCAAAACTTCATGGTACAATAATCCAAAGGAATTCCATGTTGTGTGAGACCAGTGGGCAAAGCATTCAGCCAGAAATAACCCATGTGTATAAAAATGCATGAAAGAGTCAAGCTAATTCCACCATTTTCTTTGCAGCTTGGTGTTCAAAACTTGATTTTCTGCAACCTTAAAAAGACTGAAAAGTCTTGTTTCTAGTAGTCAGAAAGTGGATTCCCACCCATTTTCTTTAGCACCTTTAGGGGCTTCTTGTTAAAAAGGACTCACATTTTGAGCAGCTGGACACGCCACCTCACGTTTTGACATGGAATGCAGGTAGCAGACACCTTTTAGTTGTACAAGCAGAAAGAGAAATGGAGAAAAATATGTGTCCCCTACTGTCAGCAGATAAGTGTCTGTCTGACAAGTGTGCACAAATGCCAAGCACCTGGAAGTGTAAAATAGGAAGAATAAAACATTTAGGCCAGGCTTTGAGATGATCTTAAGTGGATCCTTCTTCCCCTCCTTCATGCTAGAGGTGGTTGTGGGAGACTCAACTGGGTAAGAGAGCAGGGGCATGCCACGCCTCTGAGCCACCCTGTTATTCCCCAGAATTACCAGTCACTTGTTTCTGTAGTTTGCCTGTGAACCCAGGCAAGAAACCTTGGCCTTGTCAAGGCCATGTGAACAAGAATCAAGGTATTGGGGTCAAAGAATGTAGAACAGAAGCTAGAAGCAGAGGTGGAGATCTAGCAGGGCATAGCTGAGTAAGGGCAGGGGCTGGTGAGGCAGAGTTGAACTATTAGGAATTGTGTAGAAAATGTCCTTGGATAAAGCCTGAAGACTACTGATCTCCAATTTACAACGCTTGTCAGGGAAACATATTTAGGAAATTGCTCTCAATATATGAATATTTACTTATAAATTTTATGTATGTTCTAGTTTTTCTTTTTGAACATTATAAGAATGATTAAAAAATAGACACTGAATTTACTCTACTAGAAAACTGCAGTAGTATTTTCATTTTTTCCCACAACCCCAAATACTGACTTATTGCATTCAATAATGTTGCACTGGACTTTGGAGACCACTGTTTTAAACAGAATTGTTTCTATACACATGATATGAAACTAGACCAAGAGCAGCTTTTATTACTTATATTCCTCAGGGGTTTTAACCATTACATTTTAGTGGAATGCAAGAATGAACCCATTTAAGTGAGGGTGGGAGGGAGCTCATGAAAAATCATCAAAAGGTTCATAACAGCACTAATTATAATAGAAAAATAAAAATCACAACTTTCAAATATTAAGCAATAAAGAATTGGTTAATTAAATGATGCTACATTTGTAGAATGAAATTATTCACAACAAAACTAAAAGTTTCAAAGATGCTTCATGCTATTAGGTACTGTATGGGTTGAATTGTGGCTTCCAAAATTTTTGTTGTGCTCTTAGCCCCCAGTACCTCAGAACATGACCTTATTTGGAAATAGGTTCATTGCAGATGCAATTAGTTAAGATGTGGTTGTATTGCAGTAGGTACCCACTTACTCCAGTGAGTCTTCTTAAAAGAGTCTTCTTAAAAGGGGAAATTTGTGCACAGGAAAAACAGTATGGGAAGGCTGGAGTGATGCTACTACTAGCCAAGGAACACTGGCTATTGCCAGTCAACATTCAAAACTACAAGAAGCATGGAACAGTTCCTCTCTTACAGTCATGTGAAGAAATACACACACACACACCCAAAAATGGGATAATATGGTAACATGGCCTGGATTTTTCTTTCTCCAACTCTTCCCAAGAGAAAGCAACAATAATCTGATCTGGCCAGATGCTGATATTATAATAGGATCAAAGTCAAAGGAGATACACACAGGATTCTCTCCAGATCCTTTTCTGTGCTGCTTCTCCCTGTGTGGTAAGGTGATCCTAAGGCTGTAGTTGGAGTGAGTAAAGGGTCTTTTTCTTTCTTGTCTTGTAGTTTGCTTCAGTGATTGTTGCTTGGATTGTAGGCTTAAGAGAGGCCCCAACTAAGCTTGAATCTAAACCTCATAATCCATCTTAGTTTACCATAAGGCTCTGTATCCAATAACTGATTATGAACAGTGAGCTGACATAAATAAAGTAGAATCTTATGTGAGATTTACTTTGAGGATCTGACATGATATTTACTTTGAGGTTCTCACTGCCTGAAGAACCTAGCCCCCTGAGTGACAGGGCTGAAAGTTTCACATCTCTGGATCCTATGGTTGTCGTCTCACTTGCCACTGCAAAACCTCAAAGACAGTCTTTGCTGTTGTATTTACATCATGCTCCATGTGGACATTTTCCCACCACAATATATACACACCTACTTTAGTTTATAAATCATGACTGTAGCAAGCCCTGTATCTCGCCCTTCAGGGAAAGATCTATTTCCCCAGAGCTGAGAACTATCTGCACAGACTCCAGTCATTTCAGGGTGTGCTGTGGCACCACTCTGCCTTGCCCAAAATCACATGCTTCCAGGGACTCATCAAATTGGCTTATAAAGGCAAATCATCTTGGCCCAATGCAGGAAAATTCTGACAGGAGTCCTCTTGTAGTTGGTCAAAACTGTCATTGAAGAGGGTTCGATTGCTACATCTTTGAGTATCAGCACAAGTTCAAAGGTGACTCAATGGTAATTTCTGGAAAATTTTCCATTTTCTTGATAGAAATACTACTGTATTCTAGCTGGTTTGTGTGGTAGCTAGAATAATACCCCTCAACCCTAGGACACCAACATTCTAATCCTTGAAATGTATGAATATGTTATCTTACATGTCAAAAGGGACTTTGCAGATGTGATCAAGTTAAGGTTCTTGAGATGGTGCGATTACCCTGAATTACTCAGGAAGGTCCGATATAATCACAAGGGTTCACAGGAAAGGGAGACATGAGGGTCAGAGCCAAGGATGATGGGACTACAAGAAGCATCAGAGGTTTGGGGTGGGAGGAGACAACTGAGATGCTGTGCTGTTGGCTTGAAGATGTAGGAAAGGTCATGAGTCAGGGAATGCAGATGGGCCCTAGAAAACGGAAAAAATGAAGAATATATTCTCTGAGAGTATCCAAAAAAGAATGCCATTTGAGTATCTTGTAGTAAAAATGATTTCAGACTTAACTGGTAGCAGTAGGAAACTAACACGGCTTCCTTTTCCCTTTCGACTTCCTCCAATCTAGTCTATGGACAAAGTGGATGGGGCTGTAGCAGCTAATTTGATAGACTAATAGGGAAAATGTCAAGAGGCAGAGAACTTGCCTTGACATCTTTCAGCCACCCACCACTGAACTAATGCTAGTTACTATCTCCAGACTTTCTGCTTCATGAAAAAACAAAAAGCAAAAGGCAAAAATGCAATTCCTACTTAATGAAACAGTGGCAGAGATCTGCTTATTGTTATAAGTAGTCATGATATGCAGTAAGTGGGAAAATGAAATGCTTTATTAAACACTATAGTGCCTACAGTGTGATCACATGGTGTGTCTACACACACATATATTTATAAAAAAAAACTATTTTAAGGTTATATTCCAAAATAATTGAAGTTTGTCACATTTTTGTGGACATTACTTAACTCCCCCACTAAATTCTGCTTGTGTAATAAAAATAAAGTAGGGGCTTTTGTGTGTGTGGTGTGTGTTTTTTTTTTACCGGAAGGAGATGAGGGCAGGAAAGATTCATCAAAAGCAGTTCCAGGAAACTGGCAAGAATAGATGTTTATCTGCAGTAGTAGAAGAAAACAGACAAAGACGTGATAGAGAGAGGTTTTGTAATAAGAAGGGGATGTTTTAAAGGCCAGGTCAGGACAGAGAGCTATGACTGTGCACTTAGAAATTTATTTTAATGGAGTCTCAGGAAAGAAAGAGTATGAACCAACCTAAGACTCAGAGAACATATTGCTTATGTTATATCAACAAATGATATAAGACATTTAGTCTAAGTTACATATTGTACAGTTACATATTGTACTGTTTTCTAAATAATAGCCAGGCGTCATTCCGGCCTTCCGCTTTCCCCTCCCAGGATCCCTCTTCTTAGTTCTTATCTGACCCGCTGTACTTTTTACTTGACCTCCCTCCCTCCCTCCACTCCAGTTTAAGCACCATGAAAAAATAAAATTTTGCCTTTTCGGCTGCTGCTCTGTCCTCACTAGTTGTAGAACAGCAACTAGTATACAACAGGTTCCAGTAAATATGTGTTCAGTGAATGAATGAAACACAGCAAGCACTGGGGAACATTTTCTCTAAAGGGGCAGATAAGTATTTTAGGCTTTTTAGGCCAATAGGCAAAATGACAATTTTACTGAGTCCTCATATAACAACTATTACAAAATGTAGGATCTATTATCAGCCCACGGGTCTTAAAAAAACAGATTCAGACTGCAGGTCATGGCTTCTCAGTTCCTGAACTGAAGTATTAGTAATACCACAAAAATGAAAAATATCCTTCAACTATCCTTAATCATACACATCATTTCTGGTAACTTTCAGGAACCCAGCCAATCACACAAATGTGGAAGCAACCCAAAAGTTACCAATTCTGTGTCCTGATAAAACAAGATAGACAACTTAATTCATAAGCTCACAGTAGTGCTGATCATTGTTAAGGGTCATCTCTGTGCTATGCATGGTTTAAGAATTAATAGTACTCCTATGGTTCAAAATCTAGCAACAAAATATAATCTTAATCCTTTGAGGAAAGTAAGCATTAGATACAATTTTCTAAGAAATGTGAAGATTCTATATTTACAACTTCCATAAAGATGCATCCTGAAAAAAGTAATCAGGCTGTTTTGCTAAATCTTATTATTTTTTTCTCACTTACCAAGATGTTTTTAAGCTTTATCCTTGTTCCTGCGTATACATTTATCTCACTGCTTTTAACTACACTTTAACATTCCACAGGATGCATCTGCCACATTTTACTTATTTTCCACTTCAATGGTGGGAACTTGGGTGGCCTCCAGTCTCCTGTACTCACACTGTAATGAACACTCCACCTAGTCTTGTGGGAACCTGGGTGTGGTTCCATCAGAATGCCTCCCCAGATGGGTGCCCTTTTACACTCTTACCAGCAGTGCCTAGTGCTTCCCATTTCCCCACAAACTCAGTGATGCTTATTGTAGCTCACCTGTATCTGCTTCTTTCCTGCGTGTAAAGTGGAAACTTCCTGTCTCAGTTTGCCTTTTTCTGATTATCAGTGAAAATAGAGCAATTTTCTGTATTCTGTTGGCCAAATGAATTTCTGAAATCAGGTAATTTATAAAATATACCTATTTTCAATGCTTTTCTTGGTTTTATAGGAATTCTTTGGCTGATAATTCTTTGCCAGCTGGATATTGCAGATAAAACTTCTAGTCTGTCACCTGCTAACTTGGTCTATGATGATCTTCATCAAATTTAAATCTTGCAATTTTTCTGGCTTCATCATTTTACTCTTTCATATTTAGGTCTTTAACTCACTGATGATTGCTTTTATATGTCATGGTGCCCCATACTGTCCTCACCATCTTGGAAATTCTCCAGTGTCCAATGCCAACTTCATATATCTTTACATATAGATACAACGTTTTAAGAGAGAATGGAGAAGGCCTGAGCTGTGATAGCGTGTTTCCAAAATATATAAGAAAACTGATAAAGAAAAATGAACATGGAACCATGCAGAGTCTAGACAATAACCAAACAGGAGAGGCTGTTGAGGGTGAGGTATCAGGGAGGTCGAGGCCTCTAGGCACGTTAGGACAGGTGCAGATGGTCTACAGTGGGAATGTAAAACCACCCTGGCAAGTCACACCCAGGACTGAAATTCAACCAATCATTTTTTGAGAAACTTTCTACTGTAGACCAGCTGCCCATGCCCCAACATGCCTGGCAGTCAGCTCGACTGCATCTCTTCCAGACTGCAGTCCAGAAGCCCCAATTAAGTTTTGCTGTCACACTTCAGCTATTACCTTCCCCAAAGGGTTACCATGATAGTATCACTAGGACAAGACCCACAATTAGCCAAAGTTACTACTCTAAGGAAAATTCATACTTGCAGATATTAAAACATTTACCAAGTCATAGTAAAAGAAAAAAGAAGAAGAAAAAGCAGTATGCTACCTGCAAGTAGACCTAACTAACAAAAACCTCTACAGAATTTCAGTAAAATCACAGATTTAGGAGTTAACTTATATCTTTAAAATGTCCATTGATTTCTACCAAAAGCAATCTACAGATTCAATGCAATACCAATCAAAATCTCAATGAAATTCTTTAAGGAAATAGACCAAATATTGATGAAATTCATATGGAGACATAAAAAACCCCAATTAGCCAAAGCTATACTTAAGAAAAAGGAGAATGGAGGTTCACACTCCCAGACTTCAAACTCTACTACAAAGCAATAGTAATTAAAACAACTTGGTACTGGTATAAAGACAGACACACAAACCAATGGAACTGTATAGAAAGCACAGAAGCAAAACCACACAACTATGGACAACTGATCTTCGACAAAGGAGCAAAGACTCTGCAATGGGACAAAGACAGCTTATTCAATAAATGGTGCTGGCAAAACTGGTCCACCATATGTAAAAAAAAATGAAATTGGACCACTATCTCACACTATGTACAAAAATCAACTCAAAATGGATAAAAGACCTAAATGTAAGACCCGAAACTATAAAATACATAGAGGAAAACATAGGTAAAACACTGAAAGACATACACCTCAACAGTGCCTCCGAGGTGGCATTCCCCAAAGCAATAAAAATGAGAGAGAAGATAAACAAGTGGGACTATGTCAAGATAAAAAGCTTCTGTACAGCAAAGGAAACATTAAACAGAACAAAAAGAAACCCCACTGAATGGGAAAAAAATCTTTGCGCTCCACACAACAGAC
>JAGFMF010012021.1:10256452-10273419 GCA_019455555.1 Galemys pyrenaicus
AACTCATAAGACTCAAGAAAAATAAAGGAAAAAAACCCAATCAAAAAATGGGCAGAAGAACTTAAAAGAGACTTCTCCAAAGAGGACATACACATGGGCAACAGGCACATGAGAAAATGCTCAGCATCCCTCATAATCAGGGAAATGCAAGTCAAGACCACAATGAGGTACCACCTCACACCGGTAAGAATGGCACACATTAAAAAAAACAACAAATGCTGGCGAGGATGTGGAGAAAAAGGAACCCTAGTACACTGCTGGTGGGAATGCAAGCTAATCCAACCATTATGGGAGACTGTATGGAGGTTCCTCAGTCTACTAGAAATGGAACTACCATATGATCTGGCAATCCCACTCCTAGGAATCTACCCAAAGGACACAAAAACACTGATTCAAAAGAGCACCTGTACGCCTGTGTTTATTGCAGCACTATTTGTAATTGGTAAGACCTGGAAACAACCCAAACGCCCAAAGGTAGAGGACTGGATCAAGCAGATGTGGTACATATACACAATGGAATATTATTCAGCAATCAATAATGAGAAACTAGGGCCATTTATAGAAACATGGATGGAACTAGAAGGAATTATACTCAGTGAAACAAGTCAGAAGGCAAGAGAAAAATATCGGATGGCTTTGCTATTAGGAGGAATATGAAAGAACAACAGCAACAACAAAGAATAAGCTCAAGGAAATGGGCAATTATAACCAAAAGCAAGCAAACAACTCAACAAGACCAAAAAGCCAAGATAAACCAAAGAGACAATGGGGGCTAGGGGAAAGAGGGGAGGGCAAAGACGGGGATGAGGGCAGAAAATGCACAAGGGACTGAGGTGATGGTTCACGGGTGGAATGGTGGTGGGTACTCCCTGGGGAATACAAATGATGTCAAATATAATTAATAATAAAACAAAAAAAATGTCCATTGGTTTCATTTATGAAATATGAAGAATCTCTCCACTTTTTCAGCTATCCTTTTATCCTCTGGATGTATTTTAGAACCATACAGTCTTATTATTAAGATTAGTAAGATATATTTCAAGCAGGAAGTGATAAAATCTAGGGAACAAGAAGCCTAAATGATACTTACAGATTAAAGATCAATCGTAAGGTTCACCTGGTTTTCAGGAGATCTAAAAGAGGAGGAATGTTAGGAACTACAGGAATTTCTGGAATAGCAGAGAAGCAGCTATCGCCATTCTCAGCTACCCACAGCACCCAAACAAATTTACCCAGAAGCAGCAGTAACTTCATGCCTGTTAATTGTCCCCACTTCTGCCCACAGCCATTACTAGGAAATAATAGCTTTTCCTATTACTAGAATCTAACCCAGAACTTCCATCCATCTCCACCCCACAAGAGATAGGAAGATACCCTACTGGCAAACAATGATATAGCACACAGAGTAAAAAAGAACCAGGACATCCTTAATATAATAAGTAGTAAGTGATCTGTGAGAAGTTCAAGTATAAAACACATAATATTAAAATTATCCTAAGTATAATTCAAAGCAAGCACATTTTATTAAAAATGTAGGATATCATTTTATTTGGAAGTATTACAAAATTTTTAACATTTGCAAAGCTCACTTTGAAAATAGGGTAAATTTTTCACAAGGACTATTATCTCTAGAAAGATAGCACAGGCCGTGTGATACAGTAATCTTTCCCTGCTTGGCCCTGGCCTTTCCTCTATTGAACTGTATCTAGTTAGAATGCCACCATTTGAGGAGGCATAAAGAGTTAGAGAACTAGTCAGGCAGCATCAATAAAAATATCCAATGAGGGGGATGAATAGGGTTTATTTTATATTATATTCAAACTGTGTGTGTAAATCACTAACAGCCTAATGTGCAAATAAGAATGTTACCTAGTGTGGTGGTGGCCACCAGACTCTTCTGATCACGCATCCTTGCCACTAGAGATGCTTTACTCATGCACCAGTATAGAAATTAAAAGAATGAAATTGACTTACGAAGAGAGGTTTTAACATTTCCTCCCAGCATCCTAATGGATCGTCTTAGGCAATCCATGATGTGCACACACCATGGAAAAGGCACTGATGTATCCTTCTGTTCTCCCATAATTTCTCAGCCAGTGGCCCAGAGTCAGTGCACAAGTCTTGCCCATTATATACATCATGATGCCTTGATCAAGATCTTGAGTCAAGATCTAAATCGAGGGTAGAAGTGATGATCTATAATCAAATTCACATAAATGACAATCAGAGCTGCCAGGAGAGGGCAGATGTGAGTAGGGTATAAGGATTTTCCCACCCAGGGATCTCTAGTTTGGAAGAGCTGATAATTGTAAGCTCAAAAGCAGCTGAGGGAAGCAGGGTTCCTTCTAGAAGGAACACTGAAGCCACCCAGAGATGATCTATGAATAGAATGAGAGAATGAGAAATGAAGTCCAAGATACATGAAGCTAAAACTAGGACACAAGAAGCAGCTGCCAAAGAAAAGGAAAAGTGCTGGGTTTGGGGGTATAGGGTATGTGATTTGGGGGGGAAATAGGGAAGAGAGGGGAGAGAGGGAAGAGAGGAAGGGGGAGGGGGGGAGAGAGACAGAGAGAGAGAGACAGAGAGATTTCTACTCCAGTAGCCAAAAAAGCCCAAAGCTAGAGGCAGGGGGAGCTTCAGAGTATCAGATCAAATTTCAAGAGTTGGGCAGGAATAGTCAGACTTTCCAGGGCTCAGAAGTTTATGAGGCAATTATCATGAAAATATGCTGGGAGTAAGAAGATTCCTGAGACAACAACCAATTATTCTCAGTCTTGTGATTTCTGATCTTGAAGATTTATCATCTTTTCCGACCTGGGAAGCCATGGACGGTTCTAGCAGACTTTTTGAAATGTTAGAGTCAAAATATAAATCAAGTTTTATAGTGCCTGCCCTGACAGAGCACACATCCATAGAAAATGTATTTAATATTCATTTACCCTTGAGGAACGGTACTTCACTGAGGACCCCATCCATGGAGAATGACATGGGACTAGGACCCCTGGAAATGTGCCATGTGGAGGCTTGGTGCTGGCCAGGTACCAGGAGACATTCTGGGTCAGGGGGACACACCACTGAAGCAGGCAGACGAAAACCTACCTTTGGAGACTTACATTCAATAACAAGTAAGCAAATAATCAATTCCTAACAGAGACAGAGCAGTGAAGAAAACAAAGCAAGAAACGGAATAGAGGATGCCATGGGAGAAGGAGGCTGACTCTTCACAGAATAATCAGGGAAGATGCTTGTTTGAAAGAAGTGAGCAAATCAGGTGCATCTCTGAAGGAAAAGCCTCCCAAACCCAGGAATAACAAGTACAAAGTTCATAAAGAAGAAATGTTCTTGGCGTGTCTGAGGACAGCATGAAAGCCAATGTGACTTGAAAGGATTGAGCAAGTGAAACCACATTCAGAGGTGAGGTCTGAGAGCTAGGAAGAGCCAGTCCTTGAAGACCTTTGAAGGTCATGGCAAAGAGTCTGGATTTACATAAGCATGGGGAGAGGAGTAAGTTATCAGACACATTCTTTTCAAAAATCCCTCTGGTGTCAGTGTGGGAAATCATTAACTGCAGGGTCCGAGAGAGGAGGCAGTTGTGTGCTAGGACCATAGGATTCGAGTGGCAAATTTTCAGGAATTTTTTTTGACCCGCTTGGTATATACAATCATTAATTTAAAACTGAATTGTTTAAACTCAATATTAAATACATGCTATTAAAATTAAAAATTTGTAAATAATGAAAACACACTGCTTCTTAATTATTTTGCCATATTTTACCACTACGATCCTCAGTATAGAAATCCTGCCTCAACAGGGCGCCACTGTCATTTTCCAACTCCATGCTCAGTGAGTTCATGCTGGTAGCTTGAAATTGCTCATGACAGGAATATGTATCCCATGGAAATCGGCAAAGGCCAGAAAGCAGGATTCCATCCCCCTCCACCTGAGGAGGCAACTGTTAGACATTTACCAGCGCACCACTGAAGCAGGGAGGCCAGTGAGAGAGACCTGAATGAGGGAGGTGAGGAGGTGCCGGCAGTGGACAGGCTCCACACAATGATAAACATGGGGTTGACAGACCCCAATGTATGAGATGTGAAAGGTGAAATAAATAGAGGTATTATCATAACCTGCAAATTTTGAGTATGGGTTTGGATATAGATTATTATTAAATTTGAGAACAAGACAGAAATTAGTTCCTGCTATAATAATAATAAAGTTTCTTGAGAAACTTTCTTCTTGTGGATTTTGCATCAAAGTTTTTAAGATAGCTATTCTTTCTCTAAAACAGCAACAGTTTTCTTTCAGCAATTGAAAGAAACTCTGAACATGGTAACCACATAAGGTCTGGACTTGTCTGTATTCTCTCAACACTGATCAGTGCTCTTGTTACACAGTACGTGGTCAGTGCCCAGGGCAGTTGTAGGAAAGGTTGTTATCCTAGTCACTTGGGAGCTCTACATATTTGGGGACCTAAGTGAAAAGCCAGTAATGTCATTTGAATCTAGGCAATATATTAACTTACTTGAATGGTGGAGCTGAAAAGAACTGAGTCACTTATTGACTCAGGCTCTCTAGTTATTACTGTAGCTCTCAAACATGGTGGCTTTTATTCAGTGATTTGAAGATTGCTTTTTGAGGGATTATACAGTATAGCAAGGACACTTTTTTTTAAAAAAATTATACTAAGGTTTGTTTGTAAATTAGCATTTCTGCTATAATGCCTCATTTAATGGGAATGTGGATTAACAGATTTATCAATGTAAAATTCAAGTTTAAATATCCAACTAGCTGCTTTCTAGGACCATCCTTCCAAAGTTGTCTCCTCATTTGCAGTTTTACTCTATGCATCACTGAGTCCATTATCTTTAAGTACGCAGTATCTTTTGAATCACCTACATCATTTGTTGGGGTTTTTCAATAAGCAGCTGTCTAGAATTCCAGGGCATCGTATTTCAACTATATCCTAGTTAAAGAATCCACAGAGTGTGAATCCAAGGAAATAATGAAAGAATCCTATCGGTTATCTAAGAAGTAGAAATGTGACAATTAAATTTTTATTCTATTAGAATAATCCCTATATAAGTCAGCTCCAAATGTAAAAGGTTTATAACAAATTCCTTTGTGAGCACATTACATGTTAGCTTCAGTTTGACTGTGATCATTCAGTTTGACTATGTGGCCTCCAAATCTAGGACCAAACTGAACAGCAGACTTTTCAGATCTTGAGGCATAAAGCTCAGGTGGAGGAGGGGAGAAATAGGAAATGACAGAATCTCACAAATACTTTAATACTTTGCTCAAAAACGTCATGTGTTAGTTCTGCTGACAATGACCAAAGTGAATCAGATGATGTGATGTGGGGTAGGAACATGTTAAAGTCAACATAATAGGGAAGACTATATTATTGTTCCCAGTAATTTGCAAGATGTTCGAAAGACTAGAAACTACTCTTCTCAAGACAGAGTAGTACAATCTAAATTGAAACTACTTTCTAAAAGATGACTTAAGCTTTTACTTTGATTAGATTAAAATAGATTTAAAGAGCAATTATTTTCTTGAGACTGTTCAATTTCATGTTTTTCTTCCATAAAAGGCAGTAATCAGTTAGCTAACTATAATCTTTTTGACTGGCATTAGAATTTTAGTACAAAAGTGCTCCTCAGAGCACAAAAAGGGATTGACTTTTCAGCCTCTGTTGATACATAAGAATCCTAGGATTTAGGCAAAAAAGTTATTCATTAATGTTCCAAGAGGTCAAGTAAATTTACTGAGGTCATGACCATATTAAATTGTGTATCTTCTTTTCAAATCAAAGATTTAGCTATCTATTCTTCCTAATTCATAGTGATAAAGAAAGTCCTTAATTATTTCCTTATTACTGTGTGAGTTAAGAAGTATAATGATTTCCCCATGCCTTTAATGATGTGCAGCCTCCTTTGGGACTTTCCTTAAAAATAAACCTATATCCTTAACTATGTCACTATAGAGACTTGGTGTATTCTGCTTTGTGCTTATGATTACATGCTAGTCTACAAGCTTCGAAGAGAAAGACCTAATGTGATGCCCTTAATCAGCTGCTACAGGTACCAGAATATGTTGAATTGCTGTCACCAGAAATTTTGATATTCTGTTTCATTGATTTACTGCTGTGAGTTAATCTAAGATTCCACAAGTCATTATTTATTGAGTGTATGGAAAAAAAGGATAATCAAGAAAAATGCTCAAAGAAATCAAACTAACATGAATTGTCTTCCTATAAAGGATACATATTACAAAGGAATTTTGTTCCTTTAAAATTTCAACAGGGAGTTGATAATTAATCAGCCATGTTTTATAATATTCTTTAAAATTTTTTCTTAAAATTTATTTTTGTGAAGAACTAGGGAGTAGGCTAGAAGTCTATGGGGCAAGATGATTCACCAGAGACAGAATGAGGAGCAGAATAGGCATATTTACTGAAACACACTGCTTAGGGGATCAGCGGGTGAGACAGGAGCGGTCTGCTGTGCCATGTGAGTCCCCTCCTTGGCTGGGGCTTCAACTCAGTCCATAGCAGTGATAGCACTGAGACTTAACCACTAGGCTGCCAGGGAGGCCCTTAGCCATGTTTTATAAAGCAGATTGGAGAATAATAGCATGAAGGCATTGACTAGAGGCTGCATATGGAATCAATTTTTGTATTTTAAAATATTCTAAAGGAATAGCATTTATAGACTCCATTATTTAACATAATGTACCAAGGAATTTTTTTCCTCCATGAGGAATAACCAGGAATCCTAGTCTAACATATATACTGAATTTCTAGACTCATTTTAGTGGAAAAACATCTGCAGTAGATGTCTTGTTAACAGGACTTAAATCTATGCAGGTTTGTTTTGTTTCTAAAGGAATTTCATGGTGTTAGGGTACTTGAAAAATTATTCTAAATACCAAATGGAAAAATACATATATGAGGATGACTAGAAAGGCAGAGGAGTAAGGAAAACCGGTGGAGGAAGTAAAGAAGAAAAAAGACTTGACTATTAAAACATATTATAAAGTTATAGAAATGAAAAACCAAAATAGTGGGCCAAAAATAGGGGGATGGGTCAATGGTTCAAAACGGAGAACTGAGATAACCCAAAGGCTTTATGACTAAAGATGCAACTTCAGAGAATGTACTAAATATCTGTGGAGAAACCCTGAATCATTAAAAAAATGATATCGTGACAAGTGAAATATAGGAGACTTAGATCTATGTTTTTTGGGAAAACATTTAGATTTCTATATTCCACCTGGACCAAATAAATTCCATAAAGATCAATTCTTTAAATATTTAAAAATATTATTAAATATAAAAGTCTTAACTATGAGTTAACCATTTGATAACACAATCTCCTTGACTTTTCTGTATTTGATATTAAGATGGATATTTTATTGAGACAACCACCATCTTTACTTCAGGCTCCATTGCATTTCTAATACCTAGCATAGCATCAGGCACACTCATATAACAGTTGTCAAATAAATGAAAGGACTGTTTGCTACATATGATTATTAGACACCATTATTTCTTACAGTGGTACTGCATACTCATTTGTGCTGTTTAAGACACGTAAGGTGAGGAAGAAATCTAATGGTAGACCCTCATCAGTTGCAGGTCTGAGGTCAATGAAAAAGACTAATTATATTCTGAGGTAGATTGTTAGGGTGACTAAGGCATGATTAGGCTTACTACTCAGTCAGTCACTCTATAACCTTCAAGAATCAGTTCTGTTGAACTACTGAGCTGTTGACATACTGAGAGTTTGCTGTTTGCCTATTCTAGCCCTATCAGATTAACTAAGGACTTACAAAATAAACCAGAAATTACTTTACATACTGAGTTATCTATATCCGAGATCACCTTTTTGTTTTTAATCATAAGCATTGTCCTTTGTGGTCCAAAGTTCACACCACTCTCCCTGTCATAAAAGAACTATTGTTACATCTTAGAATACCTATGAGCTTATCCAATATGGCATTCTCCTTTTAATGATCAACTACCATGGCTGTCATTCAATATAGTAGAGAACATTTTGATTTCACTATTATTGTAATTATTATTGACCCAACTTCTGGAAGACATGTCAGAACTACAAATGGAGAAAGCACTTCCTCTCACACTGTTAATGTGACCAGTAAAGCCAACACTTGAGGTAGGTAGAGCATGAGCTTTGGACCAAGGCACAGCTAGTTTCAAACCTGGAGATAGACATATACTACAGCTATCATGACTTTCCCCCTACTTGGAAGACTTTTTCAAAGGTTGTCCCTCCTGGTTAGGTCCCTGGTGACTCAGGATACCAGGAACCCCAGACCTCATAAAACCACTTCCTGGTCTTGTCCCCACTGACTTGTATGGAGGTCTGCCTCTCCCTTTGCACAGAACCAAGAACGGGGGGTGGGAGCCATGCCCAGGAGAAATAGGAACAAACCAAATAAACTAAAGGAGGTTTCATACAGGAAAACTAATTAATATAATTAACCAGTGTGAAGGAATAAACTAGGCAGTTGACAGACAAGAAAGGAAAGAATGTAAGTAAAACCTGAATGGTTGCGTGGTTCAAGGACTATATACTTCCATTAGATTTGGAATCAAGTGGGAGAATAAACAAACCTTAAAACCTAATAATGTGCCCACAATGCTTTGGAAAAAAAAAAAGCAATTTATCTAGTTTCTGTAATGAAAGAGCAAACAAAAAGCATTCCAGAAAGGGCATTTGTAGACTATGAAAGGACACTTCCCATTCTTCAGGGCTGACCCCTTCAATCTGGGCCTCCTGAACTCAGACACTCACCTGAGTTGCAATGAAGGGCAGTTACTGCTGTTTCTTCAAGGCCTGTGATAACTGAGTCATTGACAGACTGCCACGTGTGCCAAACCCTTCCTCTTGTCACTCATCCCATCAGTCAGGTAGTCAATCATTCACCACTGAGCACTTCCTGTGCCCTACTTTCAAGAGGTGAGGGGCTCTACTCTCCAGAAGTGTTTCCTCCATATACCCAGCAACTTTCCTAATTGCCTGGAGACTATCAATACTCATTCTCCTCTCAAGAATCTCTCCCGGGGCCTCCCTGGTGGCGTAGTAGGTTGAGCATCACACTGTTGAACCATCAGCAGCACAGCAGCATGAGTTCAATTCCCGGCCAGGGAGGGAACTCACATGGTGCAGCAGAACTCTCCTGCCTCGTCAGATGCTCCCCTCAGCAGTTTATTTCAGTAGATCTGCCTGTTCTGCTCCCCACTCTGTCTCTGGTGAATCCTCTTACCTCCCGCGACTCTGGCCTGTACCCCAGCTCTTGTATGCATAAATAAATACATTTAAAAAAAATTTCTCCCATTCAGGATCCCTCCTTTCCCACCCAAACTTGTTGTGAGAAAGAAATTTGATATTGTGGCAGAAGGAAGTGTTTTAAAAGCAGTAGCCTTTTCCTCTTGCTATGAAGTCTCACACTTCGGTCTCTTATCTGCTGCTTTTGGGAGATCTGTCCCTTAGCCCATAGTGCCGTCTGATATCCTCCAAATCAACCAAAATCATGCCTTTAGTCGAAAGGAGCACCTGGGTCTACCTTCCTGGACTGCCAAGTTCAGCAATATTACTTAAGAGCATCAGCTACTCATTCATGACACTATAACCAGCTCTTTGAAATTCAGGGTGTATTTTATATCTGCAGCACATCTCAGTTCAGATTAGTCACATTTCAACTGCTCAGTGGTCACATGTGACCAATGGCTACTGCTGTGGACATCACAGATCTCAAGACTACTCCTGTTACAGGGTATTCACAGGGGAACAAAAGTAGTCAAGAGGCCCAGGCTTGTGTTCCAGTTTGACTAGCAAGGGTGACTTTGCCGAACATACCAGAGGCTCTCACCCCTTTTTGAGGTGACATAATGATGTGTCACAATCACTTTTGAGATAGCCTGTACATTTGGGACTAATGGTTCTAAATGCCAATAACTAAGCAATTTACAGAGGGATTTCATGGTTCTCTATCTCATTCGCCTGCACTTTGACATTCATTCTGAGGGGGAAAGAACAGGGTGAATTCCTGGCCATTGTACCAGAAAATGTGTACCCTTGCCTATGCCAAAGGGGTGTGTTACTTCTGTGAACCCCATCATCCATATCTTCTTACAGAAACAATGTAGACAGGTACAACAATTTTCCAGTAGATCCCAGGATGTAAAATAATACCGTGAATAAACAAGTTCTTGATAAAGATGAGGTAAATCTAAAAGACCCAGCCTTTGGTGGATTCCTGGACTGCTGTTTTTCTCCCTTTTTATTACATTTTGCAAAGAATCACAGTGTGCACTGAGCCAGGTCCCCAAGCTTCCATCCTGCCTTAAAGTTACAGGATTTCTTGTGCGTGCTCTGTGGGTCTGTTACAGAGTATAATCTCCATAAAAAGGTTCTTTCCCTCACCTAATGAAGGGTGGAGTTGAGCAGGGAGGAAAAGCTAGAGAAGACTGAAGTACTTGGAGAGGAGTTGGAGAAGGCACATGGAGTAGAGAGACATGCAGAAAAGAAGTCTGGCTTGCTTCTCAGCCTTGGACTTGTACAGGGACTTGGGGGCCTGGAGGGAGACATGTGGAGTTGAGACATGTACACACACTTAGAAGAGACGTGGGTGATAAACCTGTGGGGAGGCTGACAATGGCAGCCATTACCCTGGTTTTTTTTTTTACTCTGCTTTTGCTCTTTCCATCCTAGACTTGCCTGGCCCCTTCTGCCCCCTTCTTACGGATCCCTGCCAGAGGCGCCTTAGACTTGTGGCAAGTTTTTGGGTCTTTGTGACCCTGCTATGGGCTGATCGTGTTGGGTTTGGCAATTAACTACGAGGGGATTGGTAACTCTGGGCTTTTCATTGGAAAACTATTACCCTTCCTCCTGTTCTTTCACTAGACACACTATCCTATTAAAGTTCTTTGACACTAAAAGAATCCTCCATCTTTATGTGGCAGATGGCAGGACCCATTTAGAGCAGCCAAGATGTGGGGTCCCCAAGTACCCGTCAGTCTGCACATTACAGACTGTAGTACCACAGTCTATAACCATGAGACTTGAGAAGACATAAACCTGGGAGCCATCCCCAGACTGGGGAAGACTTGGTACTCTCCAATCTTCCCAAGTCTGAGCAGCACTGCCAACTAGTAGGGTTTGGGGGAGCAGGCTACTGTTGAGTACATCCTCACTTTGGCTAGTAGGGGACACGCAGTACAAGATGTGGAGAGAAAATAAGCATCTTCCCCACCCCAAGCCAGTTATTATACCTCGTAACCTCTATGCTCCCCCCCAACTTGCTTAGCTCCCAGGTCCTCAGGGTCCTTCACTGGACCCAGGTCCCTAACGGGACGGAGGACCCCAGAGATGGCTCCAGTTCACATCGGCACACTGCTAGACATTGGGCTGCTGCTGGAAGGGCTGCTAAGAATGCGGCTCTTTCTTATTTGAACTCCAGCAGTTATTATCTGAACTCCTCTGACAGCTGAAGTGAGATAAAAATCAAATAGCACTGAGGAAAAATTTACTCTTTTAGGTAGGATCTGTGTGATATGTTACAGCTGCTGGAATGAAACAAATCAATTAAAGAAGGAAGCCAGACTTCAAGCCATCATCTGTAGTGACTGCAAGGGAGGATGTAGAAAGTCTAAAAATCTTTCTTCTAGAATGATGGAAAGAGAAAATGTTAAATAGGAAACACTTGTCATTAGATAAGCATTACAATAATACTTGTTTCAAGCAAAAACTATCCATGGAAACTAAAATTAGTATGCTAAAAAATTATTTACATAGCTTTAACATAACTTTCCATGAGATACTTATTAATTACAAAGAGAAAAATAGCAAGCTGATAGTGAGGCTACTTGGCAGACACAGTCTTAACCAAATGATAAAGTTTTCATCACCAAAAGACACACTGACATTATTAACCTCTGACCTGACGTACAGAGGAGGGCACAGCTCCTTGTGTTGTATTTTTGCAAAAATTAAATTTATAACTTCCACCTAATCATGTGTGATATGGTGACGTAAGAAATAAAATAGGTATTTGGCTGTTGCCCTGGCTGCTGGCACAGCTCCTAAAAACCTTGGAATTTCCTGATGAGTCCCTTTCAAGTATACCTGAATTTATGGTAACAAGGTGACTATTTGTGAGTTCCTAGACAGCTTCAGAAGGGGGCTGATTGCAAGAAGAACTGACCTAGTGATTGGAGAGCAGGAACTTCCAGCTTCGTGCCCCACCTTCCTGGTGGGCAGACGGGCAAGAGATTGTTTCTGATCACCAGTGGCCAATGATTTAATCAACTATACTTACGTAATGGAATCACCATAAAATCTTTAAACAATAGGTTTGGGGAAACTTCTAGATTGGGCAGTAGACTCACTTAAGGATACTCTTAGACTGAAAATGAAGGATAGGAAAAAGATACTCCATGCAAATGGAAACCAAGAGAGAGCAAGAATAGCTATGCATCTTATCAGAAAAAATAGAATTTAAGACAAAAATTACAATAAGAGAGAGTTCATTATATTATGATAAAGGGGTTAATCCAACAAAAGGATACCACATTTATAAATATTTATATACACAACACAGGTGCACCTTAAAAAAGTAAATACTATCAGATATAAAGGAATATATAAAGGGAGAAACAGACAGAGATACAAAAATAGTAGGAAACTTTAATGACCTACTTTCAAAAATGGAGTAATCAGAAAGAGAAAATTAACAAGGAAACATTCCCTAACCAACATGTTAGACCAGATGGACTTAACTGACATTTATAAAACATCCCATCAAAAAGCAGCAGAATCTATGTTCTTGTCAAGTGCACAAGGAATATTCTCTAGGATAGACTGATTATATGTTAGGATCAGGGTACCATTTAATAAGATTAAAAACTAAGCCTCCACTCCTTGCCCAGTAGGCAAGCTTAGAAGGCTTGAATGAATAAGGAGAATGGATGGGGCTACCATGGGAACTGGGCCATTAAGCCAATAACCTGGACCATGAGTCTCAACACATCACAGCCAATCACTGATGCCCAGAGTATAGAAAGAGCCTCCAGACCTTCTTCCAGCACAGATAACCTCTCCCATCTTGCCAACTGCTCCTCTCAGCAGTGTATTTCAATAAATCTGCCTTTTCTACTCTCCACTCTATCTGTGGTGAATTCTTCCATCCCTGTACCTTCAGCCTATACCACACTTTTCCGCATAACAGTCAAGCCACCCCCCAAAAAAGTTAATAAATTTAAGGAGGTTGAAATCGTATTGTTACAGAGAGGAACTGTTTCACAGTTATCTTCACAAACGGGAAGTTCCATGTTCCCTACACTACACAATGAAGAGCAAAGCTGACCAGGGAGGAGAAACTAGAGAAGACATGGAGGAGACTGGGAAGAGAAGACTTGGATGAGGCACATGGAGAGAGACATATGTGAAGAAACCTGTCTTGCTTTTCTGCCTTAGACTTGAACTAGGGACTTAGGGACATGGAGGGAGACATGGGGAGTTGAGATATGTAGAGCTACTTGGAAGAGACATGGATGAGAGACTTGTGGGGGAGGCTGATAATGGCCTTCAACTTGATTTGCACTCTGATTTTGTTCTTTGAGTCCTAAACTTGCCTGACCCCTTCCACCCCCTTTTTTATGGCTCCCTGCTATAAAAGGTACTTAACACTGGGGCAAGTTTTTAGATCTCAGTGGACCTGCTTTGGGCTGACCCTGTTTGGCTGGGTATTTTCTCACAAGGAGATGGGTAACTTTGGGTGTTTTGTTGGGAAAATATTATCCTTTCTTCTCTCTTTAGACACATTATTCTACTAAAGTTTTTTCACACCAAGAGTTTGCTTTGTCTTTATCCAGCAAATGGCATTTAGAGTGTGCAAATGTTGGTGTCCCTGGGTGCCCTCATTCTGCTAACAATATCAAATCTCTTTTCTAACCACAATGGCATGAAATTAGAAATCAATTACAAGGAAACTGAAAAATTCACAAGTATATAAAGCCTAAACAGTAAGCTATTGAATGTCCAATGGGTCATTAGCAAAATGCAAACTTAAGACACAAAGACACCACTCACCAAAGTGGCTAAAATAAAAACAAACTACCCAGCTTAAAAAACAGGCAAAGACCTAAGTAGATATTTTCCCAAAGAAGACACTGAGAAGTCCTACAGGTACACGAAAAAAAGTTCATCACTTACGGGACATATGAATCAAAACCATAATGAAGTATCACCTCACCCCTATGAAAATGGCCTAAACCAAAAGAATGGAAACAGCAAATGTTGGCAAGGATTTGGAAAAAAAAAAGGAACTTTCATACACTATCAGATAAAAATGCAAAGTGGTATAGCCTCTGTGGAAAATGGCATGGAGATTCCTTAAAAAAAAAAAAGAGAAGAAAAAGTAAATACCATATGAGCCAGCACTACTGCTAGGTATTTACTCAAAGACTATGAAAACACTAATAGGAAAAGATCTACACCCGCCTATGTTCATAGTCATGTTATTAACAGTAGTCATATCATGGACCCAAGCTAAATGCCCAATGACAGATGACTGGATAAAAAATTATGGAATATATGCTCAAAGGGACACTACTTAGCTATTAAAAAACATGAGCTAGTGCCTTTGGGACAAAATAGATGGACCTTGAGGTGATTATACTAAGTGAAATAGGCCAGAAAGTGAAAGAGTTACCGCTGGTTTCACTCATTTACAGAATATAAATAACATAACCAAAGAACACAAACTAGCACTAACACAAACACAGAAAAAATAATTCTTAGACTCTGACAAATATAATAGTTGCCAGAGGAGATATAGAGGGGAGTGAGAGAGAAAAGGGAGGAAATATGACAGGTTACTGGTGCTGCTTTGATGGAGGGTGATTGCAGCGTGTACATGTATGGAGGCTAAAGTTATACTCTCAAAATCATATAGTTATGTAGATGACTGGCAAAAAGCAATGCAATTTCAGGAAAAAATATTCCTTAATATATTAAGACATTTTTCAAATCTCTTAGAAAAACAGAAAAAGAATGAAAAGACAGAAGTAAAGTCACCAGGAAATTTTATAAAAGACCAGTCATCTTCTGTTGTGGGGGGAGGGAGCAATGCCCCTTATCAATACACAAATATATGCAAATTGAAATATCAATAAAACAGGTCTTGGCAAAGACTTATTTTTATTATCATATATAGTTTTAGTAAAAACATAACTGAAGTATAGCCTCCTGATGGGAGTGAAGAGTCAGGCTTCCTGGTATAGGTTTTTAATAATAAGGGTTGGTGAACCTTTTTCATTCTCTGAACTGAATATTCAATTTTCAGAGATTATTTTACAGGGAGATGCCAAAAAATAATTTAAAGTATATTTGTTGACCTACTGTAATTCAAAATATTGAAAAATATCTAAAACATTTAAAAACAGAGGGGTGATTAAATTGTGGTTCACACATAAAATGGAAACCCATATCACCATAATTATAAAAATTTTGACAAATATTTAACATAGAAAATGATTCAACTAAATAAAAAGCAGGATATAGAATATCTGCTAGGTATTCTCACTTTTGTTTAAAACTACACAGGATATATGATCTATATTTGAAAGAATATATACCTAATTGTAAATACTATTAATCACTGGGTGGTAAGAACAAGGTTCATTTTCCTTCTTTGTAACAATTGATGCAATGTTAGTGTACTATCCTGACAGGAAGCTCCTTGAGGGCAGAAACTATGTTTTATTCATCTTTTATGTCAACCTCAAACAGAGTCTGCCATAGGAAGGGAGCCCAACAAACCCTTATACAATTAAAGATTGAATAACTTGCTCTTTAATTTCAGTTTTTCTGTAGTCAGAATTTTTATAATCAAGTAGTTTTAATTTAACAATACTATCTGTCCTATCTTTTAAAAAAGAAAAGACAAAAGATAAACACAGACTAAAAATAAAAGGCTGGACAATAGTCCTACAATCAAATGGACTAAAAAAGAAGGCAGGAACAGTTATATCAGATAACATAGATTTCAAACTAAAAAAGGTTAAAAGAGACACAGATGGGCATTACATCATGATTAAGGGAACATTAAATCAAGAAGAGATAAAACTCATCAACATATACTCACCCAATGAAGGAGCACCAAAATATATTTGACAACTAATAACATCTTTGAAAACTGACAAAAAAGAAAATTCATATGTAGTAGGAGACTTCAACACACCACTCTCACCAAGGGACAGATCAACGAACAAAAAATAAGCAAAGATATCAGAGCACTAAACAAGGATCTAGACCTCATGGACTTAACAGACATATATAGAACATTATACCCCCAAAAAACTGAGTATACATTCTTCTCACGTGCACATGGATCATTCTCCAGGACTGATCACATACTGGGACACAATACGAACATTAGCAGATATTCTAAGATCGAAATCATACCAACTATCTTCTGTGACCACGAAGCCATCAAGCTAGAAATTCACCATGAAAGAAAACAAAGAACCCCCAACACATGGAGATTGAAACCCCCACTGTTGGAAGACTACTGGACCAAGGAGGAGATCAAAGAAGAAATTAAAAAATACCTTGAGATGAACGATAATGAGGATACAACTCTACAGAATATCTGGGACACAGCAAAAGCAGTTATAAGAGGAAAATATATAGCAATACAGGCATACATTAAGAAACAAGAAAGAACACAAAGAAACAACCTAATCTCACAACTGAAAGAACTGGAAAAAGAACAACAGCAAAACCCAAAAGCCAGTAGAAGAAAGGAAATAATAAAAATAAAAACAGAAATAAATGAACTAGAAGTTAAGAAAACGATCCAAAAGATCAATGAAACTAAAAGTTGGTTCTTTGAAAAAATAAACAAAATAGACAACCCCCTAGCTAGGCTAACAAAG
>JAGFMF010012021.1:10275504-10291203 GCA_019455555.1 Galemys pyrenaicus
TTATGGAAAGCAGTATGGCGGTTCCTCCATCTACTAAGAATGGAACTTCCATAGGATCCAGCAATCCCACTCCTAGGAATATACCCAAAAGACACAAAAGCACTTATTCAAAAGAATACCTGCAAAAAAAAAAAAAAAGAATACCTGCACCCCTATGTTTATAGCAGCACTCTTTACAATAGGGAAGACCTGGAAACAACCTAAATGCCCCAAAATAGATGAGTGGATCGGGAAGCTGTGGTACATATACACGATGGAATACTACTCAGCAATCAGAAATGAAAAACTAGACACATTCATAGGAACATGGATGGAACTGGAAGGGATTATGCTCAGCGAAGTAAGTCAGAAGGCAAAAGAAAAATACCAGATGGTTCCTCCCCTAGGAGGAATAAAAGGGAACCAAATAAGGATCAAGGAAAGGAATAAGAACAGTAATAATAATAAAGACACAAAAACCAAAAATGAAAAGACAAGGACAAATTGGGGACACTTGGTGGGGAGGGGGAGGGTTGAGAGCAGACGGGAGCATGGGGGACTTGGGTGATGGTGCACTGGTGATATGGTGATGGGGATTACAATTGATGTCTAATATATATAAATTAAAGGAATTTTAAAAAAGGATCAATATTGGATAGCACTTTAGGGACTTGTGTGATGACCCAAAATAGCTATGCTATATGTAACTGCAGTGTCAAGAAGAAAAAGAAAAGAATGCAAATAATACATTAACCAATGACTAGAAATTTGACAAATTCAATGAAAGACATAACATTACATACTAAAAAAAAAAAAAGTCAACCAAGGTCAAGCAGAAATAACACAAAGAAAATCTCACTCAGCCTCATCATGGTAAAACTTCTGTCCTTTCATATAAATCTTAAAATCAATCTTTCCATTTCTAAAAAAAAAAAAATTCACCTGGATTTTTACTGCATTACCTTGAATATATACTGAGAAATTAAATTTGCTGACAATTTGAGACTCTAAATGCATGAACAAAGTATGCAATCCCATTTATTTAGATTTTCTTAAAATTTTCTCAGTAATGTTTGGAGTTTTGGAGTTTTCAGAGATGAAGGTCTTCTAAGTGTTTTGTTAAATTTAGTCATACATTCTTCATGTAGTCAAATGTTTCCATTTTGATTTCACTTTCTAAATGGACATAGCTAGCACAGAGGAAATAACACTGTGTGTGTTTGTGTGTGTGTGTGTGTGCGCGCGCTGACCTGGTAACCTGTCATCTTGCTAAAATCATATCTTTCCTCCAAGATGTTTTTGTACATGTTTTAGAATTTTTTTAAATAGAGAATACAATTGCTGCAATTAAAATGTTGTATTTCTCTTTTCTAAAAAAATAAATGAATAAAATTAAAAATAAAAAAGAATACATAGTAAGACAAAAACAACTCGATTTATGAGTAAAACAGCAGAATTCAAATACGCATAATTATGTCTTTAAAATTATGTTTAAAACAGTACTTGACACACCACAAAATGCTTATTATAGAATGTTAAGAAAAAATTATTATAATATGATCTCTGTATGTGAAAGAATATAATATAAAATATAATAACAGTCGTTTCTGAATGCTGGAGTTAATGGAGTTTCTGGCCTCCCTACCCTTGTCACATTTCCTACAGTTTGAATATATTATTCACATGCTCATAAAATGATCAGGTTAAACTCTTAAAAATGATCTTAAAAATGAAATACCAGAAAGAAGGGGCAGCAAAATATAATAGTTAAGAGCAGGCCTCTGGAATCAAACTGGGTTCAAACTTAGTTTTTAGCTGCTGTGACCTTGGGCTCACCTCTGTTTTATTTTCTGTGAGGGAAATAAAAGCACCAACTACAGGAAGTTGTTACCTCATGTTGCTGTTACTTAATTTAAAAATATTCATATAGCACTTAAAATAGCATCTGGTATACAATACAAAATAAAAAACTGTTTGTTAAATTAAGTAACTAAAGAACCAAGTGTCTGGAGAATGGAAAGAGTGCACCATGGCAACCGTATTTCTTTTCTTCCTTTCCTTCTGACCTTCCTTTCCTTTCATCACCCATGGCTCCTCTCCCTTTGAGGGAAGACACATATGCAGGGAAGAAAGAGGCTTGTATTATCTAAGTCAAAAAATTGAGACAGCATCAAACACAGAACTTAGCAACTCAATAGAAAATTAGAAACCAGAGATAATGTGCCAGTGTCTTTTTGCATACATTAAAGATTTGGGGTAAGGGAGAAGGAGATGACATAGGAGAAGTTCAGAATCTTGTACGTCAGTCATGTCATTCTCCATGGAACAGTTTTGCCTGCATCACGCCAACCGAAGCTCTGAGGGAGCTTAGGGGGAAAAGGCACGTGCCCAGCTTCTCTACCAGGTAGCTTTTTCCAACAGCTGGGTGTGTGCAGGCAGGGGTGGACCTACTGAATCCCTTTCAGACCCTGGAACCTACCCTGTTGAACAAGAATCCTGACATTTCTCCACCCTGTTGTGGCTTCTCTCTACCCAGGTTATAGCTGGTCTCCAACAGGGCACAGGGCCCCCAGTGGAGCTCCCGTAAGGACCGCAGCTCTATTCTTTTCCTTCCAGAATGTCCCCAGTCCTTGGAGAAAAGGAAGACCTATGCTTCATGTTGGTACTGCTCTGTTTTAGAGTTACCATTTTTCCTCTTGTGGTAATAAAGTGTAAGCCAGCATCATTGCCTGGAATCGTGCTTACTGTGTCTATTTTAAACATTCGCTCTCTTTCAAATGGTTAACCATAAATGAATTCAATTAAAGAAAAAAGATGTGAGTGAAATCACACCATGTTCTAGACAAATCTTGGAAAGTTAGGAATAAGCAAATAAACCTGAAAATCAATTACATAGGGAGCATTAGGCACTTACTCTCTTTAATCTTTTCAGATTACATCGAAACCCTGGCTTCAGACCGGAGTCATGGAATGTGTGTGTGCCAGTGAGCTTGAACCTACTGCAAGTAAATTACATCACTGTTTCTTAAATGTCAAAACAGTGAGGGCAACATCTCCCCAGAACCACAAACAATACACCTGCAGGGACTTAATACCAAGGTGAAGGCTTTCTAGACACTGAGCCCAAGTAGTATCCTTTTTTCACCACTTAGTTCATCAAGATTACATACAGGTTGGATCTCACTTGAGTACTTGCCAGACCATTGTCACAGTGCACTTAAACCCCCTGGGTTTTTTGAGGCTCTTCAGACATGGTTATTGCCCTGCCATCACCAAGAGGAGGAAGGAAGTGATCAGAGAGCCAAGAATTGGAAAGGACATGGCCACTGTGGGATCAGAGAAATTTCTAAAAGGAGGAATGTGTCCCTTAGTGACTTCCCTGATGCAGTTCCCAAAAAGAAGGTTCTTATGAAAAGGAGAAAGGTAGTATTCAAAGAGACGAAATTCTTACTGAGTTAGCACAACTGTAACAGAGTGGTGTGGTGAGGCACAGAGGGCCAGAGTTGGTGGTATCCAAGAGCCATTAGGGTGATGCTAAGTGAAATAAGTCAGAAGGAGAAATATAATGATCGATGGTTTCACTTATAGGGGAAATACAGGGAAACAGAACAAAGGGTCAGGAAAAAGACAAATCTTGCAAGCTGACTGTCGATCTGAGGCAGATAGCAGAGGAGGAGGAGTGAGCGGGGTTAAAAACAGGGGAGGGAAGAGGACAAGGGACTACGGTGATGCTCACTGGTTGGTGGGAGAATTATGGGAACCACACAAGGGGAAAAATCATATTGTACAAATATGAATGATGTAAGAAATTAAATGAAATTTAATAAATAAAAAATTTCAGAGTATCTTCTCAAAAAAAAAAAAAAAAAAGAGCTGTGGGGCGAGTGGCGCTGGATGTGTGTGGCAAGCAAGTCACATCCAGCATGGCAAGTAGTAAGTGAACACTGCTTTTGGTACACGGATGAGCCAATTAAATTTAATGAACTAATTAAGTTTAATTAAGCTATATTCCAGGCTTTTGATTTCCCAGCAGTGGGTATGGCTCAGGAGATTTGGGTTTTATCTATTTAGAGGAATTCTTTATAAACCAGTGTATAAATCTGATTCTTAGTCAGCCAAGAGGGAAGGTCTGGAGAAACAAGTATTTTATTGACCTTCTTGTTTGGTTTAACTCTGTTAACCCAAAGTTTTGTTTGATGATTTTCATGGTAGTTTTGCATTGCCTAGGAGCATAAAAATTGTCGAACATCGCAGCAGTACTGTGTCATGTACTATGATTGTATGAAAGCAGTTTGTGAGATTGTAGATCAGGATTCAGGTAGAATTTCATCTCCTTCCACAAATACTGTCTCCAGGTTTGTCAACCAAACACCAGAGTACATGGCTACACACACACCCACACCCACCATCACCACCACCACTACCACCTGGATTTTGCATCGAGTTAACTCTACAGAGTTAACCAAGTCTTCCTTCTAGTGCTTACAAATCTAATCACTCATCAGCTAAATGGCACAGTTGAATTAAAATGAGAACGTCCCAGGAGCTGTCATCTATGAGGACAGCTGGTTAAAAACTGTATGGTCAGTATATCCACATATAAGTATATTAACGGGAATAATTCACCAGAGACTAACATAAAGTGGCCCATTGTTTTTTCAGAGAAAATACAATTATCCTGGGGGCTGCACTCCAAGTATTCCCCACCCCCCACCCCTGCCGGCATCCCAGAGCTAGAGCTATATCCTCAAAAGGTTGTTGAATAGCATGGAATCTAAGCAGGAGGGGCTGCTAGAATTAGTGGTGGGTGTCTGCAAGCTTTCTCAGACTGACTGCTGCCTCCCTTTCCACTAGGGCACATTTCCAACCCTAGCAGAATGAATAGCCACATGAATGGCCAGAGAATCTCCCCTGCTCAGCACTGAAAGTTCACTGACACACTAGCTTCCGATCTTCTCTAGATTCCAGGGATCTGGAATCTATAGCTGAATGTCTTGCTCACACAGTTTGGCCTCAATACCTTAATTCCTACATCTTTTTCTGTGATCAGTTTCTTGAGGGGGTTACTTTTACTTATCACTGATATCCTATCTTCCATCTCTTAATTCAGTCTCAGAATAATTTTAAGTTCTTGTTTTCTATTTTTCTCTTAATTATCTTTGTATCAAAAACAGATCAAATCTTCTACTACATATCGTGGGTCCCTATACACAATGGCCAGTGGTAGTTAAGTGAAGGTAAGTGGGACTCCATCCTTTGCTTCCACAACTACAATTATTTTTTAATTCATCCATCAGTTTTTCAGTTGCCCTCTAACAGTTTTTCAGGAAGTACCATGTACTTCCTATGGTTCTTAAGTTTGTTTACGATAATCAAATATTCATTTAAATTAGTTTTAAACGAGGGTTTCTTAGGAGTCCTCTCACAGAAGCACGTGGCAAAGTCAAAAGTGAACTGGAACTAGAACTCTGAATAGGACCTGAGATTGTTCTTCTATCTTCTATCCTTTTTGATGTTCAAGGGCTGTGTGGTCAATTTCATCCTGCATCTCCATCTCCCCTTACTTTGGTCAGTTTCCTTTACTGTATATGGCCCAACAAGACCATAAGCCTCAAGACTAGGATCTAGATAATCCTACAGCCCCATATTCCAAAAATAAGCTGGATATAAAGACATTTATATAAATGAAGGGTAAAAGGACTAAAATAAATATGAAAACATCACTCAGTGGGACAGAGGTATAAATATGGCTCTGAACTGTTAGACAATTTTTTTTATCTGCTGTTTTATTTTTTAAATATATATACCTACTGTATTCATTTCCTAGGGCAGGCATTCAAAGTACCAAAAATTAGGTGGCTTAAAACTACAGGAATTTTTTGTATCACAGTTCTGAGACGAGAGGTATGACATCAAGTGATGACAGTGCTCCTTCTGAAACCTGGAGGGGAATCCCTCATTACCTCTTTCTAAGTTTCAGTTATTTGTTGGCAGTCTTCGGCATTCCTGCACTTGTAGTTGCAGCATGCCAACCCTGTGGCGCTCTCCCTGTGAGACTTCACATCATTTCCCCTCTCCATGTATCTGACAGTCTCTGAATTTCCCCCTTTCCATGAGAACACAGCCCATACTAGGCCTACAATACTGACCTCATTTTGATTTGATTACCACCTTAAAGACCCCATTTCTAAGGAGTTGGGGATTAGAAGTGTAACTTCTTTTGGGGGAAACAATTCAATCCCTATAGCACACAAGAGGGTATTTATCTATAAATCACATGATGGTTTTATATAACACATAAATAATTCATATGCATAGATGCTTATATTTAGTGAGGTTTTCTACCTTTTTCTTTTTTACTTTGATTCTGTGCCTCTCCTCTGCCTCTTCTACTTCCATTCCCTTTATCAGTCCTCCCTCATCCCATGACCAAATAACCAGTTTTTACAACAGAATATGGGTCCTGCTATGTTGTTCTCTGCATTTAGGTAACCCCACTCAGATAACACACACCTGCCACTTTCCCCCTGAAAAATAAGATCATAATATATGTACTTTGTTCCATCTTTAATTACTCAACAGTATCTTAAAACAAAATCTCTCTAAATCATCTGACTTAGTCATAACTCATTTTATATATTATAAAATTTTCATCTGTGTGAACTGTATCAAACGGTTAAGCTAGTTCTTTGTTGCTTGGCATTTCCCCCATTTCTTCCCTTTAAACACTGCTGCAGTAAATGTCCCTGGACATGTACCCTTAAACCTGCTGCTTTTACTTCCGTGGGCTTCATTCCTAGGAGTTGAATTACTGAGTCATGAAGTACATGTACATTTAAATTTTAATTGTGGTCAAATTTCTTTCCCCAGAGATTCGAGCATGCCATATTTCACCACATATCCTTCCTCACTACCCCAAACCCTCATGAGCATATGATACTGTGGCTCTTTTTGCCAGGCTATGGGCAAAATGGTGCTTATCATAAACGGTCATTTATCTTTCTCTGACAACAAGGGAATTTAAGCATCTTTTCATATAATGATTGGCTTGTTGGCCATTTGAATTTACTTTTCAGTTAATTGTGTCATATGGACATTTAATCAAATATAAGTTTCCATTATATGTAAATTTTCTGTCACTTGCATTACAGATATACTTTCATTATTTATTGACTTTATAATTTTAAAAATGAAATGCTTTCCTTTATGGCTTCTTTTACAATTTCTGATTTGGCCCCATCCCCTTAATGTAGTCTACTGGATTTCTAAATCTCATCATTGTTGCATTTTACACTTCTAAATATTTCACCTATCAAAATGATCTTTCCATGGGATGTAAGATATAAGTCCATGTGTAATTTCTTACAAATGGAGAACCAGTACTATCTGTTATTTTATATTACAGCGCTTCTTGTTATGTATTTAAGTCATACTGGGATCTGACTCTAGCAGCCAATTCAGAGGAAACACAAAAGACAGGGAGAGTTACCAATATTTTAGCTACAGTATCTTTGGGGTGGTGAGAATTTACATGACTTGATTGTTCTTAATTTTGCTTAGCTGTATAAGTCAAGATTTTTTCTATAATGGGCACATATGACTCACATAGCAAAAATAAACAAAAGGGGAAAACAGTAAATGGTTTCATCATGCACAGCACCCTGGCACATAAAGCAGACACAAAACCCCACAACCAGGGAGCAGTACTACTACACTATGGGGTTTTTCTATAGGGGTTGGAGAAGAAGGGGCTAAACGTTTGATAGGGTTGTTCCCCACTGACCCTGGAATATCTCTTTAAAGGCCAATTTCCCTGGGGGTGAGAGTTAAGTTTTGGAAAGTCATTTCATTCAAGGAGCTCATTGTGAAACAGGTTATGAGGTGGTGATTAAAGTGTGTTTAAGTGCAAAGAGTTTAATTGATTGGAAGAGCAGGTTGCCCTGAGCTGATGCAATAACTACTAGGGCTGAGTTGTTTGAAATGTGTGAAGTGATGCAATAATTGCCTGTGTTAAACAGCAGCTGAATTGCCGGCAGGAACTTAAATACTTAAGGCAGTAGTTTGAATTGGCGATTAAAGAGCACAAATAATGCAAAAGCCACCCTGTAACCCCAGGGCACAGCATCTGTCCTAAAGTGATAAGGGTCAGTTAAAGTGCTAACGTCCTCATAAAACAGTCCCTTGGTAAGAGTGAAATCCCTGAAGTCTGCAGTCACCACTGCCTGAGACAATAGCTGCTGGGGTCCCCTTTCAGGGCCAATGACCACCAGCACGACCCAAGATCATCCAGACAGGCACCCTAAGCTTTTTTTTCTACCTGGTGCATCATCCTTGGGAAGGACAAAGTGTGAGAGCTGGGCACCTCCATGGGCCTGATGCCTTCCAGAAGTGTGGGGGAATGCAAATATGAGTACACGTAGGAATTCCAGGCAGAGGAACCCTAGAAGTCATGAATTGTTTCTCCAAACCCACTTAGTAGTAAGCACAGAATTTCATTTCTTGGTGCTGCTTCTTAACAGCTCTGCTCAGTACACAAATGGTTGATGTCAGAGCTGGGTTGGGTAAAACTAACTAGGTGGGCAGGTGCAACCCCGTGGTCCACGAAGGCTGCTATCTGAGGGTCTGCTACCCCAAGAATAAGTTTTAGAGTGTTGGGAGTGCATCTCCTCTAGGTAATCTCCTTATAACAACTTTTCTCACAACAGTGAGAAATACAACAGTGAGGATACAATAAGTATCCTCGATAATTATTGGCCCTACCGACATGTTTAGAAAAGGGCTATTTATGGTGATAAAATACAAAACTATAAGCTTTGGCAGTCAGTCAAGCTGGAGTGGGGGAAGGATGAATGACAGTGGAGGGGGTCTCAGGGCATCTGAATGGAAGGTCACTCCATCTTAAGAAGGTGGCACAAGGATGGAATAATTTTGGTCTTCTCCATAATCAAAGAGATCTTGAAGATCTAGAGTTTACTTTATCAGTGTAATTTCAGTCTTGAACATTTTAAAGCAGATGTCCTCATATATCCAACTTGGTATTAAATAAAAAAAATCTCAAAGCTCCTATCTCTCCTTTAGCTTAGAGAAATAAAATACCACTTCCTGGCTCACCTCCTAAGACAAGTTTGCTAGGAGATAAGTGACTAGTTAAATATTGGGAGATTGTCTTCCAAAAACTGTAACTTCAATTTCATACTGAAAATTTGTATTGAATCTATTATCTATCTCAGAAATTGTTAGGTGTAAGCAAGCTTTACGTTCCCATCTGGTTGGCTGCTTCTGAATTATTTTTACTTCGGAATTATTTTAACTGAATTGTTTCACTTAATGAGACTCTCCAGATATTCCCCACTTGTTTGTGACTGGGTTGTGTTTGGTGTTTGCTTTGTAATTCTCCCTTCCCCCACTTTCCTGGTTGTTGCTTATTTGTTACGGGACAGTCTTGACCAAATGAAGCACTTAAAGCTTGAGACCCAGATGTACAGACCGAATGCAGAATTTAGCTTTAAATTATCACCAATGTTTGACTGTTAATGACAAAACAATTTCCTCTTCAAGACACATGACATAGACCTAGAGTGGGAATGTGGCGGCAGGGGGCAGAGGGCCCCAGTGTCCTAGAAACACAGCCTATGCCTCGTGACTGGAAACTCAGTGTCTTGCAAGGTAAGACCTTCCAACTTGGGAAAATTTTGATTTTCTTGACAAGATGGGATAAAGCAATCAAGTTGCCAGCTCTCTCACCCCCACTGCACGTGTGTGTACTCACACAGACACACACACACAGACACACACACACCCAGCTCTGGCCCCTTAGCCCTCATACCTACTGGTCAGACCGGTTCTCTGTTTTAAAGACAATGGGTGGAAAGGCTGAAAAAGGGAGTCTTTCAGCTGGGAGAAAGGTGTTGAGGGCAGCTGAAGTATGTGAGAGGGTGGAGTTGGACAGAGTAACAGGAAAGTTTAAGATATGTTGCTGAAGACTTCTGCGTGGTCTTCGTGTGCAACAGAAAAACAAGAGCTTCATTTATTCTGACCTGCCTTGGAGACACAGGCAAACCCTGGACAGATGGACATTTTCTCTTTTCCTTTGTCAACCACTCATCCCCTATACTTCAGTTGAGCAGACTGATCTTTCTGGGGGTGACATCTCACTCTCATCCTATGAGGTTCTGCTGCAGGCCCCCTTGTGTTTCAGGGGTAGCATGGGACTCTGGTCAAGCCCTGGGGAACAGGGTTTGGGTCAGCAAAGTCAAGTGTCCCTTAACCTCTGTGCTGAGACTGCTGCGTCTCCAGTGGGTGGGACTGGATGCTCACTGGATGTCAGGGCAGCGGAGTGCCTGGCACATGGGAGGGGTGGGACAAACACCTAACAGGGTGGGAATCCATGACTATGGATCTCTGGCTCCTTCAGTTGTATCTGTTCCCTCTATTATCTCAATTAGCTAGTTTGTGCTGGGGTTCCCAGAGCTTCCTGATTAATTCACTGCTATTTGTACCATGTCATTTTTGGAACCGAGTCTTATGATTGTGATGCCCTGATATCTGATTAAACTTATTTCTGGGTGTGTCTATGAGGATGTTTCTGGGGAGATTCGGTGGACTCATTAAAGTGGCTTGCTTTCCCCAATGTGAGTGAGTGTCATGCAATTCGTAGAGGATCTAGATGAAACAAAAAGAGTTGGAGGAAGGTTAAATTCACTGTCTGCTTGACTGTTGAGCTGGGAAGTCAAACTTCTGCCCTCAGTGGCACTGGTTCTCAGGAATTTAGACTTAGCTTGGGATCTACACCATTGGCTCTCTTGTTCTCAAGCCCCTTTGAGCTGGACCAGTGGCCCTGAATCTCCGGTTTGCAGACAGCAGATCATGGGGCTTCTCAGCATCTAAAATTACATGAGTCAATTCCTTATAATACATCTCTTTCTACACATTATTTGCTGTGTTTTTCTAGAGAAATTTGACCCTTTTCTTTCACAAATAAGGGAAACTAACACCCACGGGGACTAAATCAGATACCAAACCAGGTAGCCACATATAAGGAAGTACCTGCTCTTGATTATGTACTTCAAAATGCTAATACAAGAACTCTGGCTTCTGAATAACATGGAACACCAGGGGTGGAATTTATCCTCCTACCTGAAACTAAAATATCAGACAAAATTATGTGAAATCAATGGTTTTCATGAGTTGGACATCAGATAACTCATTAGTGACCAAAATGTGAAGGGAAAAATATAAGGTAAGCTCTAGAACTGTTCCAGTTTTGAATTCACAGGCCCGGTCACAAAGGAGGGACTCCACAGAGAGCCCCCAGAGATTGGGCACTGGACTAAAGGAGGGGTGTACAGACTGTGCACAGGACAGAAGGTGCACTATGGAGAAGTATAAAGGTGCAGACTGGCTTGAGCTGATGCTCCCTGTCTAGAACAGTTGGAGCTGTTACTGGAGGGGAGAGCCAGTCAGGTCACCTGTGTCTCCTCACAGGAAAGGCTACTATTTGCAGCCTGAGGCTGTGATATTCAAAATACCTGCCTTTTGCTCACTCAGGGCCAAAACCGACAACTGGAAGCCCTCAATAACCAAAGCTTACACACCTGGATCTTAACAGGCACAAATGCTCCAGCGTATGGTTCCATATTCAAAACACAAAAACAATTCCCAGCTTGGGCCCTTTCTCAAGTACAGTTCTCACTCATTGCCTCATCCAGTAGTTAGCTATAGTCTAGAGGGTGAGACTAGCAAGAGACTATACCAGGTATTTTGGTCAAGGGGTTGGCCTAGGAGAGGGGATCACGGTGGATGCCCACGACACAACTCGGGTACCCACAGCACCGTAAGAATAATGAACCCTTGATGCTCCCTGGATGTGACCTGTCAGTGCCCTTCTGCCTAGATCCTTCCTACCTCCAATGGTCTGCCCAATGCCCTGGCATTGTGAACAGGGGTGTGAAGTAGGCAAAAAAGATCCTGGACAAAACCCCTAGGATTATGCCTAGATTCTTGTAGGAGGGTATAGGCCAATTTATTAAGATTTGAAAAATGAACACCCTATTATAACCCATAGAAATAAAAATGAAGAGAGAAGGTGGTGGAGCAACAAACAAAAAACATGAAAGAAGTCTCAATCTAGCAGAGCTGTGGAAAACATTTAAAGAGGAGTATAAAGTAAGAGTCACAACCGTGCTTGCTGAATTAAGAAAAACAATGGGTGAAGTAAAACAGGGACACAAAGATCAAGAAAATACAAGGCTGCTACAACTAGAACTAATGGATCTAAAATAATACTATAACCAAATTAAATACTATAGAGGCCTCAATGGCAGACAAATACAAGTAATGGAGATAATTAGTGAGATTGAAAGCACCCTGATAGAGAAGCTACAAATAGAACAAAGCAAAAAAATGAAAAATAGTTCTGTTTAGGAGATTTTTGGGATGACCTAAAGAGAAATAACATTTGTACCATGGTGGGGGGTGGGGCGAGGTGGGGAGAGGCAGAAGGAGAAGAGAAAGGCATAGAAAATTTATTTAGGGAATTGCCGAGAACCATCTCAATCTGGGAAAAGAACCAGACATTCTGACGCAAGAGGCACAAAAGTTCCAAACAAAATACCAGACTGACACACTCCAAGATACACTCTAATAAAACTGTTGAAAGCTAATGACAAGCACAGAGTTTTGAAAGCACAGAGAGAAAAAGAAGAGTAACTTATAAGGCAACTTATACTGTTTGTAGCTTTTCAGTAGAAATCTTACAGACAAGAGGAGAATAGAAGGAGATGTTTAAAGCTAAAACTATTTATCAACAGGAGTCAGATGAGAAGGAAATAATAAAGCAGCTATTATAAAGCAACAGAAAAACAAACAGAGGTAATAGACACATATTATAAGTCACACAGTGTAGAGGAGGGGGAGAGAACAGTGGGAGCCAACAGAACAAGTCTGAGATGAGACTGCCCGACAGGCAATAAAAAGTCCCTCCTATAGAAACCTCAGTGGAACCTGCAAAAAAAATCAATGGGAGTAACACATAAGATAATGGAAATTCAATGAAATACACAGGGAAGTTGTCAAACAATGAAACAATAAGACGAACTAAAAAATGTTTAAAAAAAAATACAAAATGGCAAGGCACATGACTCAATAATGACCTTAAATGCAGATGCCTTGATTTCACCAGTTTAAAAATAGAGTGGCTGAGTGAATTTCAAACGAAGTCCAACCTTCAGTTCTCTCCAGTAAAATCCATCTTACCAACAAAGACAAGCACAGACTTGGGTTAAATTCTGTAAGTCAATCCTACAGGCAATGACAATCAAAAAAGTCAGGAATAATAAGCCATAGATCAAAGAAAACACTGAATGGTTTGGTCTCAACAGCAAGTTGGGAACAGATGTAGGTGTAGGTGGGGGGTGGGGGGTGGGGAGGGAGAGAGAGAGACAGAGAAAGAGAGAAAGAGAGAGAGAGAGATGGCAGTGAGGATAGCAGAGGGCACAAGGAATGCTGTCTCTGATCTACTCCTGGAGAGCTCGCTCCTGGGCCATCACTGCCTCTGCTGGCAAAGTCTAACACTAGTTGTTTCCACATTCAAGCTCTGGACTCTGATTCTGCGAGGGGCTGGAATAGATCTAAGTCTTACTCATTTTGTACTCCCATTCCCTGAAGCAGGGAGCCTAGACTTTTGTAAGTTTTAGTAGAATGAATAATGGGATTCAAAGGTAAAAACCACTCTAATTGCCACTTCCCCTAGTACAGGGCCTCCTTGACTGTCATCACAAAATGATAGTGATTGGTTGAGAACCTGAAAACTAAAGTTATCTTCTGCTGCTCAACTAAGAAATCACAAATCACTATTGCTATAGACTGAATTTAATGTTTGTGTCCACTACCCAATTCACACACTGAAATCCTAACCCTCAAGTTGTGGAACCCTAGGTGGTAATCAAGTTATAAGGGCACCCTTCATGAATAGAGAGAGTGCCCATCTAGAAAAGAACCAAAAAAGCTCCCTTGTCTCCTTCTACTATTCAAGAACATAATAAGATGCAGATTGCAAACCAAAAAGTGAACTCTTGCCAGACATGGAATATGCTGGCACCTTGATCTTGGCCCCCAGAACTATGAGAAATAAGTTTCTGATGTTTACAAACCAGTCTGTGGTGTTTTATTACAGCAGCCTGAACAGAATAAGCAACTAAGCTCTTCATCACTCCATGGAAGAATTGATCCACTTTTTTTGGGATTATCCTGTGTGACCAGCATGACTGAAGAATTTTTATGAAAGATTTGTAGTGTGTTAAACTGGTTACACAAGTGGCTGCAATTCTTCACCTCTCCCTTATCCATACCTGCTGCAATGTAATTCTGTGACTCCTCCCTCGAAGAAGAGTCTATTTCCTCCACCCCTTTATGTGGATGGGCCTGGTGACTTGCTTTGGCACAGACTGTGATGGAAGTGATGGTGTGCGGGTTCTGAGCTTCGGCCTTAGAGATTCTGCACATTTCCACTCCTTCTCTTGGAATTCTGCCACCTCTATGTAAACAACCCCAGACTTGCTTACCAGATAATGAAAGACATGTGGCCTGGTCACCAGTTGACTCACCTGACAGTCAGCCAACCGCCAGATGTGTGAGGGCTTCCTAGACCAGTCAGCTCCAGAAATAGCTAACTGATCCATGTAGAATGTTTAAAAGTTGTTTCACTCTGGTAAGTGCTAGTTTCTTTCTGCCATCAATCAGACCATACCTTCAATAACATATTTTAGAGTGTTTAGAGATAGGGAAGGCAAGCAAGTCCTCATTATTTTTCTTGACATTGACTTTGGGGATGAGATCAAAAAAATCGACCCCTTGAAAAATTGATCAATTTCTTTTCAGGATTACTGGCAATTGAAAGATATTAATAACCAAAATATTGGTGATAATAGTTGCATGTTAAAGGCCTTACTAACTTCAGCTGTGTTACAATGAAGAGTGAATGGAAACACAAAAGCAACAATCTAGGTACCGAACTAATACCAAAAGGCAGAATCAAATGAGTAACAATAAGCTTTATAACAGTAAGTTTTAGAATTAGGTTCAGTCATGAAGGACAGAAAGACTCAGTAGCTAGGAAGAAAGAATAGGACTTGATGGTTTCATGGTGCTGGGGAACTACTTGCACAGCCAACTTAATCTCATGAACCAAGAGGACAGTACGTGCACTTCACACATAAAGGAAGAAAAGACAAAGGACCCTCATATCTAAATCCCCCAAACACGTCACCTACTCCTACCATCTAGCAACACTGAGGCCATCTTTTTATTAGCCTGTTAGCTACCAGCCACATCTTGCTGCCAGGAAGGCTCAGAAAGAGACTCTACATTGAGAGGTATGTACTCAGCTAAAAATTTAATTACTATGGAATTTGAAGGCAATTGACATTACAGAATGCTTAACATTAGATAATAAATTTCTACTGTGTGTCATAAGGACATCTTTAGCTTTCAAATGAATTAGGCTCCCAATTAGGTTTGTATATCAGTTGTTTGTACTCTGGAAAAGCAATTCCTCATAGAATATTATTAATTCTGATGGTTATGGTTCAAAACTAATAAAAAAACTACTATAATGTCTTTGAAATATAGTTTTCAACTATATTCAAGAATTCCTTCACCCCCCCTCCCCCATTTCAAGAAAAAAAAAAAAAACATTCTTAATGCCTGCAGATTGAAGCAGGT
>JAGFMF010012021.1:10291654-10313778 GCA_019455555.1 Galemys pyrenaicus
CCCGTCTTTGCCCTCCCCCCTTCCCCTCCCCCCCCCCCCCATGGTCCCTTTGGTTTATCCCAGCTTTTTGGTCTTATTAAGTTTTTTGTTGTTGTTGTTGTTGTTGTTTACTTTGGGTTATAATTGCTCAATTCCTTGAGCTTATTCTTTATTGTTGTTGTTGTTCTTTCATATTCCTAATAGCAAAGCCATCCGATATTTTTCTCTTGCCATCTGACTTGTTTCACTGAGTATAATTCCTTCTAGTTCCATCCATGTTTTTATAAATGACCCTAGTTTCTCATTTCTGATTGCTGAATAATATTCCATTGTGTATATGTACCACATCTGCTTGATCCAGTCATCTACTTTTGGGTTGTTTCCAGGTCTTACCAATTACAAATAGTGCTGCGATAAACACAGGAGTACAGGTGCTCTTTTGGATCAGTGTTTTTGTGTCCTTTGGGTAGATCCCTAGGAGTGGGATTGCCGGATCATATGGTAGTTCCATTTCTAGTAGACTGAGGAACCTCCATACAGTCTCCCATAATGGTTGGATTAGCTTGCATTCCCACCAGCACACACTGCACCATTTTAACCTATCTTTTATTTGTTGGGAGAAACTACACTTGGGGAGACTGTGTGACCCTTGGTTTGCTTGCAAGATACATGAAAGTAGGTGCTGAGTTGAGTTTCCCTGGAGTTATCCTTTACCTTCACTCTGACCAACTTTCAGGTCTTACTCATTCAGCCTCCTATGAAGGACAGTCTTGCCCCAGGTATACAACTGGCTTCGTCTGAGATGGTCCCTACTGTGTGTGTGATAAACACTACCACACTTCCAGAAATACAGAGATCAAGAAGGAGAGAGCAGGACAAAGTAAAATTTGAAAATCCATAGCAATTGAATTCTGTCATTTATAGACACCTAAATTGTGGGGGACATAGACCAAGAGGCATTTCCAACACATAGATATTTGGAATGATTGCATTTGGCAGTTTGTGTTGTTTACTGCTCCCATCAAGCAGTTCACTGTTGCTGACAGATGTCTTTCCCAATTATCGCTGGGAGCCTTGCTACTTTGAAAGCTATTGATTAATGCATCTGTCTTCTCAGGCTTGGAAACCTTCTCACCAGGCTGCTTGGGAGACTAGATTAAAAAGTCTTCTTCATAATTTGTAGCCATCTGAAAATCATTATTAGATTATATTGACCATATGGGAAAGAGAAATAAAGGTTTCCAGGGACAAATTTCAAATGGCTTTTACTTCTGTTTTGGTCTATTCTACAAAGCTGCCAACTGGTGAAAAGGACATACCTAATAATAACATAACCTCCTTTTAACTCACTTTCTCACAAGGCAGGTCTGGGTAGTACTTTTTTGTAAGTTGATAACAGACTAAGTTGCTCTTAGGATGTTAAATTCTGACTTGACTTCAATACTAAAATAGGTCCCAGTGGGATATACAAAATTACTTTTTCTATTTCATTTCACTAGATTGCTGGCCCAAGGGGCAGATCTATCACCTCTCCTGCCACCTTCTGTTGTGGTGCTTGAACTCTGCACCCAGTACCACGAGGTCCCAAGGCTCAGTGCACATGGCTCTGAGAAGCACAGAGTGACAGCCAGGCCGCTTCCAGCAGAGGAAGACTTGCCTTCTCCTGCAGTGACCAAATAACCAAGATATTTCTGAACTTCCCCCTTATCCACTGAGCATTCCAAACCATCTAGCAAGCCCTGTCCTTAGATTCTGGTACCTTAATCTTTATTCTTAAGGATTTAGGGATATTTACAAATACACTGTTCATTGAATAACTAAGGATTAAGAAGGTACATGTCTTCGTGTAGCAATTCTAACACCACTAAATAGTTTAGTTGTTTTGCCCTCTTGGTGAAAAACAGAGATGATGATCACAGTATTTGATGACACATAAAGCGTGACAGTCATGAACTGAATGGATTTAGCCAGTATGTTACTCAATACATATGACAGAATGTCAACCCTGTCACAGGGTGGGGAGATTTCCCCTGGTAGCCAATCTTCAGGTTAGAAAATTTCTTCCTTGTTCCTATCTTCCTTAAAAAATAAGGCATAGCTCTTTTGTGGCCTGGGGCTCATTCTTTTAGAGGATTCACCCTTCCCTCTTCTAGACATTTGAGTGACAACTCTTTTAAGACTCAGTGAGGCCAAGAGTCTATTTGTGGATTCCAAACACACATAATTTGTATAATGCACCTTACTTCCAAAACTGTCACAAAGGCCTGTCAATTCTACCTCCTAAATAATTTCCAATCATTCCTACCTTCTGTCCCCTCTGCTATTTAGGTCAGTCACATATGTCTTGACTGGATTTCTTCTAACTAGTCCCCTAGGTATGGCATTTTCTAACCCATTCTGCACACACACACACACACACACAGATGACCTTATAAGCATGAATCTGTCACTTCAGTCCTTAAAATATTTAAATGCTGTTCTACAGGATGATAAAAACCAACCTCTGTAATATTTCCAACATAATCTCACACTACCCTATCAAAGGCCTATACTCTAACCAAGCCAAACTATTTACAGTTCCCTGAGAAAACACTAATTTAATGAATTGGAAGAATAATTAAAATGTCTATACTATTCAAAGAAATCTGCAGATTCAGTACAACTCCTATTGTAATTACAATGGTATTTTTTCCACAGAAGTAGAACAAATAGTCCTAAAATTTGTATGAAACCATAAAAGATGCCAAATAACTAAAGCAGTCTTAGGAACAACAAATCTGGAAGCAGTATACTTGTTGTGCTATCAAATTTTGTTATAAAGATATAGTAATCAAACAGTATGGTATTGACATAAACACAGATATGTAGGCCAGTGGAACAGTCTAAAATAAACTCATACATGTATGGTCAATTAATTTAGGACAAAAGAGTCAAAATATAATGGAGAAAAGACAGTCTCTGCAATCAGTGGTACTGGGGAAACTGGACCCCTCTGTTATACCACACAGAAAAATCAACTCAAAATGGATTAAAGACTTAAATGTAGGACCTAAGGTCATACAACTCTGAGAAGAAAATATGTCAAACAGTTAACAGTGTTGGCAATGCTCTTTTATATTTTACACTAAAAGCAAAGGCATATAAGACTATGTCAAACTAAATCTTCTGCACAGCAAATGAAACCAACCAAATGAAAAGGCAACCTGTAGAAGAAATTTGCAGATCCTTTATCTGATAAAGTATTGATATCCAAAACATATAAAGAACTGATAGCTGTTAGCAAAACAAAAATTCAATTTAAAAATGGGCAGAGTATCAAAATAGACATTTTCCATGAATGTCCATGAAAAGACCTGTCACTCGTCATCAGGGAAAGGCAAATAAAACCCACAGTAATATATCATCTCGTAGCTTTCAGAATGGCTATCATCAAAAAGATAAGACTTAACAAATATTGAAGAAGAAGTAGAGAAATGGGAAACTCTGTACACTATTGGTAGCAATGTACATTGGGACAATGACTATGGAAAACAGTATGCAGATTGCTCAAAAAATTAAAACTAGAATTACCATATGATCCAGAAATTCTACCTCTGGCTATTTATCAATAGAAAATGAAAATACTAACTCAAAAAAGATATATGCACCTTATGCTTACTGTAACATTATTTATAATAAGGAAACACATGGAAATAATCTAAGTGTTCATGGACTGATGAAAGGATAAAGAAACTATGGTGTATAAACAATAGTGGAATATTATTGAGTCATAAAAAGGAAATCCCCGTTTGCAACAAAATGGATAAACCTTGAACACATTATGTTAAATGAAATAAGTCAAAGAGAGAAAGACAAATACTACGTGGTTTCACTTATATGTGGAATCTAAACCAAACAAAAACCCAAAACAAGTAAACCCATAGCTACAAAGAACAGATTGGTGGGTTGGCAGAGGCTATGGTAGGGGTTGAAGAAATGGGTGAAGTAGTCAAAAGTACCAACTTCCAGTTATAAGTTCTAGTGATATCATGTACAGCATGGAGACTGTAGTTAATAATATTAACTGTATTTTAAAGTTGCTAAGAAATGTAGATATTAAAAGTTGTGATCAAAAGAGTGTACCTGGATGAGCTGATGACTGTTAATTATACTTATTGTGGTTATCAATTCATAATATAAGCGTATGTAAACTTATTACTTGTGAGCACTGTTATTCCTCTTATGATTGAATGAGTTGCTAACTCAATCTGAAATGTGGGCTGGAAGACTTTCCTGATCTCTCCAAGACTTTGTCCTCTACAATCTCATAGAACTCACCAGATGACTCCTATTGAGGTACTTCTTACGAGTGGTAGCCTGCATCTTTGTCGCAACACCTCCCCTCACATAGTGGGAAGACCCTAAAGGGTGGCAACTTTTAGTGAGTTGGGAGTAAATGACTACCATACTGAGCAGTAAAAAAATGTGGACTTAGGGTTTTAGGAGGGCACTTGTTGGGATAACTTTGTTTAGTCCGTCTGTTAGGTTGTAGTATATGATATTTTCATTTTTATAAGTCAAAGTGGTAAAATATCAGCAATCTTACATAGTTCATCATAATATAAACCAAAATATCCTACCCTATGAAATACAGTTATGATTCTCCACTTGCTAACTCTGACGTGAGGTGGTTTAGAAATGTGGTTAAAGCTTGTGTGCGAGATTTAATTGCGCCGAGTTCCAGCTCTGACTATGAGCTGTGCATGAGACCCTGGACAAGTCTAACCTTCTGGGGTTTCAGTTTCCTCAAACTGGGGATAACAGCAATGCTTCCCTCATAGAGAGGTTTTGTGTATTAAGCAAGCAATTTACATCAAAGGCTAAGTTCAGAGTAAATGCTCTTAAAAGGCAGTTATTGTGAGCAAATACAATGATATATGTGGATCCCTCCAATTTTAATTACTCTGTGTATAGCTTAACAATACAACTAATATGCAATCTAATTGCTTTGTTGATGAACACCATCTCTATTAAGATCCTGAATATGCTGAATATTATCTTCTCCACCATTTGAAAACCTTCATTGCCATCAGTATTCATCAGGACCCTAGGTGGAATGTACCTCCAGATTGTTTCCTGTGCTCTTCCTCCTTCCTGCATAATCCACATCCATCATTCTAACTTTAAAAGGTTGATACATTATCGGGGATTCCTGCCCATCCTCTTTCTCAGACTGCTATTAACTCTAGAAAAATTCAAAGAAGTAGTCAAGACGCCGTACTTGGACAGGAGCATTGTACAGTTATTTTACTGGCAAGACTTGAGTGAAACCATGCCAGATCACAGGCCTGAGCCCTAAAATGCCCATGGTCCTCTTGGATGGATCCTGGCTTGGCCTCTATGTTTTCAAGGGCATGCAGAGCCCAGGGCTTAGGTTCACTAACTGCATCACCCACTGGCTCTTCTCAGGACTCTCCACAGAAAGGTACCCAGGGAATAACCTGACGGCTCAGGTCAGGTCCAGCATCTCCAGGTCCTCTTACTTCACCCATCCTTTACTGTCTCCCACTTTGTGGCCCTTTAACAACTGCATGTTGGATATGAAATCTATGGTTTTTCTCTTTATTTAAGAAAAGGCTGTAATCTTTTTGAGGAAGTTCTCCAGTAAAAAAGATAACCATTCACCAGGGTGATCCAAAGTCCATGTGTAGGGAAACCTCTGACCTCCCTTGGGCCCTCTTCCTTACTTCCATGTGGGTAGAGTGAACAGGCCCAACCTGTTCCCACTTCTATTTATCTTTGGCTCATCTATCTAAAACCTCAGTTACACAAATGAGCTTGTTCCAGCCCCCCAGAGGACCATGACACCCATCTTAAAAATCTAACCAGAACCATTCACTGTATGACATGGTACAATTCAGTGTTTACTGTTTGGAGAAGTTATCACAACAGAGGAGACCATAGCAGAGACACAAGACACAGAAGATATTAAGAGAGGGTAAGAACTACCAGAAAAAAAAAAGGAGGGGGGGTTTAGGGAAACCCTGGAGAGGAGCAAAATGGCACAGCTGTGGGAATCCTGTACTTGGATCCTCTGCCACAATTTGTCTGGAGGGACCGTACCCACCTGATTCATCAGGGGAACCCCAGGGCTTGAGCAACAGCAGGGTAAAGGACGAAACAAACAGGAAGCTACACTAAGCATTCCTCTCCAGTTATTTTTCTACCACAGGGTGTGCACCTATAAAGCAGCATGGACTCTCCTTCCTGTCCCAAACAATGTCTAGCTTGTTTCCACATCTTTGCTTCCTTTTTAACTTTGCCAGAATGCATACCTTGGAGGTGTATTGTCTTTGTCTGGACCCAGCTTCTGAGACAGCGCTGTCTAGGGATGGTGCCCCTTAAGTTATGCCCACTGAGCCCCCAGCAGCTATGAAGGTGATCTTGATTGGACTCCAGGATTACTCCCTGTGAATGAGAATTTTCTCTTGATTAGGTCAGTTTTCTTAGTCTATTTAAAAAGTATACAACAGAAATCCTCAGTCAGTTATCACAATCTTGTGAAAACCTGCTATGCCCTTGACCCTTTCTATCACTGTAGGATTTGCTTCCTGTAACACTACATTTCTTACCTCTGCCGCCAGCAATCCATTGAGATCTAGGCATGTTAATAATAACAGCAGCTAGCATTTACTAAGAACTTCTTATCTGGCAGACCAAACTCAGGGCTTTCCAAGGATTATATTGCATTTTACTCTCAATCTGTAGGTGTTGTATCTCTAGGTAATGCATTATTCCCATGTGACAGAAGAAAAGCCTCTTACAATAAAGCACCTAGAAATGATTACGTATAACAAGTAGGCTTGCAAATACAGATCTGAGCTGGTAAGTACAAGACAGAATCCCCTAGGAGCAAAAACAACAAAGATGAAGGCCGGATTGGTGAGCAGACCTAAAGACATCAAGGTCCTAGGGTGGCTGCCTGGTCTTCCCAACTAAGAGGTTTGGCCCTAACAGCCACTTGGCAAAGAAGGTGAGGCTTGAGCTTACTGCAGGAGGAAGCTGAAAGCTAAATGCTTGTGTTAAAAAAGCAGCAGAGGGAAAACAAAAAAACAACTGCTGGTCATCTAGTAGTTGAGAAATTTGATAAAGACATATAAATGAAATCCAAATAAAGTAGAATGAACGTAATAAAGAGCAAAAATTAAAAACACGTAACAAACACATGGATGTCACCTTAAGTTAGAAGCTTTGAAGATATCCAAGTTCCGTAGAAAGGACAAGAAAAAACTTTGTTGCTTCTCTCCATTTTGCTCCTCTCCAGAGTTTCCCTACACAGCCCCCCTCCCCCTTTTTTTCCTGGTAGTTCTTTCCCTCTCTTTATATCTTCTGTGTCTTTTCTCTCTGCTATGGTCTCCTCTGTTGTGAGAACTTCTCCAAACAGTAAACACTGAATTGTACCATGTCATACAATGGATGGTTCTGTTTAAGGCAAAGAGAGACTACATAGAAACTTGCTTGTCTGAGTCCGGTTGTGGTTGTGGATTGAGTACCAGAAGAGTCTAGGGATTCATGAATACCGGCCTCCTTTGGCTCAGGCTGGAGCAGGCAAACAACAGGTAAAATAAGCAAAAAGGAGTCACTGCTCCTTTTTGAGGCAAGGCCCCTCAGCAGCTGGCTGAATAAAGCAAATGTGAGGCTCTCACACAGGACAGAAGTACCCTCAGCTCAGGCTGCATTCTCTACCTTTAGGGCATAGTCTTCTCGCCCCTCCAGTCCTGGAAGTCAGGGTCCCTGTTCATCCTTCATCACTCTGATTCTCACAGTGGGCTGCAACAATGGCATCCTCATCACCTGAAACTTGTTAGGAACTCAAGCCCCAGCTCACACTCACTGAATCAGGGTCCTGGGAGTGGAGCCCTAGAGGGTGTTCAACAAGCTCTTCAGGTGATTCTGATGCCCTCTTTTTGACATTTTTATAGTCGTTCTTCCCTCCAAGGGCTGCTTCGAAGACACAGCATACTTTAAGTTCCATTGAGACTGGGGATTATCGCTCTAGATCTTAAGTGTATCTCATGCCTACCAAATCTTAACAAATATAATTTTTAGAACATCAAACAATTTTTATTTTTAAAGCAATGAAACACATTTGAGTCGTTCTTTTCACATTTTATATAATAAAATAGTAGACCCTTTTAAGTAGTGTTTCAACTTAAAAAATAAAATCCTCTCACATGATTATTTATAATCTATTTATGTAATAATTAGCATATGACTGAGATACAAATTACTTTCACATGAATAGAGCAGCTATTTACATAAATTATAATACTAATAATCTTCTATTTTCAGTCCAGAATTTGGGTGTATTTGCTATGTTTTTACCAGGGTAGAAAGAACCATTCCCTCTTAAATAGAACCAGCATTTATTTTACTCTGTTGCTTTGAATATAGGAATACTTTTTAAATTAGGACATCTTGCTTTGGGACATGACTGAATTATTTGGTCACTCCCTGTTTCCTCACACTCTGAGCTGGTATTTCTTATAGCTGTACATAGTGTTTATTTCAACTTCACGCAGGTGTGAAATGGTGACTATTCTCATTTCATAGTCTTTGACACCTCTTCTATTTCATATTGTTACATTAAAAAACACATTCCATTACTATCCCTGTGTCATGCTGTGGTAAAGACAGACGACTTGTTGCCTTAGGATAGCAGTATTTTAGGGTACTTGGTGGTCCTTCACGTTAGTAAAGCTACTCCAAATTGGAGTTTATTTGCTCTATTGAAGTTTATAAGTTCTATAAATCTAGAAATATTTATTTTAAAATGATCAGGCCCTGGCACAAGTATTATGCCAGTAATTATTTATAACTAGACACCATTCAAGTGGTAAGAACCTGTGTGTCAGCCATGCAAGAAATGTTTGTATTGCCCATTTTCAAGATTTCAGACTAATAAGTGATCAGAATGGCCTTTTATACCATATGTTTATATTTCTTCCATTTGCACAAAGGGGCAGGGTCTGCTCAAACATGTGCAATAAATAAGAGAGTCAGTAATTCTGAGAATCTCCATAGGTGGAGAAAGTGTTTCTAAACATGCCACCTGCTCTGTCCAAGCAGTTTTTACTAGTAACTTGGTTTTAAGTGTCTCTTCACCTCCCATCTCCTGTTCTCTCAAGACCCAATAATCAGGTTTCTCTTCTTGATAGAGGGTATGTGATACAGGATGTTCTCGCAAATTCTGGTTCCTATCATTCCATCTCAATGGAGAGAAGGATGAGTCCTTATACAGAACAGCTCCACCATCAAATCATGCACATCACTCTCACCAGTACCAGCATCCCCATCTCCTTTTCCATATCAACATCCTCATCAATGGGGCCCTCCCTGGTGGTGCATCTGGTTAAGCAACACACTATGAAGCAGCCATAGCCACTGCAGCATGAGTTCGATCCCCAGCCAGGAAGTGACCCATGTGGTGCAGCAGACCACTTCTGCTTTGCCTGCTGTTCCCTTCAGCAATGTGTTTCAGTTGATCTGCCTATTCTGTGACCCACTCTGTCTCTGGTGAGTCTTTTCACTGCCCCCCCCCCACACCTCCGGCCTGTACCCCAGTTCCTGTATGCATAAATAAATCAATCTTTAAAAAAATATTTCAGTAGGTCACAGACACCAACAGAATCATTACTGTGATCTCAGATGCTGTCGCTATTTACTACATGCTAAGAAGTGGTATAATATGTTATAAAAAAAAAAGGAGCTCTGACTACTCTTGAATATTTTCTGAAATACTTTCAAATTATGACTGTTGCTCTCACTTTGTTCCCAGTCAGCCTTTTTCTTAGACACATCCATCCCTCTCCATTTGTCTTCTCAGGCTGCTCCCTCCTATGGGTCTCACTTCCAAAACAGGTATTCTCTTGACTCACTGTATCACCTTCCAACATATGGTGACTGTAAACAATTGCAGTAAGATGCTTTTTATTATTTTTTGGATCCAGTTTACATGATACAGGCTGATAAAAGGACTAACAATAGTTCTTATACACAAATAAAAAGTAATTAGAAAATACAAGAATTGGTACCACTTATCAACAGAAGAAAGAGGAAAAGGAAAAAGAGGTGAAGTAGGTAGAAGATGGGGAGGAAGAAAAAAGGAAGGAAGGAAAAAAGGAAGGAGAGAAAGAAGGTGGGAGTAGATATAAGAAATACTCAGGAACTATATAAAGAAGACCTTCAAAAAACTTTAAAATTCTTCCAAGAGACATTTAAAAAGAAAAACATCTTGAATATAAATGCTGGAATAAAAGCTAATATTGTAAGAATGTCAATCCGCTCTAAATTAATATGTAAATTTGTTACAACCCCAATAAAATATTAATTGATTTTTAAAATCAGAGCAGCTGGTTCTAAGGTTTTTGTATAAATATCAAAATTCAAGCTTACCCAGAAAAAAAATTTCTGAAAAGGAAGCATAATGAATTAGGCAAGTTCTACCAGATAATAAAGTATATTATAAAGCAAATGTGATTTAGCTAGATGAATGAATCATGATAAGGAATCCAGAACTACACTCAAAAGCATATGCAAATTATATGACAAAGACAACATTTCAAAGCAAATACATTGTTCAAGTAATATTAATAATGATACTATTCAGTTATAATTTTTCTTATATTTTAATTTTGTTATACTATTACACACTTATTATATGGTATAGCATGTGTTGTAAATTTACACTTTTTATATAAATGAATCTATGAAGTCCTAAGAGGAAACAGGGAAAATGTTTTTATATTCTGGAACGAGAACTGTTTTTCCCAGAGTTTCCAACACAGTGTTACTTCAGGGAATGATGGTGCTTGACCCAGTAGTAGAAAGCACACAATGAGCGCTTTGATCTATTCTGCAAAAGAAGATTCTGAACAGATACAGGAGCATGATTTTCAACACAGTGTTATTTCAGTGGATAGGAAAGGCCTTTTTAAAATTTACTGAGCACTTGTTTCCAAGACTATTTTAAGTACATCACATACATTTATTCATTTAATGCCTACACTGTGTTGTAATCCCCATTCTAGCAAGGAGAAACCAAAGCACACAAAGGTGGAGTAAACGTGACTTTTGACCCCACATCTCAAAAGTGGCAGAGTGCACGTCCACAGTCTGGTAGCTTTTCTCTAGAGCCTGTGTTCTCAACCATTATGATGAACTATCTGTTGAAACAACTGACAGGTTACCTGGAAAAAACAAAGATGGAGCAAGTGGTAGGTCCTGGTTCAGTCTACAGGCTCAATCTCTCCTTGACCTTGAAATACAGTCAGTACCCAACAGCCTGTGTCCAAAGATGGGTAATTGTTAGGGCAGGCATAAGATACCTTGGCATTATTATCTAAACTGTGGTCCTGGTGGCAGAGAAACTGCTCACCACCCAGAAGTAAGATGGAGACGATGTGGCATGTGACAGGATGTTACATAACCTGGTAAAGTCATTATGTTGGACCTGGCACAACCTTACCCTGGAAATACAATCTATCTACCATCATAAGTAACCCACATGTTTCTCACAAAGAAGCAGCAGCTGAGAAGGTAAGCTCACCCCAAATCTGTATGCCTGATGGCTCCTGGCATGCACTTTCTTCAGAATGTATCTATTGTGTGGATCACAGTAAATTAGGACTTCTGTAGAATTTATGTTAGATGGCTTACTTTTGTCAACCCTCCAACCTAGTCATCTGCAGAATTACTTCAATTCTTACCTCACTGTTTACCCCAAATTAAATTTCAGATGGAGAAAAGATTTTTGATGTAAATCAATCTATAAAGTCCTAGGAGAAAACATGATGGAAATATTTTTATAATACAGAATAAGAAAGGTCTTTCCAAGATGGGAACATTAAGCTCCAGTATTATGATAGAAAGGAAGGATCACTTTTACTATATGTGAATTTAAAATGTATTAAAAATACAGTCAAAGGCAAATGAAAATTTGGGAAATCACTTGCACCACTGATAGCAAACCAAAGGCCAGTTTCTATAATACATTGAAGAGCTTTTTAAAAATTAAATACAACAGAGAACAAAAATCCAATCGAATAACAATATAAATGAAGTTTGTTAGAAAAGAAATGCAAATGGCTTAAAAAATATGAAAAGTTACTGAGCCATATGTTTAGAAAGCAATTTAAAACAAAAATGAAGGGGCCTCTCTGGTGGTGCAGGGGGTTAAGCACTGCACTATGAAGCATCTGTAGCCACTGCATCATGAGTTTGATCCCTGGTCAGGGAGCTAACCCACATGGTACAGCAGACCTCTCCTGTCTTGCCTGCTGCTTCCCTCAGCAGTGTACTTCAGTCGATCTGCCTGTTCTGTTCCCCACTCTGTCTCTGGTGAATCCTCTCCCCCTCCACACCTCTGGCCTATACCCCAATTCTTATATACATACATAAATCTTTAAAAAAATAAAACAAAAATGAAGCAACACTTGATTCATGGATTAGGCAATTCCGTTAGTGCACAGAAATAATGGGGAGGAGGAAAATACTTTCAGACATTGACTACACTAAGTGGTGCATCATCTCTGAAGGACAATTAAGCATGATAATATAATAATAGTAGTGATAGTCTCCATTTATTAATTGTTCTGTTGAACAGACTGGTCCATGTGCTTCAAATATTTTAATTCATTTAATTCCTCAATAACTAAATGAAATAATTTCTTTTATCATCCCTATGAGAAAAGAGAGGTATAAAAGAATTAAAAAATTTGTATAAGATGACATGTCTAGATAAGGAAGCAGCTGAATTCAAACCCAGACAATGTGAAAAAGTAAATAAATTCCAAGTTTGGCAATATCCATAAAAATCCAAAATGTTTATTCTCATTATCTACACACATTTGTTTAGGGTTAGGTTTGGAAACACCATACAACTTAAGGTAACAGTGTATCCAAAAAAACATAACTGTAACTGCACAACAGAGGGTCACACTCTTTAATAGGGTCTGGCCATCCATGTACACAGAGGCAAAGAAAAGAGACTTTTAGGGTGCCCAAAGATATCTTTAGTTGGCGGGAAAGTTCAAAGGGTAGAGAGAGAGAAGGGCGGGGAGGGAAAAAAGGAGGGAGGGAGGACATTTCAAAGAACCAAATCCTGATCAGTGTCTGAAAATTATCCTTGCTTGGCCCAAACTGGGGTGACTGAGGCTGAAAGCTTTCCACGAGTCTAAGGCACTTTCTAGTGAGGAACCTCAAGAGAGCTGGGACACAAGGAAAGACCCACCACAGGTCTATATAATAGCTGCCACTGTCTATGCCAACATGCTAAAGTCCCAGGGGCAGTTTCTCCATCTTCTCTCCCCATGTCTGTCCTCCAAGTGTCTCCTTCACATCTCTCTTCTTCATGGGTCTTTTGCCCAAGTGCCTCTACTCCACTGTCTCTCTCCTCTTTAATTTTTCAATTCATATATCTACCTGGCTGCTTCCCAGCTGCACCCCATTAAGGAACTCTGGTTCATCACCTGCTGGGAGTTTTAGTCCAAGGTGGTTGCACATAAGTGGGGTAGGAAAGATGGCACCATTCACTGCACTAGCTACTCCTCCCTTTTCAGGAGATGCATTTGTAACATACTGGCAAAGCACAGCAAAAAAAAAATTCTTAGATTTTGCGGAAATTAATCTAATTATCAGAGGGAAAGGGTTAAGGAGGAGGGGATAAAGAAGGGAGGGGATGGGGCACTAGCATGGGAGGTTTGGTGGAAGGTGAGCAAAGCATGTGCACATACAGAGGAGTGAAAAAGCAACCTTAAAGGTATATAGACATGTAGACAACTGGCAAATTAATAATCATATTTTAAAAGTGTTTTATCTCTCAAGTAACTGAAGTAGGAGGTACACAGGTGAGTAGGGCAGTTCTTTTCTAGGAAATGCTTAGAGTTTGATTCTATCCAGCTTATCATTCAACACCAAAGTGCAAGGTCCAAGGCACCAAATGAATTACAGGAAGGAGTAGTAATAGACAGATATATGCTGTCTCTCGTAGAAGTTTCACTGAAGTTGCCACAAGATACTTTTTTTTACATTGCTTTGGCCACAAGGGAGGCTGGGGAAAGTAGCTTTAATTCTGAATGTCCACAGGCACAGCTAAGCTTTGGTAACAGTCAGAGAAGAGGAAGCGAATAGGTCAGGGGCTCTTTCCTTCATCTGGCAATGCAATTCCAGTTCTAGGAAATCTTCCAGCACACAAGTGACACATTTGTGCCAAAATCTATTATACTGACTATTCTCCACATATCCTATCAGATATATATTTGGACCCTGTTTGCCCTCCTTGTGTCCTGGGACTGACCTCCACGGACTGGGTCACTTGGGCTTCTTGTCCTCCTACTGCCACTTGCATTCAGAGGCTGCACCAGCAGGAAAACAGAGAGTAAGAGGAGAGAGAAGTCCAGTTATTTACTGTGGTGGCTGCGCTTTTGGCAATGGCCGCTTTCTTCAATCTATGGTCTTAGCTCCTGGGGGTGACCCATCTAGCAGGGCTGTGGGCTCACTGGCTTCTGTGAGCCCCTCCCTTGTCACCACATGCTCAAGGGAGGTAATGACTTCTCAAAGTTGCTACTTCCTGAGTGCTTAACCATTTGCTGTTGAGTGCATTAATCCTGTCAGCACCTGTCTCTCCATTAAACTCTCTTCAGTTAAGCTTTGAATATACCATCTGCTTCCTCCTGGACCCTAGCTGATTCTCATATGCACAAGGATTCTCATTGTAGCATTGCTTGAAATAGCAATGGACGGAAAACAAATGAAATCACCATCAATATGATTAAATACAGATAATACAGTCATATTATGTAGCATTTAAAACATATCTCGCTGTTCTATATACTTAAAACATTTTTAAAATTTTTTTCTTCTCCTTATTCATGTATATACACTTAACATTTTAAGAGGCGAGCACTCATGTGTTCTTACCATAAAAAAGTCTGAGTTAAAATGGTCAGCTTTTGGTGATAGACTACTACTACTAAGTTTAAAAATATAGATAAAAATGTGTATTTGGATGTGTATTTACATAGATTGGCATATATATCATTTCACCTACTCTAGTTCATTCACATAATATGTATTTATATACTTAGAGGTTTTGGCAAAAGACTAGAAAATGATAATAGTGTTAGTTCTGGGGAAGTGTAATGGAAGTCTAGAGTAGAGATTTGCTTTTATTATCCTGTATGAATTCTTACCATTCACACTTTTTTTTTAAAGATTTATTTATGCATACAAGAGCTGGGTGGGGTGCAGGCCAGAGGTGCAGGGGGTGAGAAAATTCTCCAGAGACAGAGTGGGGAGCAGAACAGGCAAATCAACTGAAATATATGGCTGAGAGAGAGGAGGTAAGACAGGAGAGGTCTGCTGCATCATGTGGGTCACTTCCCTGGCCAGGGATCGAAATCATGCTGCAGTGGCCATGGATTGCTTCATAGTGCTGAGACTTAACTGCGCCATCAGGGAGGCCCCTGTACACATTATCTTTAAAAAATTAGGGGAAATGTTGTGTTTCTCAGGACACCAATAGGGAAGCACATAGATAGGATAAAAGCATTCTATTGACTTTTTGAGATACTAGTCTGAATTCCAACTTCCTTTCCTCCATGCTGCCCTCTCTTTTTCCTCTCCCCTTATGCAGGGCCACCCAAAGAAAGGGCACCACCTCATCCTCCTGGGGCCACTGTGATCCTAGACTGTGGATTCTCCATGTGACCACTGCTCTCACCATACCTGAGATTTGTCATTATCCACAGTCTAAGCAACCTAGAGGTCTTACAGATAACCTTTCAAAATTTGTGCCTCTTTGAAAATTAAACTACTTTTCAGGTTTCTGCCAAAAGATCTTATTTTCTCAGCTTACAGCTCTTGGAACATAGTGAATTCTCCTAGGATTTGTCAAAAGGTCTTTTTGGTTGAACTCAAAAGCTCTGTTTTGACTCTGGGTTGAATTCAAAAGTACCAGGGTTCTTGGCAAGACTTTTGTTTGGATCCCATTCCTTCCTTCATTTATTGGCAGTTTCAATGTATTAAGTACCTGTTCTGTTCCCAAACTGTAGGAGGTGTGAGAAATTAAGAAAACAAATGAGACACATTTAGTCTTCAGAAGGGAATGTTAAAGTGTGAGAGGCATCCATAGGGATGTACAGTATAGAGACTAGACTCAGGGCACAGCAGGGAGAGACAGGCTGTACTCGGGAACCAGGATAGGTTATCGAAAGACATCCTAAAAGTCTGAGAGCTAGCAGCTGATTGCAATAAAAGTGAATAGAGGTACCCTAGATAGACCAACGAAACAGAAGGGCATTTAAAACAGCCTGAGCAATGTAAAGTGAAACAGGACACTTAAGGTAACTTGAGACTGCTGCTGGAAGATTAAAATGGTGAGTCAATCCCTTGAAAGTGATCGGTTTCATCTTCATCCCATTATCAAAAAGGAAAGGCAGAAGAACGAGTTAAGAGTGCCTATTAGAGTCATTATTTTTTTTTTAAAGATTTATGCATACAAGAGCTGGGGTACAGGCCAGAAACAGAGCAGGAGCAGAACAGGCAGATGGACTGAAACACACTGCTGAGGGGAGCAGTGGGCAAAGAAGAAGAGGTCTGCTGTGCCATGTGGGTCCTGTCCTTGGCTGGGGATTGAACTTGCGCACTGAGGTGCCAGGTGCCATCGATCCTTCACAGTGCAGCACTCAACCCGCTGAGCCACCAGGGAGGCCCCTAGAGTCATTATTGAGGAAAGGAAAAAGAGCTTAGTGTTCAGTTGTTTTAGACGGTATTAAAATGTATCAAGATGCTTTATTAAAATGTTCATATATATACATATATATATGGGGGTAAAAACTTCTAAGTATGAAATCTAAGATATAGAATTGACTGTGCCAGAGGCGAGGGGCATGGACAAAAGGTCAGGGGATGATAAGGATGCAGAGGCGGGGCAGGGCTCATGACAGAAAGGCTGCCCCTCTCAAGGAAAGTGGAGAACAATCTCTTGGCATGACAGTGATGTATTTAGTGTTTGTGTTAGAAAGATCACTATGAGAGCACTGTGCTGACCGCTAAGCAAAGATGGAAAAGTGAGGGCATACAATAAATGGAATCAACAAAAGCCAGTTACTAGGTGAATGAGGGCAAGGAGGAAATAGGAAGAACTGAAGAAATCTAACTATTTGTAACCCAACAGGTGAGGGTGTCATATACTAATAAACTAGTATATACTAGTATACACTGTACTCAAACTACCTCGAGATTCTCAGATCTGGTCTCCTCAAGATGCCCTGGTCAGACATACAGAGTATTTTGAGCTACAAGCAATGAAATCCCTTGAGGCTGAGGAAAAGTTTTTGTCTTTGCTTAAGTCCTTCAGGCTTCTTTAACCAGAGAAGAAATCATAACCTAAGCATCTGCCCTTTTCCTAATAAAAATAAAGCCATTGCTGCTCCCTTTCATGACCTAGAATGTAGTCTAGGGGGGTTATAGATGTTAGGGTCCCTTTCAGAGGTCCTGGCTCCTTGTAAAAGAATTTAACAAGAAGGTAAGACTGACCATACCCAGACAAGACTTTGACTTAAGCTCAAACACAAAGGAGGCAACACTGAAAGAAAGTTTCTGGGCTGGCTTCCAGAGGGGAGCTGGAAGAGGGTTCTATGTGGGTCTAGTAGGGAAGGGGAGAGAGCAGAGGAGCATCTTGGTGTGTTTTAGGTTGGACTATACTGGGGCATGCACAGATGGGTTACTTGCTTCTTCATACATCCTATGCCTCATTAGTATCTTAAGGACACCCATGGGTGTGCATTTTGGCATGCTAATGAGACCTTGGTTACTCTAGTTCAATTCCTTTTATCACATATGCATGCAGGCTCCTTGGTCATTCTCTGCTTCTAGGAAATTGTGAAATAATCACTGTCAGGATATGGGACCTTCTGAGTTTGGTGCTTTCGGTTAGTCTGGTGGGACAGGTTGTTTAAACAAGATATTAGGCAGCAATCTGTTGGTGTGCAATTTAGTTCACCTGTTCAAACAGATAACTCAAGCCTGTCCGCACACAAATTAATCCACCAAGTGGTCTTGGGGGTCTCATCCAGTTGTAAGTTTACCAGTGAATATGTCCTCATTAAGAGTCTCATTTTTACTCTCAGAGTCAGAATGAAGTAGCTTCTTCTTGTCTGTGAGGTGAAGTTTCCTTCTCTGTCTCCTTGATTTCCCAGGTCCCTACATGCAGGAAAAATATACCCAGCCCACTCTATTATTCCTCAGAATTGATAACAATGTAAATTCTCCCTATGTCTATCATCAAATTGGGATTTTTCTCCTACTAATCTATCTAATGCTAATTTGTATGCTGTAGTTGGTAAATGGGAAAGTGATCAGGCTTTTCTGCCCTCCTGCCACTGGTGTGATGATGGACACCTGTGGTCCTGCACGCGTGCCTAAGAGGGCATGTGCAAGTGAGTGCACCTGGGTTGAGACACAGGTCATATAAGGGCAGTGTCCCAAGGACACCAGCAGAAGACAAGCGGAGAGAGAAGACAGAGAAAGAAGAGACAGAAAGGCAGAAGCAGCACAAGTAGTAAGCAGCCCAGAGAGTGAAGATGCGCCAGGAGCTAGGAGGCCCACAGCCTCCTGGCCCCCCTGCCTGCCATGTACCTGGTCGCCTCTGATAATAAAAGCCTAAAAATGCCACTGAGGACTCCAGGCCTCCTCCTTTACCCGTCTGCTCAGAATCATTGGGAAGTTGCTCTTGCTGGCACCACATATGCCCATCCAGCCTTAGAAGAACCCAGATGGGGTGGGGAAATTTCCCCCTCACCCCTCTGGAGTTATCTGGAGTCTGTTCCCAGGGTAAAAAATGAAGGTGAAGGAAATTTGGGGGAAATGAGTTTGAGGTTACTTGTGGGATAACCATACAATGAGGTCTAGGACAGCCAAGGATAATTCAACTTTATTCTTTTACTTACGCCTTATTAAGAAGGCAACACTAAAGATATGGTGGCAGTGAGCTCAAAGACTGTGTGATTCCCTCTAGCAGCTGAGAATGTTGAGAGAGAACAGTGGACCAAAAGCAGGACTCTTTCAAAGTTCAAGGCTAGCAAGGCAGATTCAGCAGAGGACAAGAGTCTTTCACACAAAGTGACACTCTATGGGGTGTAGACTGGACTGGGAAGGAAATGGAGCCATGAGAAACGAGAGAGGGAGGAAAATGAAAGTAAGGGAGTATTAACCAAAGCTAACAATTAAGTGGGCATCCCTCTCCCTGCTTCAGGCTAAGGGGCACAAGCCAAGAATCTGGATGCAGTTGAACTGGTCTGGTGAAGAAACTGCACCCAAAGAAAATGTATTTTAGAAAGTGCTGCTTCCAAACAAGAGACTAATTTCGTAACATTCTTTAAGGCATGTAACACTGCGAAAATTCCCAGTTCCCAGAAGACAGGACTCTAAATAGATAGGGTATATTTTAACAGCCCTCTTTGTTTTCCTTTGATAACATCAGATAGAGACATTTACCAGACCCCAGACCCCATTTTCTTTGTGAAACTTGAAATGTTTTCCTTGCAAACTATATAAAAGTCTTGCTGAGCTCAGAATTCCAGCAGCATTCCCAGAGTTATCTGGAGTCTGTTCCCAGGTTTGAGTCCCCACTCTTGATCCTTTAAACACTTAATTTTGCTTGCCCCTGATTTACTTAAGGAGACAAGTAAGAGCCCATGAGTCTCCATCAATATAAAAAGAAGCTGTAGGGTAAGGCAGTTGAACATTTGGTCAGGGAAGGATCTTCTGAGAGACCACAATGTTAAGTTTGAGCTTCCAGAGTCTGGAACCTCTGGAACAGAGCCTAGAGTAAAGTCAAGAAACTGCTAACAGAACCTGGAGGTTAAGAGTCTGAGTCAGGTTAAGGTGAGAGTCTGAAGAATTAGAGAACTCTGATGCTCTGTTGTGGGATCGATTGTTCCAGGCTCTAAAGAGTTCAATGAAAAGTAGGTGGTGCCCAGGGATTGAGTGGATGAAATAGGGAGAACAGAGGCAGGAATTTCAAGGGAGACAGAAGAGATACTGAATGAGACTTGGAAGACAGCAGTCTGGTGGTGGTAATGGGGAGCTGTAAAATGCTGACTGGTCTTTCTCCTACCTCTGAAGGCGTTTACTCCCTTTTGGAGCAAACTCTCTAAAGGTTGGAGAACCTTTATCTTTACTCTTTGTTCTGCTTTAGGGGACAACTCTAAATCTGAGTTCCCAGTTTCGTGCTTTGCTTTCCATGGGCATCACTTCATATTCCCAGAACATTATGACGACTTTTTTCATGTGACTAATATGATCAACTCCACTGGAAGTAAGGTGAGCTTCCCTCCAGACAATAATGTACTAACATATTATTCTGCCCAAGAAATACGTATTTGCTCCTTGGAAGATCCTCTCAGAAATATAACATGACCCAACTCATCCTACATAGTCAGCAAGTAAGGCAGCCTCCTCAGCGTAACTCAGAACACAGTAGCTCTGTGTTTGCTATAGCTTCTTTTATGGATTTCCTAAAGCTTCTTCTTTAATGAATTTAAATCCCATGTGAAGAGGGAGCGCAAAGAGAAAGCTTATCTTATATTAGGGAATTAAATGAACATAATATACCACAAAGATGTTTGAAATAGTTGAGAAGGAGGAGTAGAGTAACAAGATCCTAAATTTACAGGCAACCACTCAGGATATCCTGCGTTTTCAGGCTTGCAGGTTAAGCAGCGTATGGTTTATATAGTAGAAAAAGATCCCCTTGCCTTTTATCTGTATTTTCTGTCCATACCAGTCACCAAGGAAGTTGGTGACGTACCTACTAAATCAACCTAATTAATAACTAGTGGCAACTTAGTAACCATAAAATACTGTGGTAGGCATATGTGGGCAGAGGATGTGAAGTATAAAATATTGTCACTGGTCTAAGACATTGAAGACTTAAGGGAAAGCTAAGAGAAGTCAACATGAACAAATAACACAAGTCAAAACCTGTGGTACAGTAATAAGACTTCCTGTCAACATCAAGGATCATTGCTCTGGAATTGTTAATATTGCCGATGTGCTAGAAAGCTCCCTTGAGTGTTGGAATAATGTGGAAGGTTGACCTTTTTTGAGTAGACATATACCAAACTTTTGTGTGATGACCCCAGCCAGTCGGATCAGTGGCCTCCTCATCCTTGGCTTCCTGCAGAACGTGCTGGCACGTCTGTCTGTCTATGATACCACCTGGCTTAACAAAGTAGGTCACATCAGAGCTCTTGGCTCAAAGACAGTGAGAAGCACTGGAACATGCTGTGACTGAACAAGACCATGATAGTATCTTCTGTGGAGACTTGTAAGTACAGAAAGACCAACAAGAAGATTGTAACTATCATCATTCTTTTTATCTTTCACCCATCCTTCTCTTCCTTTGTTACACAGTCTGTGCGCTGGTTAAACATACAAATTCAACACATATTTAGTACCTTGTCACTGTTGTAAGCAATAATATCTTACATTGTATAGTATGTTTTCCTTTACAAAATTCTTGCATGGGTACCAACTCTTGATTCTCAGCAGAAGTGTCATAAATTACTGACCCGTTTCACACAGGCTTCATTTCGGGTTCGGGCCCTATTTCTTTTTTCTTTTGCCATTTCTTTTATTTTTATTTTTATTAATTATATTTGACATCATTTGTATTCCCCAGGGAGTACCCACCACCATTCCACCCGTGAACCATCACCTCAGTCCCTTGTGCACCCTCTGGCCTCTTCCCCGTCTTTGCCCTCCCCCCTTCTCCTCCCCCCCCCCCCATGGTCCCTTTGGTTTATCCCAGCTTTTTGGTCTTATTAAGTTTTTTTTGTTGTTGTTGTTGTTTACTTTTGGTTATAATTGCTCAGTTCCTTGAGCTTATTCTTTATTGTTGTTGTTGTTCTTTCATATTCCTCCTAATAGCAAAGCCATCCGATATTTTTCTCTTGCCATCTGACTTGTTTCACTGAGTATAATTCCTTCTAGTTCCATCCATATTTCTATAAATGGCCCTAGTTTCTCATTATTGATTGCTGAATAATATTCCATTGTGTATATGTACCACATCTGCTTGATCCAGTCCTCTACCTTTGGGC
>JAGFMF010012021.1:10313828-10326016 GCA_019455555.1 Galemys pyrenaicus
GTATATGTACCACATCTGCTTGATCCAGTCCTCTACCTTTGGGCGTTTGGGTTGTTTCCAGGTCTTACCAATTACAAATAGTGCTGCAATAAACACAGGAGTACAGGTGCTCTTTTGAATCAGTGTTTTTGTGTCCTTTGGGTAGATTCCTAGGAGTGGGATTGCCAGATCATATGGTAATTCCACTTCTAGTAGACTGAGGAACCTCCATACAGTCTCCCATAATGGTTGGATTAGCTTGCATTCCCACCAGCAGTGTACTAGGGTTCCTTTTTCTCCACATCCTCGCCAGCATTTGTTGTTTTTTTTAATGTGTGCCATTCTTACCGGTGTGAGGTGGTACCTCATTGTGGTCTTGACTTGCATTTCCCTGATTATGAGGGATGCTGAGCATTTTCTCATGTGCCTGTTGCCCATGTGTATGTCCTCTTTGGAGAAGTCTCTTTTAAGTTCTTCTGCCCATTTTTTGATTGGGTTTTTTTCCTTTATTTTTCTTGAGTCTTATGAGTTCTTTGTACATCTTTGTGATCAGACCCTTGTCTGTTGTGTGGAGCGCAAAGATTTTTTTCCCATTCAGTGGGGTTTCTTTTTGTTCTGTTTAACGTTTCCTTTGCTGTACAGAAGCTTTTTATCTTGACATAGTCCCACCTGTTTATCTTCTCTCTCATTTTTATTGCTTTGGGCACTGTTGGGCCCTATTTCATTCTACCACTAGAGGCAAGTATGCAGTTATTTTACACACCTTCAGGAACAGGAGGACCCCTTCTTGTAGAGCAACTGAACTGGGTTTTAAATGTCACCCTTCTTTCTACCTGCTACCTCTTTCTGTTGATTCTCTCCACGGATTTCAGCTCAATTCAATAAGCAATTAATAAATGCCAACCTCAGACCAAACACCAAACTAGGAACTGACATGAACAAATTGACATCTTCAAGGAGTGGCCAGACTAACTGGGGAGAGAAGGCAAATCATGATGACAACTATTATAACAGAGAGATGCACATGGTACCATGATAGTTCCAAGAAGGGAGTAATTAACTCTTCCTGGTTGGCTTATATAGGTGGCAGTTAAGCCAGAAGTTGAAAGATGAATAAACAGACTAGGAAGGGCATTCCAGACAGATGGCACAGAGTGTGCAAAGGTAAAGAAGTGGGAAACTGCAAGAAGTCCAATTTAACTCACCTCTTACCCAGATCAAAGTCCAGTGTGTTTGGACAACAGTTACTTCAGGGCCACTGATCCCAAGTGAGATCACAAGGTCAGTCACTTTTATAGTTCTAGACTAGTACTTCACAATGCCTTTCTCTGCAAACTTCCAGCTGTTCTCAACCCCTTCTCTCTCCTCTGCTGCTTACACTGCACTGTGAAAACTAAATAAATGAGAAGAGAACCTGCAAAATCACCTGATACCACATTTCCCAACCCACCTCCCTTTATTCCTATATACCCTGCTCTTACTGCCATTAGTAACAGATGATCTATTCATCCCTCTCTGAATGAACTCTTTTGACACTAGACTTGAGGCACTCTTTCCTTCTGGAGGACACTGTAGCCAGCAATTCTTCCCCACTCTCCAATCTGGAACTGACAATATTGCTGATGTGTTAGAGAGCTCCCTTGAGTGTTGGAATATTGTGGAAGGTTGACTTCTTTGAGTACAGATATATACCAAATATTTGTGTAATGACACCAGCCAGGCAGATCAGTGGACTCCTCATCCTTTCCCATCAGCAAAATGGAAAACACACACAAAAACCCATTTCTCAAATCTTAAAAAGAAAACAAAAAGTCCCTACATTCTACTTTCCCCACTACTGCCATGATTCTCTCCTTCATTTTGTAACAGTTCTTTGAAAGAATTGCTTCTCAGCTCCTTACAGTTCTTTTCCTCCAATACTGTGCTGAACCTACTCCAATTAGGCTTTTACCTCCAATGCTGCTGAAGCTGGTCTGGTCAAATGCCAGTGATCTCCACATTGCAAAATAGAGTGGATCATTTCTTTGACCTTATCCTATTGGACCTGTCAAGTCCTGCTTGACCCATTTGATCTCTCTCTATTTGAAACAAGTGACTTTCATGACTTGGTGCACTCCAAAAAATTCTTGTCCTTCAGTGTACTTCCTATCCAGCTTCCTCTGCTGGTTTCTCCACAACCACCATAACTTTAGGAGCTGAAGGCCCCACAGCTTGGTTCTTGTATTTCTTCTGTACCTATTTTCACTCCCCTGGTTATCTCATAAGTTTATACACCAAATGAACTGCTGGCAAGTCGCAAATGAATCTCTCTAGCTCCATATGTCTATATCTAGCTGCACCCTCAAAACAGAGTTTGGATACTTGATAAGCAACTCAAAGTCATCAGTCTGTAATTTCCACTGAAACCCAATCTTCCCATGATCTCCAACACAAACACTGAAACTACCCTGTATTGCTCTTTTTTTCCCCCTCATTCCTTCAATCTACTAGCAAATACTACTATATTCATTGCTAAAATATATGTAGATTCTAGCCCTCTCATCATCTCCACCACTTCCACTCTGGTTCAAGTTACACTCATTTCTAGATTACTGCAATAAACTTCTTATTTGTATTTTTGTTTACACTCTACTTCCTATCCTTTCTTACTCTCTAGACAGCATCCAGGGAGAGTCTTTTAAAGTATAAGTTAGGTCATAACATAACACTCAACTGACTTTCCATTTAATCTAAAATAAAAGTCAAGGGCCTCCCTGGTGGCGCAGTGGGTTAAGCAACACACTATGAAGCAAATCTCAGCCACTACAGCACAAGTTCGATCCCTGCTGCCGGCCAGGGAGGGGACCCACATGGTGCGGCAGACCTCTCCTGCTGTGCCCGCTGCTCCCTCAGCAGTGTACTTCTGTTGATCTGCCTGTTCTGCTCCCCGCTCTGTCTGTGGTGAGTCCTCTCACCCCCCACACCTCTGGCCTGTACCCCAGTACTTGTATGCATACATAAATAAATCTTAAAAAAAAAATAAAAGTCAAGGACCATTCAATAGCCTGCTCATACTACATGGTATGCACTTTTTACTCCTCTGTGTCTAAATAAATGAATGAATAAATGAGTGAATGGATGGTAGGGGAGAAGAAACTGGGATGAAGATGACACTAGAGAGTCAGGTGATGAATATTTTAAACGAAGCTAAGGAATTCAGGCTTCATTTAAATATAATAGGCTAATCATCAGAGGTAAAGAATTTTAATAAGAGGGCCTCCCTGGTGGCTAAAGGTTAAATCTAAGCACTATTACCACTAAGGCCTGAGTTAATCCCCAGTCAAGTGGGGAGCTAACCCACTAATGTTGCAGCAGATCTCTCATGTTTCACCCCTTGCTTCCCTTAGTAGTGCATTTCAGTAAATCCACCAGTTCTGCTCACCACTCTGTCTCTGGTGAATCCTCTCAGCAAATCCCCCCCACTTCTGGCCTGGCCTATACCCCAGTTCTATGTAAAAAAAATTAGTTACCTATCTCTGGTAAACTGTGTTTGTAGGATCAAGCCCACATATCCTCTTCCATATAAATCCTGATTTCTTTACCAATCTCCCATGTGCACCCAGAAACCCAGTTATAGTAATAAATTCCTTGCTGTTCCTTTAACAATAAATGTCACATTTTCAAACAGCCATGCCTTTGCCCACTATGTTCCTTCTGCTTAGAAAGCCCTTATTTTATCTGAAATGTGTACACATATGTACTCAACCTTCTAAACTCACCTCAAATGTCATCATCTTTGTGATGTTTTCCTGACAGCCTCAGAGATTTATGCCATTTCTTCCTTGGGCTTCCAGAATACAGTTTACCCATACTCTTTACAGATTATAACTTCACTATAGTTATTTGTTTAAATACTGGCAAAGTATGCAGGGCGATGTCCAAGATCAATTCTAAATGAGGCCCCTGAGCTTTGTGTACAGTGTCTTTAATCCAGTGAATGCTCAACAATATTTGTTGAATGAAAACAAAGAAAATTAGTAGAGGAATTGTATAGGAGAAGCCAGGAGTATGAGATGTCATAAAAACCAAAAAAGGTTTTAAGAAAGAGTGGTCAGTACTTTAGAGATTTAAATAAGCTCACAGATGCCATTCAATTGAATAAGCAGGAAAGATTTGGAAATATGACAGTCAAGGTTCAGTTGCATATAACAAAAATTATTTTTAAGCAGTGATTTAATATGTGGAATTGGTATTCAAAACATCATTAGAATTGCTATACAAAAGGAGTCTAGGCTGTGTTCCTGGAATCTCAGGACAATACTGCAGAACTGTCCTGCCAGAGTAACTTCAACCCTTGCCATATGAGAAAGGTTAGCCCAGAACTGTTCCTTCCAGAGCCATTACACATCTGCTAAGTCTGCACCTGCCAAAACAGGTACAGTTTCTTGGGTGGTCTCCTAAATCTCTGCTAATGTGGCTACAAATAAACACATTTCAATAACTATGTGCATTCGTTTTCCATTTCTCTGCAGTCCAGGTGTCAGCCGCCTGATTTTGATTTTTTTTTTTGGGGGGGGGGGTTGCTCTGGGGATGACCACCTCCATTTTAATCTGGGTTTGGCAGATTCAAATCCTTGTCATTGTAAGATTGACGTCTTTGTTCTCTCAGTGGCCAGGGGTCACTCTCAAGTTTCAGAGACCAACTACAGTTCCTTCCACAGACCTTCATGCAAGACCTGTCACAACATTACAGCTGGCAATAAAATTCCTCATGTGGACTCTCCCTCACACTAATCTCTTTGACTTCTATTACTGCCTCCAGTCACAGGAAATTCTCTGCTATTAAATGGGCCCACCAGGATAATCTGTTTTAAGATCAACAGTGCCATACAACATGACATAATCATTAGAGTCATCTCATCACATCCATAGGTTTCCAGGATTCGGGTAAGGAAATTATAGAATTTTCCTGTGTTGTCCAGAAAAGGCAACAGAAAACCAATAGATAGACCTTTCACCTTTTGGATTAGTCAAGAACCTTCAGAGAAACAGAACTACTATTCATATGGAAAGAGATTTACTATAAAGAATTGGTTCATATGATTATGAAAGCACGCAAGTCCCAAGATTTGCAGGATGAGCTGGTAAACTGGAACCCCAGGAGAACTGATAGTGTGGTTTCAGTCCAAAGACTGGCAAGCCAAACACCCAGGAAGAGCCACAATTACAGCAGGAAACATGACTACAAAGGGGATGTTCCCATGCAAAGTGCAGGTATGACTAATATGAATAGGTGTGAAACATACATAAATTGTCAACTAAAATAAGCACTTAACGGTTGCCTGGGGTTAGCAAGTCAATGCAAAATGGCACAATTTAGATAATGTTGTTATGCAAACAACCTTCCCTTTCAACAACTACACAGGCTTCCTAACTGTTACACACCACCCAGATGGTGACCTGTGCTTCATAGAAGAGGTGTTAAAGAACGGGTCACTGATTTTCCACTACTCAATAGCTCTTCCAAAACTGTTCTCCAGTGAAATAACCTATTGTTTAAGTACTTCACGTTTGTCACTCTGATAAGCAGTACATACTTATAAGTGAAGCTTTTCCCTTTAATTGCATCCAAGACCCACAGCAGCTTGCAAGAATCAACCCAGAGAGTTCAACATGAATTGATCCTCTTTATCTCTGTTGTCATCACTGGCAGACTTTTATACAGTCAGATTTAATTCTGTCTGAGAAAAAAATGGGAATTTTGCCATAAACAATTTTGCCAAAACAATTTTGCCATAAACAATGTTACAGTATCTTGTTCATTTAGTTGCATAAGCATGTGAATGAAGTGGTAAAGGGAATACTGTATGATCCAGGAAGTGAAGCTTTTCAGGCTAGCTTGTGGTGGTTGTAACAAAACCTAAACCTTGAAAAGAGCAAAATTGTGAGTTTGGGGAACTTTTGCCATTAGGATTGTAAAATATTTAGATATATATTCTACACAGAGCCAACAAACACGACTATTCATTTAATAAAGATTGAAAGAGCACATACTATATTTATAGCTCTATAAATACAAAAGTGATCAAACCAGAATGTCTCTGTTTATTATGCGAAGAAGGAAGCAGAGTATAATTATCTAGTAAACAAATAATTCATGCATGGTAGGGTAAAGGATAAAGGGTAGACTGAAACTCAGCGTCTGGGACTCAACATCAGTTCCAAGTTGCCTAAAACAAATACATCCATTCCATCTACGGGCCATAGTTCCCTGAGCTGTGACCCATCTCTAACTGCTACATATTATAACTGCTAGATTGCTTCTCCTTTCTTCCATATTTATTTTCAAGAAATGTTCTGCAGCTTATCAAAGGATAAGGGGTAATCAGAGATCGGAGGATGCTGGAGGACAGGTTTGAAGTAACAGACCTGGAAGTCAAGAGGCAGGACATCTCTGATTGTATCTTCTTCCTAAACAGCTTGAATGAGGCATGACTACACATTTTTAAATTATACAATTTGACATACATATATTCCTATGTAAACATTACCACATCAAGGCAAAGAATGTATCTGTCATAAAAACTTCATGTGCCTCTTAATTATCCCTCTAACCCACACATCCCCGAATCCCAAACCTAGGCAATAACAGGTTTCTATTCTGTCACTGTAGATTATCCTGTACTTTATAGATTAATACATAATTGAAATCATGCAGAATATACTCTTTTCACAAGGGGAGAAGAGAACTGGCTTATTTCATTCTGCCTAATTATTTTGAATCTTATGTATCAATATTTCATTACTTTTTTGGGTAAATTAACATCAATGAATATTTGGTTTGTTTCCATGTTTAGCTTATTACAAATACATCTTCAATAAATATCCAGGTAAAATTCTTTGTATGGGCATACATTTCTGACCTCTTCGGAGAAAATGCCTGAGAGTAGAATGCTGGTTCATGTGCTAGCTGTACATTTAACTTAAAAAAAAAAAAAAATCGACAAACTATTTTCCAAAGTGGTTGTCCCATTTTAATACTCCAACCAGCAGTATATGAGAATTTCAGTTGTTACAAAACTAACACTTGGAAAGTTCATCTTAATTTTAAACATTTTAATAGGTATATACTGTTATCTTATTGTAGTTTTTATTTGCATTTCCCATGATGTTGAGTAATTTTCATGTGCTTATTTGCCATTTATTTATCTTCTTTTCTAATGTGTCTTTTCAAATCTTCTGCCCATTTTTTATTGAATTGTTTTATAGTCACAACATTGAGTCTTCAGAGTCCTTTATATGTTCCAGATATAAGACTCATGCCACAAACATAATCTGCAAATATTTTTCTCCCAGTTTCTGTCTTGTTATTTCATATATTGAATAGTTTTTTGAAAAGTAAAAGTTCTTAGATCTCATTATTTTTCTTCTTTTAAGTAATCATGTTTTTGCTGTTGTAGCCAAGAAATTGTTGTCTAATTCAAGATCATGATGCTTTTTTTTTCTTCAAGTACTTTGAAAAGTTTACTCCACTGTATCCTAGATTAAATGGGTTTTAATGAACAGTCTGCTTTTATGTTTATCTTTTTCCTCTGGCTTCTTTTAAGATTTTTCTTTTTATCTATGGCTTGGAGAAATTTGATTATGGTATGCCTTGGTATACTTTACCTTGTGTTCCTATGCTTGGGTTTCATTAAGATTATTGGATTTATAGCTTCATCAACTTTAAATTTCTTGTCCACCATTTACTCAATTAGTTTCCCAACCTATCCTCCCACTTTGGGGGATCCAATTACCTGTATAATAGACTACCATAAGTCTTCTTTTCTCTGTGTGTTTCATTTTAGATGGTTTTCATTGCTATGTCTTCAAGTTCACCAGTCTTTTCCTCTGTAAAGTCATAATTTCATCCAGTAAACTTAGATTGAATTTTTCATTTTAATCATAGTTTTATCTCTAGAAGTTTGATTTGGATTTATTTATTTCTTATAAATTTCTATTTAACATTTTTAATCTGTTTTTTAATCCCTTAAACAAATGGGATACAGTTAAAATACCCATTCTAATTTATTTACTAATTTTATCATCTATGTAATTTCTGGATCAGTTTCAATTGATTCCCTCTCCTCTAACCCCCTCATTATGGGTTGTATTTTCCTGCTTCTTTACGTGCAGGTAATTTTTGAATTCTTGTAAATGTGCACACACTTTGTCCTGGAACAATGTAAAGTTACTTGGAAACTGTTGATACTTTAAGGTCTTGCGTCAAGCTATTTAAGGCAAACAAAAAACCAGCTTTTAGCCAAGGGATAATTTTTTTCCCCCACTACTAATGCAAGCTCTCTTTAGTATTTTACTAAGTGCCACATGAATTATGAAGTCTTCTATGCTGGATGTTGGGAACAGGCATTATGTGATCCTGGGTTCCTCTAATCCACTTGAGTGTTTCTTCTCCTGGTCTCAGACAGTTTAGTTATATAAATAAATTGATCAATACTCAATTGAATATTCAAGGCAGACTCTGTTGACATCTGGAGTTCTCTCTGTACACAGCTTTTTCTTCTTTGATTCTTAGCTCTGCAAAACATGCAACCTTCCTGAATTACCTACTCCACAACTGAGGGAAAATACTGGCTCTGCCTGGTATCCTCCTCTCATACAACAGTCTAGAAACTGTCAGAGAGATTACTTCATTTAATTACTAAGCTCAGGGGTCGCTGTCCTTCACTGACTGACATCTGATGTCTTGAGAACACTTGTTTCATATATTTTGTCCACCTTTTTGGTTGGCCTCAGTGGGAGTATAATTCTGATCCCTATTACTCTATTTTTGCTGGAAGTGAAAGCGTTAACTTCAAACTACATTTTAATGTTGAGTCTTTTCTGGTTTTGTTTTTTGATTTTTTTTTCTTCTTTGATGGTAGATTTAATGTGGACATATGGGGAATGACAATTGCTAGACATGGGGAGAAATTAAAGGGAATGAGCTGACAGATGGGAAGTATAGTTTAAAAAGAAAAAAGGGAAAGAATTAGGAATGGAATGATAACAAGCAGTCAAACAAGCAGAGAAAGGAATTAACAGAGATTATCAAAACCATTTGCAATTCCAACTCTCACCTTTAACAGACCTAAATATGGCTGCACAGGGATTCAAGCCATTTTCTTCAATTTGAAAACTTATAATCTGTCAATGAACTTTATTAATTTTTACTGGTTCTCATAGCAGATCAACAAAGGCAAAGCTTAGGATTTTGTCACCCCTGTTTCAGATGAAAACATCTGAGCTACTGGGTAAGTGAAAAACTCAAAGTCACCCAGAGAATAGTACCAGAGTCAGAACTAGAAATTTAAGTGTATCCTTTGACTGATTTGTCCAAATAATTACCTAACATTATTCACCTGGGGTGAAAACTAACTTTAGTATAGAGGACAACATGGGATTTGGAGTAAGAGTTTAGGGTTGTGGTCCAAAACTGTCAATAACCAGCTCTGTGACCTTGAGGAAGTCACATCACTGTTAAATAACACCTTCACAGAGGACTGGCTTACGGGCCCTCCTACTTATTATACCCATCAAGTCACCCTGGCTCTAGGATCAAAGACTCCAAATCAGAAGACTGAGATTCACCTCCTAGTATCTGACCTCAAAGAAAAAACATGATCCATACTTTTTAAAAATTGTAAATTGGACTTAAAATCAAAAGCTTCTGTTGTACAAAAGACACTGTTAAGAGAATGAGAAGTTAAGCTACAAACTAGGAAAAAATACCTACAGATGACATATCTGACAAAAGATTTGTATCCAGAATATATTAAGAACTCCCAACAGTAAAACAACACAAATAGGAGATGAACGAGAGTTGACTAGACAGTTCACCAAAAAATATACAGATGGTCAATAAGCACATGAAAAATTGCGTAACATCATTAACCACTAGGGTAAATGCAAATCAAAGCATAAATTCACATCCACCAAGAGGAATATACAGCACACCCTGCTTTACAATACTAATCTTTGATGTTATAGATATAATCAATATTGTGAACATGTCATAATACAAACCCAATAATACATTGATAATTGTATAATTCAGTCTAAGATGAAATATTTTTGATATTTTGGGCACATAACTAATCTTATGTAAGACTGTGATTTATATAATAAAACAACAAAAATACTGAGAAAATTTTGTTTTTATTGGCATTAAAAGACAAAATTAAAAATAAATATAGTAACAAATTAGAAAAGATTATTTCAAAATTTAGAGTTGCTGATGGAGTGGGTGAGAAAACCAAGTTCTTATTCCAATTCACTTTTTCATAGCGGTAGCATGCTTTTTAAAAATAATTTCATTTCAGTTTGATTGAAATTATCATTTTAATAGTGACAAATAACTGTCAAACTGATAAATACACTGTGATTGGCTCATATGCTAACCATTATTAAAATGTCCCAACCACAAATGCCCACCCCCCACCATTGACATAGCCTAGTTGGCAACAATTGTAATGTGAAAATGAAATCATACAATGATTTGTATTTTAATAGGAAGGACGTGTCATAAAGTCATCTGATTGTGTAATGGACCAATTGTAAAATGGGGGCCTACTGTAATAAAAGACATAACAAGCGATGGCAAACATGTAAAGTTAGAACTCTTAGATGCTGCTGGTAGAACTGTAAAATGTTAGTCACTTTGGAAAACAGTTTAGCAGTTACTCAAAATGTTGAACATAGAGGTATCTTTGACCATCAATTCCACTCCTATATATGTACCCCAGAAAAGTGAAAATGTAAATTCTCCCAAAACCTTGTATAGGAATGTTCAAAGCAGCACTTAAACATAATTGCCAAAGGTGGAAACAGTTCAAATGTCCATCTGATGCATGATAAAAAAATGCAGTATTTCATAAAATGAAATATTTGACAAATAAAAAGGATTACAGTACTGATAACATGCTGCCACATGGAAAAACCTTGAAATTATTATGAAAGAAGCCAGTGACACACAGCATCCTATTTATATAAACATTTAGAATAGGAAAACCCACAGACACAGATCAATGTCTGTCTAGGGCTGGGGAATGACTGCTTAATGGGCACAGAATTTCCTTTTGGGGGTGATGAAATGTCTTGGAACTAGATAGAAGTGATGGCAGGACGAAACTGAATGTTCTTTAAATTGACACTTTAAAGTGATTGTTTAATTTTATGTTATGTGAGTTTTACATCAGTAAAATACTTTAAAATCATGGACTCTAGGGCAAATCATTCTAACCATTCTCTATGAGCACCTCATAGCTGGCTTCCCCTTCTGGTCTGCTCTGATACTTCTTGGCCATCGATCTGTCTGTCCACTGAACAATCCTAGTGGGTCCATGAATGTCCACCTTTGTGAGGCCTTCAACTACACCCAGTTCCAGGTGTTGTTCCAAATCTTTACTGCTCATTTAAACTTACTAGGACATTTATAACCTTATTGTCCCTCACCTCCTGTCACAGGGACAGTTTGCTATTGTCACCTCTTTTAGATAACAACCCTTTACCTTGACATACTTTAATACCTATGAGAGTCATCCTTTAATACCAATCTCAATGCCCATAAAGTCTTTACCAATCCCTTTAGCCAATGAAACTTATCACTGGATTTGACAAAAATTAGTAAGTTATTGATAACATAAACAAAGATTCTTGTAGAACTCTGGGAAGACAGATTCAGTGTACATGACAAATTGAAGCAAATGAAGGATAAATTACCTAAGACATCATCTACTCTCATTCTCTTATCAGAGGACAGTAGAATTTTCCAGTGGTTACATGGAAAGCTTATCTCAACAGACTGAATACAGATGCAGGAAGAATCTCTCATCATTTTACTCTCATTCTCTTATCAGAGGACAGTAGAATTTTCCAGTGGTTACATGGAAAGCTTATCGCAACAGACTGAATACAGATGCAGGAAGAATCTAGCTCTCCATATTAAATTAGCCATTAAAGAAATTGGCCAAATATGTGCAACTCTTTTCATTGATTTTTTTAAGCATTATTTTTCATAAAAGTGTTGTGTTGACATGCAGATTTTATTAACATTTTTAATGATTTAAATCTTTTAAAATTTCTTGGTTTGCATTTTTTTTTAAAGATTTTATTTATTTATGCATACAAGCACTGGGGTACAGGCCAGAGGTGTGGGGGAGGTGAGAGGATTCACCACAGAGAGCGGGGAG
>JAGFMF010012021.1:10326084-10356718 GCA_019455555.1 Galemys pyrenaicus
TCCCCACCCTGGCCGGCAGCAGGGATCGAACTCGTGCTGCAGTGGCTGTGGTTTGCTTCATAGTGCGTTGCTTAACCCACTGCGCCACCAGGGAGGCCCTTGGTTTGCATTTTTAATATCATAAATATCAATAGGCATGATGCACATAAGCAAAATATTTTGGGGATCCTCAATAATTTAGTAAAACAGGACACCAAAAAATAATGAGAACCACTCCTTTCCAGAACTGCCAAACAGACTTGCGGACTTGCCTGAGGCTGGATACCACATTTTTGCAATGGAAGGTTACTCAGTTTCCTTCAACAGTGTCTGCTGGTTTTAGAACAGGACGAAGAACAAAGAAAATATATTGCTAAGTTGGTCTAGTACTGGGACCTGGCAGACTTGCTGTGACCGAACAGGTCAGGTTGTCTTCTTCTTCTAGATAAGAAGGATAAGCCCATTGCTTTAATAAGTTACCATTCACATTTTTGCAAGAATTGAGAAGATTAAGAGGCTTCTTAATTCTGAACTTCCTTTTCCTTTACAAATCTCCTTTGGATGATTTTAATCTGATTAGTTTAAGGTTTCCCAGATTTTTATTGCCCAGATGTTATGTTCAGGGGCCTGAAGCAAACATTCAGCTTCATGGTTTGCTCTGCCTCTGATGATATACCCATTCCAGGGTCACTTCATTTAATAGTCTGTTAAATTTTGTATCTAATTGCTCTAAATTATAAATTCCTATACAGTTTTGGATATTCAGTAAAGAATTCCTAATGGAGATGGGTCATTAGTGATAATTATGGTAACAGTAGTGTTCATTTGTTGATTCTTCTAATGCATTGAGGATGAGGAAAGCACAGTGAGACTGAGGATTCAGCAGTGAGCCAAAGAGGCAGAAATCCCTGTGCTCTTAGTGCTTACAGTCCAGTGGGGACAGCTGACAAGGAAAAACAACTGAAACAGAAACTATGGCAGATAATAAAACATGCTTGAGGGAAAAAGGTAAGTAAATCTTGGGAGATGATAGAAGAATCGTTACATATGTGAAATGTGAGGGTGAACACAGACTGTCTCACTTTAGGTGAATGAAGACCTCTAAAACAGGAAGGAGTCATGTGGGTGGCAGGACAGATATAATCTGGGCAGAAGGAGTCACAAATTCCTGAGGCAAGTAACTGGTATACTGATGGGCAGCCAGGAGACCAGTGTGGATGGAGAAGAGGAAAAGGAGGAGGAGCATAGGTGAGAAGGAGGAATGAAGAAGAAGGAGGAAGGAAGAGGAGAAGGGAGGGATAAAAGAGGAAGAGGAAGGCAAGAATGCAAATGTTACCTGCAATAAAAATGGCCTAGCCCATCTTGCCCATGCCAGCTCCTTCCCCTCATGCTACCTGCTGCATTTCTTTACCTTTTTTATAGTAAGATGTAATGACATTCTTGCAAGCCTGTTTTCTCCACCATGCAAGGATCATTCCATTCTTAGTAACTAATTGAAGCAAATGTCCTAAATGTCCAGCAAAAGAGTTTAAATAAATAACGGTGTGCTACATGACCTCTAGAACTCATAGCTCTGTGAAACATTGATGACTTAGGAAAGTGCTTACACCAGTAGATGAAAAAAGTGAGACTCAAAGCCACATAGCTAATTTTGTTTAAAAGCATGCATCCTTCCTCTTTCCCAGAGAATTATCCCACAGTGGTAAAGAGGCTTACCTCCAGGGGAGCTGAAATGTAAGTATTTTTATTTCTTCTATTTTCTAACTTTTCTACAATAAACCTATATTATTTTCATATTTAGAAAATAACATTTAGAAGTGAATTCAGTCCAGTATCATTTCAATCAAAGTGATATTTCATTTCATCCTTTATAGGCACTCTCAGAATATTAAGGGTGGTTTAAAATAGTCCAGTGTTAACACTAACTTATTATTATAAAATGAGCCTATATTAGATATTCAAAAATCATAAAATTGGCTTTATATTATATGCTTTTTGCTTCACAGCATAACTTAATAAACAGATTCACACTAGACCCCCCCATTTACAATGATTAATATATTTACTACTGCCTTAGTAAAATTGTCTCACTGATTATATTTAAAAGGCTAGTATCTAGGAGAAAATCAAGACCTACATAATAGAAGCAGCCATAACAGCTCATCAGTATCTTTTTTTTTTTTAACCAAATATCGCCTTCAAAAAAGATACATTGTTTGATATTACAGGTAAATTTCTTTAATTCAGGGCATAGATTTTAGAATACATTGAAATGTTAAAGCAAAGACATATATTATGTTATATAAACTTAAGTCTCCATCTCCACAAAGCTCAAAACACAGAGTATTACCAGCATCATGGATTATTTCTCTTTTCACTACAATCACTGTCCCATCTTCCTTCCCAAATTTAACCATATCCTGACCTCTAACACTATGGGCTAGATTTGCTTGTGTTTGAAGTTTATAAAAGTAGAATAAAACAATATGTACTCTTTCATGTCTGATTTTACCCATTTAACATTATGAGGCTAATGCATTGTTATGCTGCATAGGTATACACTCGGTTATTTTCATGCTGTATTGTATTCTCTTGTATGAGCATTCTACGATTCAGTTATTCATCTACTGTTGATAGTTATTTGAGTTGTTTCCGGGCTGGAATGGTGACAGTGAAGGCTGCTATGAAATCCATTTGCTCAGACACAGGTTTATCAGGGTGTTAATGTTGAGTCATCAGTCTTAGTCTTAAACCCTGGCTGCACACTAGGTTCTCTCCGATGCTTGGACATCCACAGGTAATTCTAATTTGAGCCCAGGCTAAGAATCACTGGCTAGTTGTTGAAACCCCAGACAAAAAGTAGAAAGGAATCCAGTTCAGGAATTCTGAATGAGTAGTCTCCAGGAAAAGGACAATAAAATGCAATGTAAAAGTTACGCTATCTTCACAGTGACTTTGCCCTTTCTATTTACTTCAAACTCCTAACTAAAAGACTACATGTAATGGTTTTATGATATTTGTTTTATAACCAGTGTTTACTGAGTGCAATTTGTAGTATGAGAGTTATTTTAAGGGCTAGTCAAGCCAGAACAAGTCCACCACTAGCCTTCCCTCCTACCTGACTTGACATGAATTCAATGTTTCAAGTAAGAAATGTTTATTTGACTTTTGATGACAGTCTAGGGTTCACAAAAAGTTCTGAAGGTAAGTGGCTTCCAGGTTACTCTGGACATTCCCCAAATTCTCAAGGCAAGTTACTCTAGACATGTTTGAAAGACACGTATGTCCAGATTTAGCACAATTTGGGTAAGGGATTAGGCTATTAAAAATTTAGATACTAGTTTGGTATGCAAGTTCTAAAAAATTTTTTAAGAAAGCAAGAGTTAATTTTCCATGGTCCAGATCACATCCTGGAATTAAATAAGAGCCACTTAATAATTATTGTTGAAAATTTGACTGATGCTGTTTAATTCCCCAGTTTCTTGAAACTCTTCTTTGGGGCCCATGCCCAGGAGACATCTTGAAAGTATTGTGGAGAATGAAAACAAAATGAATAATGTGGTTCTACAAAGTACAGCAACAAATAGCATTTAACTATCACAAAGCCCTAAAATTATCTCCTTTGAGTTCAACCTCCAATAGATTAGTAGATAGGAGAGAATAGAGGCCATAAATACAATTCTTTTGTGATATGTCAAGAGTATGTTAGAAATTTAATATTATTTATGTGTAGTCAGGCTGCTGGATGCCTTCACTTTGTAACATGAGAGTTGTTTTAGGGGCTTAACTGATCTATAACAACTGCTTCACCGGTCTCCCTCCTGCCTGACGTGATATGAGTTAAACCACTTGACCCAAAAACATTATTTGGAAGGTGGTTATGTGTCAGGATGCAGGAAAGATTCAATAGGCATATAATAACCCCATCTTTGCCTTCAATGCTTACAGTCTTTTGGGGGTGGGGAAGGTCCACATTCATACAAAGATTCAAGGCCAAGTGCAATGTGTCAGAAGCAGCCCAGTGATCCAAGTGATCAGTAAAGACTTCTCCCGAGGCAAAAGACATGAACTAAATCATTACGGACAGATGCAGGAAGGCAGGCAGGAAGGAGAAGGAAGATTTACCTACCTGAGGATTCGAAGAAAAAGACTGCATTTTTGATAAGGATAACATTTTGTTCTACAAAAGTCCCGCCTCCTGAGATACGGTGCATATGGAAATGGCAGAAAGTGTGGGGAGCTCATAATAACACAGGTTATTGAGTGTGATATGCCAGACTTACCCCCACATTCTTACCGCCAGTGATGACATTCCTACAATTATCTGAACATGGGAGTGATAGCCCTTATTTATAAATAAGAAAAGTCAATTCTGAGAGATTATCTGTTTACAATCACAGAACAAGTTGGCAGGAGGGACTGATGGATGAAGGCCTTTTAAAAATCCACAGATTGCCCAAAATAATCTCTGTGAAATTAGCAAAACATTGTAGAATTTCCAACACTGTTGGTATTTCTCATGTCAGTTGAAGTGCCATTTACCAATGCTCATTTTATTTTTTATAAGAACCACAAGTGCATTTGGAATATTAAAGAATATTACTCAGAAATAAACATTTTTCAAAGTTTGAGTTGGAGAGGCTAGGATTAAAACCTAAAATCAGATCAAGAAAAACTTATATATACTATGTGCTTGACCCAAAAGATAAAACATGGCCTTTGACCCACATACTTGGTACATGCATGTGGCTCCCTGGTATGTGTCAGTGAGTCTGTGGATTGGGTAAGCAAATTTTGAAGCATGCATGAGGGCAATGCTGGCTCTTTGGAAATCCTCATTGCATTACTATGCATTAAAACCATAAATATTCAAGGAGATGCAGTACTGTTAAGAAGAGAAATCCAAGTTGACTTGGCATGAAGCAGGAGTTTGCTTGAGAGTTTTGAAATGTCTTCAAACTTGGACATTCTAAGAATCCTGGAAGAGAGCTATTGTGGAAAACACTAGATGTGCCAGGTAATCCTGACTTGGGGTATACAACTAAATTCCTTTCTTTATGGGCCTCAAACCAGAGTTTTAAAAACCACAGACTGTTTTAGAGGAAAAAAAGACATAAACTTCTATTAGAAGGAAAGAATTCTTCCTATAAGAATTAAGAGAAATACTTTTTGCAAAAATTATATACATTTTATTTATCCCACATCATAATTCCTTGAAGCTGGAAGTAGGTTTCACAAATGAGGAAACTATAGTTTAGAGAGTTTATTTAACCCATAATCACACAACTTGTCTTGGGACTGTGATCTGAACCTAAACTTTTTTTACTTCAGACACCTTTCTCTGTTAGTCACCAGCCAGGTTAAATGAAAATTAAAGAACATCTGAGCCAACGGAATGACTGGCTGGGTGAGTGGATTCCCTTATTCCTGAACTGTTCAAATTGAACAATTCACATGGAGAGACTGTTTCTCAGAGGGCTGCAGGCAGCAGCCAATAGTGTGATATTGTGTCTCCTTCCTCTGGGAAAACTCAAATACGTAAAATGGAAAGAAGTTTCTTAAATTTGTCATTAATTTCTACCCAGTCTTCTGGGATTGTGTCTGTTTTAGTCCTGTGATGATAGGGAGCATCCCACTTTCTTCATTTAAAGAGGTAAGATACATTGTATTTGCAGCTGCTTCAGCTTAGTAAATGTAGGGAATACTGTACCTCTTCATTTTAAGGTATTCTCCCTCCCTTTCACGTTTCAGCCTTTTTGCAAAGCCCTATATATCTTACATTAGTAATAGGAAGTTAGTTTTCTTCTCTTTTTAATTCAATCCCATAGATTCGATTCTTGCCAAAGCCATCAGCATGGGATCCACCCCACTCTAGACTCATCTTCCCCAGGCTTCCCAGAGAGATCCTTCAATAAAAAAGCAAGTCTGATCATGTCTCAACTCTTAGATTCCCCCAACAGATGACTGTGGACTCCAGAATGCACTTCATGAGATCTCAAAGGAAGGATGTTCTCCCTACCATTCTTCGGATGAGCTGACACTCTAAGCTCACCTTCTACCTTCCCCCCCTCAGTAAACCCACAACTCACACTTTATCTCCTAATTGTTCCCCCCAGCAATGTAATGTTCTTCTTCTGAACATGCTGCCTCATGTCCGTAATTTTTCATATGGTTTCCCTGGGTCTGAAATGCCCTTTTGCAGGTCAATTCGACAGATTCTGGTGAGCTTTCTAAACTCAGCTAAGATCAGAGCCTTCTCTTACCTCCACATTGCCCTGAATAAATTGAATCTTCCTTCCCTCTTGATCGCCTCTTTAATTTAAAAATAAGTCTATGCTGGCACATGTGACATGGTAAGAAATTAGACCTTTTTATACCTACTGGAGTTATTATGATACGGTTGCATACTTAGTATGTCACAAATGCTAAATGAAATCTGTTAAAGTAATCATAATTATAAAATGTTTACCATAACTATAAGTTAGAGCATAACTTTATTAAAATTAAGGTTATCATAAATATGATCACTATTAAAATTAAGGAATAATAATTAAAATATTTTTGATAATCAAGGAAATTTTACATTTTTAAGGAAATCCAGGCCCTATCTAGTCCTGTTTCTCCACCTACAGGAATATGCAGCTTAGATAACACACATTTTTCAAGCTCTTTAGTTAGAGAAAAGAACTTCAAAACAACTGGCAGTCAAGTGTTATACGTCCTGATCTCATTTCTTCACCTATGAGTAGACATTAACTTCCTATATCCATCCCAGGAAGAGCAACATCTTATTTTTGTTTTAGAATCTCTGGGAACACAATTTCAGAATCTCCTTCACCTTAATTAAAAGTAGTGTTTTTCTTTAAAATAGATAAAGTATTTAAAGAACCCTAAGCTATTTTTTAATAAGGTACTGTTTTATAAAACACTTTTGAAGTCTTTTCCTGGGCAGCTGATCTTTTATCCCCTGCTTGGCAAGATGCTCCTTTAATTTGCTATGTCTTTGGAAAATTGTTCCAGAAATCCTGTTTCCTAAGAAGTTTGGGGTCATGACAGAATTAGCTGGCTAGCAGTTTATTTTTAGCTCAGATTTTGATCCAAGCTCGATAGCGAGTAGTAACACCCAACTTCTTTTTCCTGCCCTGACCCATTTCTAGACTTATGGGCAAGATGTCCTTTGTAGTGAACATCCCACCTATGAAAGAAATGTTTGTCATTTCTTAGCTCCCCAAGTCAAAATGGAGCTTTAGCACCCCTAGACACAAAACTTTGAGAGGTCTATTCAACAACTTGTGTTTTATAAAGTGAGCAAGGGCATCTATGGTAAGCCATCTGGAAGGAACAATGATTATTGGGAGTGTTTTGAATCTAAAAAAAAATGCATATGCATTCCACACTCTGTCATTAATTTAAGAAAACACAACCTCTTTTCTATAAACAATTCATTTTTATTTAAAATTTCAGATCAAAACCAGAATTTTCATTTTTAAACCATCTCTAATACAAGCACATATTTGAAGAAAACATGCCTGTAAGAGAGTATAAGCACGAAAGTTATCTCTAATTTCTTGATGGCCCCAGATGCATATTCACCCATTGTTGCATCAATCCTTTCCTTTATTTCAATAAATTTTACCTCACACACATCCAAACTTTGCTGTCTAGCTACAGGAGCCAGCTTAACTAGCTTTTTTTCTATTGTTGTTATAAAGAGTCACCATATATTTATGGCTTAAAACAATACAAATTTATTCTCCATAGTACTTGGGGGTTAGAAATCTGACTCTTAAGAGGCTAAAATCAAGGTGTCAGTAAAATGTTCCTATTAGAGGCTCCAGGAAGAATCTATTGCCTTTTCTCTTCCAGCTTCCAGAGGCTGCCAGTATTCCTTGGCTCACTGCCCCTTCTTCCATCTTTGAAGCTCATCGTTCCAATTTATGCTTATGTCATTGCATCTCCTGCTGCCTTTGATTCTCCTGCCTTCTTTTAAGAACCTGGATTGTGACTGCATTTTTCACGTCTAGATTACTCAGGATACTCTCACTTGATCCTGAACCTCAAAATAATCTGAGGATCCTTAGCTTTATTATATCAGCAAAGTCCTTTGTTGCCATATCAAATGACATGGTCACATATTTCAGGGATTACTATGGGAATACCTTTGAGGGGCTAGGTGAGCGGGCACTGTATTTATCATAGGTCCTGAAATGTTTTATCCAAGTTTTAATCACTTCCTCCTTTCAGTGATGAAATGTACTAAGTTGAATTGTGCCCCCCTCCAACACCAAATCATATCCCCTAGGACCTCAGAATATGATCATTTTTTAATATAGGGTCTCTTCAAGATATAATTAGTTATTATAGGTCATACTGGACAAGGATGGGCCCTAACCCAATATGACTAGTGTTCTTATAAAAGGGAGAGGTCTTGAAAGTGACACATGGGAAGGACTGTGTCAATGGGGGTAGAGAGTGAAGTGATGAAGCTACAAGCCAAGGAATGCTGATGATTGCTGACAACTACTAGAAACTAGAAAATGGTAAAGTAAGATTCTTTTCTAGAGACTTCAGAGGGAGCACAGCTCCACCAATATTTTTAGGTCATACTTTCAGTCTCCAGAATTGTAAGAGAATGAAATTATGCTATTTTAAGCCCTCAGTTTATGGTACTTTATTATAATAGCTCTAGGAAACTAATCCAAATGAATGGGAAAAATCCTATTTTGATTATGTGCCAGGTTTTATCAAGGCTCATGACCAACCCATAAAAAACTTTCTTTGTTCCATTTATAATGTATAGACAAGAGTTTGTAAATTATTGGCTCTGTGTCTGGAGTGTCCCCATTTGAGGACATCATACTGTCCTCTAGTACTTAAGAAGTCAAGTAGTCTAGTCAGGTAGGATAGGCAAAGGTTTTTTGTAAGGCGTACACAGTAAATATTTTAGGCACTGAGGACCAAGATGAAAAATAAGGATATTTTATAGTCAAATAACAGGAAAGTAAATTTCCACACATTTTTCCAACAAAGTTCAAAATATAATGATAATAGACTATAATCTTTTGTAATACAGGTCTGTAATAAGAAGAATGATGATCTTTTTGGGGTGTTAATATTTCATTTAATTGGGGTCCCAATGCAACTGGTCTATCATCAATATTATTAATGCTAATCTGTTAACATTGATTGCTAATGAGATTTTAACTGAATATTTCAATTCAAAGAATATTTTGTCTTTGAAAAAATCTTTTCATATAGAAGAGTACTGCAAAATATGGATATAAATTCATGAGTGTACTGATCACTTAAAAGGCAAATACAGAGTTCCATTGGGCTTTTCTATTGGTGTCTTGTAGTGTATCATTATATCACAGATGACTCATGTCAACTGAAGTTGAGTTGTAAGTTCCTCAGTTGTTCAGTTAAATAGATTTTGAAATATGCAATTCCCTTTACACTTGCATTGAGGTCCAGAACTGCTGTTTGAACTGAAGTTTAAACTCAGCAAATAAATCCACCAAAAATTTGCAATGAGATATGAGATCTCATCTGTTCTTTTATCTTTTGACACGACAGAAGTGTATAAGGCAGCTCAACTTTGAGTGTTCTAGTTATCAAAATGACTTTTAGGCAATATAAGTTTCTCATGAGTACTGTTTGACCCTTATAGGTTTAGGCTGAATGCATTATGAAACATGAAGGTTGGTAGCAAAAATTTCCAAAGTTGTTCATTGTTCAATGGTAGTGGTGGAAGATAGAGCTTATTTTAAAATTTTTCAATTTTTTTCAGTTAAGTTCTAGAACTCAAAAAGGTACAATAAAACTTTACTACTGTCTTTGAACTGTCATGTGGCATAAAGCATAATATTCAGTTTCACTTTCCAACAAAATTTGTAGAACTGAAGGTAGTTATATCTATGAAAGCAATTGAGTTCACCAGTGGAACTACTAGATCAGATTAGTAACACAGGACAGATTCATCTATTTTCTGTAAGGTTCCTGCTGATGAACAACATAATAAATTAACCACAAGCTTTAATCTCCTTACATTTCCCAAACTTTGTAAGCTTGTCCAATTAAGCCTTTAGTTTTCCACAATTTTTTTTTAGCAGATTCCACCTTAGGTCACACTGAATTTGTTCTCTCAAATTCTTTGAAAATATTTTCATCTGCATTTGTTCCGTGCAGGTGTCATTTACAGGACCCCATTTATAGGAGTCAATTCTTCAGTTACTTCAAACTCAGCACTGACTCCTTGAATAAATAGCAACCACTGAGCAGTATCAGTAATATCTGTGGTCATCAAAATCAAGGAAAAGCACTCTAAATTAAGTGTCTTGTTTCTAACTGACTGATATTGTTCCCAATGTCTTCAACTCTCTCTCACAACTTTTCTCACCGAAAGGCTGAAAGTCTCCAACAAGTTTGTTTTCTCTGGTCATATTTCTTTGACTGCTGAATTCAACCACAATTTGGTAACAGCTTTCCTTGTCTGGCTAACAAATGAACCACCCAGAACTTTTCTTTGATTGCAGGCTCATTTTCAGTTTTGCTAAAGAAATTCTGCCATGATGAGATACTCTGTTTAGAAATCTGATTTTTTCTAACCATTGCTTTCCTGTGAGTTGGGAATATTGTGATGATTGTTTAGTCTGGTTATGTTAACATATGCTCAATTCTTTTAGCACAATGATAATGTCATTGCACAATATGCAAGATACTTTGTAATCTAATTCTATAATAAAATAATCCACATTGTTTATTTCATGTTTGACTCACTGAGTACTTTGAATGAAGTAAATGGGGGGAGGTAGTAGAGAGAGAGAAGGAAAGGAAAGAAGGAAGGAGACAGTAGGAGTTATAGGTAGGAAGGAGGGAGGAATAACATTACATAAATAGGGTTCCAGCATAAAAAATGGATTATAACTAAGAGATACGACAGATTCTCTTTAAGAAGAAATCTGTAGGGAAACCCAAAGACAATAAAGGGGGTGTGTGTGTGTGAGGGAGGAAACAAAGAAAGTGAAGAGATAGCAAACATTAAACACAGTCTAGCTCCTAGCCATATTAACATAAAACTTCCTACTGAAAGCCTGATTATCTCAGTTCCTGTGATCTGATAGAGCATATCTGGTAATAAATTTAATTAAGGCACACTAAAAGGTCAGGAGAAAAAGCCGACAAAGACAAAATAAGCATCAAAACCAGGCTTAAAGATGATGACAATTTTTAAATTACCAGAGATGATGTTTAACTCTGGATATTATATTAAGGACTCTACTAGGAAGTAAAATAGTAGACAACTTCTAAGAACAGATAGGTAATAAAACAAAGAAATGAAATTTTTAAGAGAAAAAGTAATCTTATTTACAGAGAAAAAATGAATTACATAAAACATCTCTTCAGAAATATTATAAACAAGAAATATGCCATATGTATGTATTTCTTCAAAAATATGAAGAGTGTTGAATGGGAAGAAAAAAAAATCAAGTAGAATTCTGTATCCATCAAAATTACCCATCAAAAGTAAAAGAGAAACACTTTCTCAGACAAAATCTGAGGGAATTTATCACTCATAGAGCTGCCTGAAAAATATTCTTTAGAGAGAAGGAAAATTATATAGATCAGAAGTTCAGATGTATATAGAAAGATGAAAAGCCATAGAAAGGAAATAAAAAAAGTTTTTTATTTTTCTTATTTTTAATTGATATAATTGGCAACATTTGATCAAAGTAATAAAAGCAGCAACATTTTAGGTGGTAATTTAATATAAGTGAAATAAATGACAGAATGTTATAAGGGGCAGGAAGGAGGAATTGGGAATACTCTTTAAAATGTTTGCACTACACATTATGTAGTATCATATTATTTGAATTCTGGTTAGCTGAAAATGCAATTACAAACTCCAGAGAAACCATAAAACATTTTGTAAAGAAAAAAAGAAAGCTGTAATTCCTATGCTGAGGGGAAAGAAGTGGAATGATATAAGTTGCTCAGTAATTAAAACAAGAGAGGCATAGAAAGAGGGGAAAATTTAAAATAAAGTACAAGTGCAACAAATAGAAAAGCCATAAATATTTACAGAAATTAATCCAATTATATAAGTGATTGCTTCAAAGCTGAATTAAATCTAACTGGATCAACTAAAAGTCAGGGGCAGTCAGTGTAGATAAAAAACAAGATGCAACTATAGGTTATGTAATCTACAAGAAAATCACTTTAAATATAATGACTTACACAGATTAAAAGTAAAGAAATGAAGAAAGATATAAAAGGGAAAAAACTAATAAAAAGAAAGTTGGAGTGATTATATTGACTTCATTTTCTCTCTATATCTGTAGATATATACAGAGATAGAGATAGATATATAGAGACAGATTGTAAAGGAGTGAATTCTCTATGAACATATAACAACCTCTTACTTGAAAGTACCCAATAATAAAGTTTCAAAATTCTTGAGAAAAACTGGCAGAACTGCAACGATAAAGCAAAAATTCCACTATTATAGTTGGGAACCTCAAGATTCCTCTGACAGTAACTGACAGATCCAGAAACCATAAAATCAGCAAGGATATAATTGAACTAAACAACATCATCAATCAACTGGATTGACTTGATATTTACAGACTAATTCATCTAGTAATTGAATAAGCATGTTTCTCAAGTTTACACAGGACATTCAACAAGATAGATCATATTCTGGGTCATAAAACACATCTTATCAAATTTAAAAGAAGAAATCATATAGGTATGTTCTCAGTCACAGTGGAACTAGAATAGATACCAATAATAATAGAGCCAGTTGGAAAAATCCCAAAATAATTGGAAATAACACACAAACCAAAGAAGTAGTCCACAGAGAAATTTCAAAGTATTTAAAACTAAATGAAAAGGAAAATACAACCTACAATGTGTATGGTACAGTGAGAGTATTGCATAAAGTATAATATAAATGTACATATATATATACTAGAAAATAAGATCTAAAATTAGTAAACTTCTGAACTTCCACTCTAAGAAGTAACAGTAGAAATAGAAATGAATACAAATATAAATGAAGACTAAAACAAGCAAAAGAGATTAATAAAAAGCTGAAATCAACAGAGCATATCAAAATCAAAACAGGGTTAATCACTACTGATGCTGTAAGTATTAAAAAGACAATAAAATCATTATAAACAACTCTATAACCACAAATTTAATAAATAAGATGAAGTGGATGTATTCTTTAAAAGATACTACTAAAACATACAAGGAGACATAATCTGGATAGGACTAAATTTATTTAATAAGATATTTAGAATAATAACCTTCCACAAAAAAAAATGCACAGGTAGTTCTACGAAATAATTAAAGAAAAATGATGCTAATTCTCTAAAATCTTTCTGAAAATAAAAGCAAAGGGACTACTTCCTAACTCATTTTATAATCAGAATAAACAAAACCTGCTACAAAAACAAACAAAAACAAAATGAGATAAAAGTATAAGAAAGGAAAACTACATACTAACATTACTTCATAGATGTAAAAATCCTCTGCTAAAAGTTAGCAAGTCAAATCCAATAACGTATAATAAGGATTATATAACCTAATATCCCACATAACGAGTGGGGTTTATTGCAGATATGCTCAACATTTGAAAATTAGTTAAAATCAATTCACATTTAAATTAATCCAACCATATCAACAGGCTAGGGAAGAAAAATCATATCTTCACAATAGATAACAAAAATGTTTGGCAAAATCCACCAACATCTATTCATAATAGACATAAACTTCTGAGCAAACTAGGAATAGAAGGATATTTTTTCAACTTCATAAAGATCAGCTACCAAAAAAGCAAATCCCGTACAGCTTGCATCATATCTCATGGTAAAGAGCTGGATGGTTTCTGAAGCCCTCCTGTAGGCTTCTGAAGTCCTCCTTATTATGAAGGAGTCAAGGAGACAGAGGACACCTTGGGAACATCCCTCTCCTTAGCAACACTTCATGGGCTTACTTACTACAACACATACACACAGCCCACACACAAAAAAAACCACAAAAACCAGAAACCTTGTTGGTTCTCCCCTTTTGTATTTCATCACTTACTTCTTATAAGTAAGACTAAGGATCAACAGACCCTCAAAAATCATTCCCTTCCCCTAGCCCTCAAACCACTTCTCTGGATCCTCTGAGCAGTGATCCGAACTTAAGCCATCTTTCTATCTACTTGTGATGTACACACCTACACCTCCCAAACCTTCAAAGTCCACATCTTCCAAGATGCCCCTCTTAACTTTCTCATTTAAGTTATACTTAAATATACCAAGATGCAATCAGATCCTATGTCTTTCCTACATAAAAACATAATCAGCCTGATTTTGAATAAAAACAACTCATAAATAGGACGTTTGTTCCCCCTTTTGTGTTGGAGTCTCACAGCACAGCACTTTAGAGCCTGTATTAATTAAAGACTATGACATAGCAGCAACTGAGAACAAACCAGTTCTGTTAAAGCTTTTCTGGTTCCGCTCTGACACTGTTGACTGGTTAATGGGCCTGATCCCATCATTATTTATTTATTTATTTAAAAATTTTTTTCTGATCCCATCTTTAAATGAGAGCCAGGATATAGCCCGTCAAGCATTCAGAATATAAAAATCTCAGATGCTGAATGGTAACTCACCTTGGAGCTTACTCAGAGTCACTTGGAGTTAATAGTATATTACTCATAGCCAAAATATTTTCTGCAAATAGCATTTCCATCCTTAGATTCTGTTGCTTCTCCTCCTGTTTTTGTTATATTCTGGTGTGTGTGTGCGTGTGTGCGTGCAAATCCTGAGTTGCATAATGGACAATGCTGCAAATCTCAAGTTACCAGTCATTTGTTTAGATGCAAGTTTCAAAACCATGGCTGTCCAGATTGCTGAAACTGGTTGAATGCAGGGAGTTTCAAATTTCTATAAACATCAGTTGATGAAGAGAAAACTAGACTGAAAGCGTGTTGTTGTTAGAACCCCAAGGACAGGCCTTCAGCTAGCTAAAGAGTCTTCAGATGGTTCACACATAGGAGTTTCCTAAGTATAGCTTAGCTTGTAAATAGACTCCACATAATAGCAAATAAATGGTGGGGAAAGTAAAAGAGAGTCATGGTAATGATGGCAATCTGAGTGGTGAAGAAGAAACCAGAGAGAGAGAGTACAATTTTATGAGATGTAAACTTTGCAGTCTTATGTTTCATTCACACTGTGGTCCACACAAATGCCTCCTAGAGTGTATAATTTGTGTGACCATAAGCAACAAACCTGAAAGTTGTCTGATACGATAAAAACAGTAATAATAAATGCATGACCACAAAGAGCACTTATTTTTTCTGAATTATCAACCTTTTAAATTGGATGTGTTTAAAAGAAAAAACAAGTTGGACTTCATCAAAGTTAATACTTTTACACTCTGAATGACAATGTTAAAAAAAAAAAAAAGACAAGCTACAGACTGGGAAATATACCCAAAGGACACAAAACACTGATTCAAAAGAATACCCACATCCCTATGTTTATTGCAGCACTACTTACAATAGGTAAGACCTGGAAACAACCTAAATTTCCAAAAACAGACAACTTGATCAATAAGATGTGGTACATATACACAATGGAATACTATTCAGCAATCAAAAAAGATAAACTAGAGTCATTTGTATAAACATGGATGGAGCTAGAAGAGATTATGCTCAGCAAATAAGTCAGAAGGCAAAAAGGAAAATACCAGATGGTTTCACTTCTAGGAGGAATATGAAGGAGACAAATAAGGGAACAAGGAAGAGAACAAAAAAAATTACAACACAACAACAAAAAAAGACAAGGACAAATCAGAAACACTGTGGGGAGGAGGGGATAGGGTGAGGGCAGAAAGAGCACAAGGGACTGAGGTGAAGGTGCACTGGTGAAATGGTGGTGGGAAATCCATGGGGACTACAATTGATGTCAAATATATATAAAGGGGAAAAAAAGGAATGGGGGAGAGCTTGACTACAACCTGAGGAAACTGGGGGCTGATGAAACTGGTGATGGGTTTATATTTTGATTAGCATGGTGTTTATATGACTAGTTTTTGTTAAAATTCATAAGATACATCAAGAAATTATTACAGTCTGTTCATTAAACAATAAAAAGCATTTAAAAAATCCTAAATATATCCTTATCTTTCCATTCTCTGCCCTCTAATCGTGTCACTGTCTCCTTTCCTGGACGACTGCAGTGTCTCTGGGGTAGACTGCCACCCAACTGCACTATCAAATCTGGTTTTCAATGAATTAATTATGAAACATTTCTATTGTACAAAATGTTGGGAAAAAAACAGCCATATCTAAGTAGCTCTACCTGTTTTAGATTGGGCATGTATATCACTCCTTGTGGTATCCCCAACATGGAGACCCAAAATTAAAATTAGCATGCAAGAGAATATATGTTTGTACTTTTTATAAATTTACACCGTATCTTAACAAAAACAAAGCAAAACGAGACAGTAGTTTTGAAAATAGTTTTTTCCTAAATACAGCCCATTTTATTCATTTGTGGTCCGCTTCTGGGCCTCTGCCCTCACCACTATGCCCACCATAGTTAGAAGGTGCTAACCTACTCCTAGTTGAAGTGAACTTCTACTGCTTCACTCAGTAGCTTCCTTGGTCTTTTGCCTTTGCCACATGGAACTGGAGTAGAAGTCAGAGAAACAACTAACCTGCGAGGTCGGGCATGACAATACTTAAACCCAGCAAAGAGCAACCACCTCCAGAGATCACACTTATTAAACAATTAATTGGCAATTTAGGAAACAAGAGTAAGAAGACAGAAGAAATAGCACTTCCCAATGGGATGTTAAACAAAAATTGCACAGGAGTTAAAAACCAAGAGAAAAGTGAAACAAAGGAATTTTATACTGATGTTATTACAGGTGTTTCTGCATTGACTAGATGAACCTGAAACAAGTGACTTCAAAACAAAAAACTGTACACTGTGCACTGGTATAATTTATCAGGTAATCCAAACAACAGAAAACCACCTTTATGTGGAAATAATTAGTATGCCATAGCTACTTGCAGGAGCCACGCTTATTGCTAATAACTGATGCTCAGGTGGTACTGATCATTCTATCACCCAAAACTAATTAAGGGTTTTATAAAGGAGGAGGGAACCCACATAGGGAGACAGAGTAGGCTGAACAGATGGGGTGGCTCAAGGGCTCAGTGAAACGGGAGGCCTTCATCGCCAAGTGAATAATTAGCCTGAAAATTGAGGCTGCCACCCCCAGCATGAATGCTGGGAATATTAGGGAGCAATGAGAAGAGTTGACAGGTCCTGAACACTTTCTCTGTGCCAAGAACATTACCTGATAGAACATTACCTCCATTTCCAGAGTGCAAAGAAGGAACTAAGGCTAAGAAAGCTTTGTAATCTGCTCAAGACCACACAGCTAAGCAAGTCATGGAGATGGCCTTTCAAGCCAGTCCATAAGCTTAACCACAACACACGCCTTGTGTGAACCATTTGCTATCATTGACAACCAATTTCACAAGCACATGACCTATGCTTAGGAAGTTTCTACTTGCAGCCCTCTTTCCACCAATTCGGAGTTTGTTTTCAGAACAGTTCATTGAGTTGAAAGAGTATGGCAAATAAATAAATGGATTCCCAATTAATGTTATCCCCTGATCTTAACAAAATACTTACTAGTATTGGAAATTTAATGCTTTCATAAAAGATACAGCTCTAATGTCACACATGAATACCAAACTCTTGGGGAGAAGTTTGGGATGAGCCCATGTCTTCCTGTAACTATTCATCCTCACCCCACGAGGAGAAGCCTGCTTTGTCTGTGTGTGGGTTTGCTGAGTTTCAATTAGTTTGCAAGAAAAAGAGACCCACCGAGTAGTCTTAAGTCTACTGTTAGGGTGGATATGAAAGTAAAACAAAAAACACAAGATTCTCAACTACTGAACCAGACCACATAGAAAACTAAGAACCACAACAGACTCACGCCTCCCAGACCACAATGCAGCTCAGAAGCTGACATACGGGCGACTGAGGCATTTGTTGCCCCTCAGCCTCATCAGTTGCTGGTCCTGCCTTCACAGACCTGCTCTGTCTCTGCTTTTATGGTATTTATCGTCACACTCTCTCTTCACCACACTGTGTTACTCAAAAACTTTTGCTTGCCCAGGCTAATTGTAGAAACACACAAAAAAATAGGAGGTAAAAAGATAAAACTACTATTCAATTATGTCCTTCAGAATTTTCTACATGTACTGTATATATATGTATTTTTAAAGATTTTATTTATTTATGTATACAAAGCTGGGGTACAGGCCAGAGGTGTGGGAGGTGAGAGGCTTCACCAGAGAGAGTGGGGAGCAGAACAGGCAGATCTACTGAAATATACTGCTGAGGGGAGCAGGGGGCGAGAGAGGAGAGGTCTGCTACACCATGTGGGTCAGCTCCCTGCCCGGGGATCAAACTTCTGCTGCAGCGCTCAACCCTCTGTGCCACAGGGAGGCCCTACATGTACTATATACTTTTTTTTTAAGATTTATTTATGCATATAAGAGTTAGAGTTGCAAGCCAGAGTTGCAGAAGGTGAGAAGATTCACCAGAGATAGAGTGGGGAGAAGAACAGACAGATGGACTGAAATACACTGCTGAGGGGAACAGTGGGTTAGGCAGGAGAGGTCTGCTGCACCATGTGGGTCACCTCCCTGGCCGGGGATCGAACTCTTGCTGCTGTGCCGCAGATGCTTCACAGTGTGGCACTCAACCCGCTGCACCACCAGGGAGGCCCACATGTACTATATATTTTAATAAAATAATTTAGTCAGCAAATGGTGCTGTAACTGAAAAGTCACAAAGAAAAAAAATCTCAATATTACCTCAGTTCATACACAAAAATATACTTTAAATATATCAGAGACCTAAACCTACAAACTAAAAGTACAGAATTTCTACATAAGAACATAGAAAACCTTTGTGGCTTTGGGACAGGTAAAAACTTCTTAGGTCACAAAACACAAAGTATAACATTGGTGGTGGCCAGAATAAGATTAACTACACAGAAAGCTGAGTGTGGGGAGTATGGTAAAGCTCTATGCTACTAAGTAGCATACAAAGTAACATAGAGGCAAAAGGACCCCATTTTGCCTTTTCAAAGACTTATGTTAATGAAAAGACAAGTGATGGAACTGATGGAAAATGTAAATCATTTATCTTGTATAGAAATTTTACATGCAGATGTAAAGAACTCTCAAATCTTAAGAAAATTGCTTCACTTTTAAAAGTTCTGGATATTTCACTAGACTATAAGCACACGAAGAAATGCTTGATGTTAGCAATTAGGAAAATGAGATGCTACCACACCTATTAGAAGGTCAACATTTCAAAACAGACACTACCATGAGCTTAGAGGAGGCAAAGCAAATCAAACTCTCTGGCACAGTTTTTTGGAAGAGACTTCGGCAGTATCTTCCACACACACTCACCATGTGGCCCAGTAATCCTGGGAAGGTGTTTATCCAACAGCACTAAAACATTATGTCCTGTGCACAAATGGTTCATGAGCAGCAGAAACTGGAAACAACCCAAAAGTCTATGGACTGTGACTAAACCGGTTACGATTCCTCTACACATAAAATGAGCGAAGTACAGATACATGGATATAAATGAATCTCAGGGTTAATGGAGTCAGATGCAAAAGACAACAAATCACATGATTCGATTTATCTGGTTTTCAGGAAAATGCAAAAGTATAGTTTGCTAGGAAGCGGAGCTAGAGGGAGAGTATTGATTCCAATGGGTCAAGAAGAAACAGTCTATATCTTCTTGATTGATGGTATATATTTATGAAAACTAATCAAAACATGTAGCTGAAAAGGGAAAACATTACTATAGGTAAATTGTACCTCAAAATATCTTAAAGTATTTGGTTCAAAAAAATTAAACTGGGAACATATCTTCCATTATGACTTTGCATACCATTTATCTCTTTCATTCAATGTCAGAGCACTAAATGTGCAATGAAGATGACTTCAATGACCACATAAAACTTCATTATGTGGGTATACTGAAATTCACTTGGTAGTTAACCTATTATTGGACATTATGTCTAATTTTCTTACATATCCTCTTACACAAACATCTCTGTATATCAACGTAGTCTTCATCTCTGATTATTGCTTTAGAACAAAATTCTAGATGTGAAATTGCTAATTCAAAGAGTATGAGCAGTAGGTTATAATACTGGATATTATTGCCAATTTCTATACAGAAAAGATAGAGTTTACATGCCTATAACTGCAAAGGTGACTTTGTAATAGAAATCTTAAATAAATCCTTAGGTTTTTAGGAAAGCATTTAGTTGAAGTATTTGAGAGAGGTGCCACCCCAACTCTCAGATCTAGAACCCCCAACTAGAACCTCTGAGAAAGGTCTATGGGTTAATGAGAAAATGAACACATCCACAGGAAAATGAACCTTTTGTGAAATTTCCAGGAACCCCTCAGACACAATGTTTTCTTGGAGAATATTTTTCCTCAAGAAGAGATTTTGGTTTTTCCTTTTAGAAGACATTATCATGCATAATGAAGAAGAATTAGAACAATAACTTACCAGAATCCTATTTATACTTCTATTTCCAAGAGTAATCATTTATTTCAATTAAAATATCCCTCTCCTTTGAACCATCAATGCCCATGAATAAGAACATTGGAATTTTCATAATCATTTTTGAATGTAACAAACCCTGTATTCTACCATGGAATTCTAGGCTCACAATCTTTTACGAGCTGCTCACTGCATTCAAGGCACTGAATATTTTTGAATGTTTATGCTGCTAGATGATTCCCTTTTGCAAGAGAAACAGAAAAGCCTTATTCATTCATTTTCTAATGATGTTGTTACTCAGACAGTAGCTTTGCTATACCTAAGATAAACACATTGCTTAGTAAACATTTTAATGAAAAAGTGACCAGAGTAGAATAACTAAACCTGGGTAATGTTAAATTCAGTTTCAATATATTCTTGTGGTGAATGAATAAAATTTCTGAACCTCAGCCTAAAATTCCTGGTTCCTGGTGTTTTGATTATCACTGACTTGAAAGATGAACAATGTCTGTCTGAATAGTTTCATCTGAAGCCCTCTTTACTGAAGCACTCATGCAGGCATGAATTTTGATTGTATAGAATTCATGTGGAACTTTAACCTGTGTCATGGAACTTCAGAATACAAAGAATCCTGATTTGCCCAAATCGTCACAGAAAGCTGATAGCTCAGCTTGTACTCTCTATACTCACCCCAGTCTGCCTCGCTCTCTGCTCCTCATTGGCTGGGATAACTCATTTGACCATACGTTTCAGGTTTCTCCTGCCAGAATGCTTGATCTGTGAAATGAATTAAAGATCACAAAATAAATGTTCTATCCCAAGCCATCTTCAATATTCCATTATCTCTTCCAGAATTCACAGGAGGCCAAAGACAACTTATAAAATTAAAGACATTTAGAAGGGTCCTTTATTTCCCTAAAAATAATGCCCACTAATGTATTAATGACTAGGTCTAATATTATGTTATTTAACAATTTATGATTATTATCATTATTTTGGGGAGACTTTAAGAAAAATGTCATGAATCATTTGCAAATGACTTGATTAGGAAATCAGAATAACGCTATCCCTCTACTATGATCCTCTCTACCTTTCTTAGATGCACACACTTCTTACTTGCCACAGACTACTAGGACCTACCTCAGGTGTCCTGCACTCCAAGCTTTGCCAAACCACGAATCTCAACCAGTCAACGGCTGCATCTTTGGCAAAACCAAGCCCTCCTTCCTGTTCCTGGAATGCCTGTTGTGTGCTCAAGTCCAGGCTACCCAGACATATCTTCTAAGGCCTCCCGGAGCAAAAGGGAAATAGGTAGAATGGCCCTCATACCCACTCTCCTGGCATTTCAGTATCCTAGGTCCTCCAGGTCTCCTGGCCTTTCATCTCACCCTGCTGTCACAGCCCCTCACCTCAATCTGAAACTACCTGAGAAAGCTACCTTACGTTTGGTTCCTACAACAAAGCATAATAAATGTCCATGGAGGGCTAAAGCCTCCCAGGCTAACGGATCAATGGAAAAAACACAGAACACAGCATCAGACTATACATATGGTTTCTTGTCCCTGCTGTACCACTCACCATTCAGCAGCTAAGGCCCATGGCCCTATGGATTCTAACAATGAAATGAGGGCACTGGTCTAGTTGTTTCAAGGTATTCTAAGCCACTTTCATGTCCAAGATGGCTGTACTTTCATCAAGATAAAAAGCCCCATTGAAGAGTGACGGAGTCACTTCAGGTGCAGTGACTGCAGCAGGTACACCCTTCAGCAGCTGCACCTTCCAGCACTCCCAAGGCTGGTGCTGAAGACATTCAGTAAAGCTCTCAGCCAAGTGGCAAGCAAATGCACAGGCCTTACAATCCAGTCTGCATTTGCCCCCAGGTTTGGAGGCATTGGCGTCATTCAACAACTTTGTCTTCTAACCAGCTTTCCAGCAAAAAGCCACTGAATGTTTGTCAAACCCTTAGGACATACAATTTTGATAAACCTCTTCTGGTTTGTCTTGCTTTATTTGAAATATCTAGATCAAGAGTAAACTAGCTGTCTAAAAAAAATATGTATGATTCACCAAGATAACTGACACATACAGTAGAAGTCCTTTCACTATATTATACATGTCCTCAAAGCACTGGATTTCACCCTGTACTTAAAGAAGCAGGCAGCCAAATGACCATTTAAAGAAGCATCAAATGGCTGCAGACTGACCACTGGTGTAGCAGAACATAGGAATCACCCACCACAGCACACGCCCAGGTGAGGCAGGTGTTACTTTTACAACAGAATCAGCAGACAGTGACTCACAACACATTTGTATTGAATAGCTGGGTGGACAAATGAGGAGGAGAAAGCAAGTAAAGTCCAGTAGAGGTAAATCTACTTGTTTGTTGTGTTGTGAGGAAAACAGGAGGAGTGTATTTAGCAATACCAGTCAGAGGGCAAACATTCTAGGGCAAGAGAATGAGTGTAGTGTATTTATAGTGATTTCTCCCATGTCTGCAGGGAACAGTGACCCATTCTACAGCTGTGAAGTATAAGGACAGTGGGTGCCATGTGCCTGGGACAACGAGTTCTGGCACAAAAGAATAGAAGGTCAATTCTTACCTTTGCTACCATGTGAACTTCCATTCAGACTCACAAGTGCCCCTCTTGCTTCCTCCCCTTCCCACTGACTCCCACACATACTGTCCTTGTTCCACTGTATTTCTGCCCTTGCATCCATTGTTCCATTTTGCTTTGTCTGTCAGTCAGGTAGTTTACCCAACTCCAGCTTGAGAATTAAGACTTTATGAAGGTCTTTAGGCATTAAGAGGGAGTGTGAACATGCTCAGAACCGGGTCTGTGCTATCGCCCTGTAGCCCACACTGCTCACAGGAGGAGCTGCCTGCAGCGCCCCTCAGATAACCACGCAGGATGGGTGGCGCTGGGGGTGGAGGAGGAAGGGTTTAATACTCATATGATCCCTGTGGCTGGATTTGTGAAGTCTGCTTTTTCACTGACTTACAAGTAACTTGAGACAGATATTATATTAAATAACCTCCTCGTCCACCTGTTGGGGCTGCTAGAGGAGGCACACACAAGGGGCTTAGACAGTAAGCCAGAGTGCCCTGAGCTCATCGGCCAAACTAAACAATTGTAAGAGCAAAAAAAATAAAATAAAATCATGTTTTTGTTCATTCATTTATAAACATATTTCACAAACATTGAACACCTATGCTTTGTACATACGAAATAAAAAGTGAACAAAACAGAATTCTGAAATTGATTTTTTTCCCACATGGGAGTTCACAGCCCTGTAGTAGGTTTATAAAGATTAAAGGAGGGAGTAGGATACAACAAATGTGGGTTCAAATACTAGTTCTGCTACATAGATATAAGATATTTGGCAAAATTCTAACCTTTGTAAGCTCTAGTTTATTCATATATTAAATAGGAGTTAGTACACAACTCACAGGATAGTTAGTTTTGCTTGAAAGACAGGCATAAAGCGCACAGAATAGCACCTGGTGTATGACTGGAATTAAATCAGCATTAGTTTATTCCCTCTATTATCATATACATTTTTGCATATTTTGCTCTGGGTTCATCTCAAGAGCAAGACGTGTGCATCTCTGTGCTCCTCACTGCATCCAGAGCACCCTGGCAGACACCCTGGCTTCTGGTGACTTTGACCTATTTCACCCAAATAAGTCTGACTCTAGATGACATCTTATTTACTGTAGCTGTTCGCTGCTTTCAACACATGCCAATATGAAAATTTCAAGTACGTAAACTTGAAAGGTATTTTACATTATTACTTATAAGCGCTAATATTTATTGACTTGAAGCTAACAAAGTTCCAGGAGTGATTCAAAGTAAACAGTATTGCCTCCCTCAGTTCTTCTAAGACCTCCATGAAAAAGGTGCTATATTTTGCCTTTTTTTACAGCTGAGGAAACAAAGACTAAGTAGTTTGCCCAAAGGAGTGCAGCTAGGAAGAATGCTAAGAAGGAATGTGAGCCAGGTGGCCTGGCTCCAGGGGCCACTCTCTTAAACCACCACACATGCCACCTCTTCTAAGGGACTGGAGGGTGGTGCCTGCGTGGTATCAGGTTGTGAGATCATAAGAGGTGTCAAAGTCTTCAGCCAATTTATTTGGTCACAAAAAGCTAGGAATTCATCAGAGGTTTATACTGTATAGGTTTCTATTTAATCTATATATCTATATACATTAGAGTTGAGGAAGCTGAGGAGATACATATATTTACACACACAAACACTCTGAAAATTGCCTCTGTTAAACACAAAACTAAAGAGACACAGCTAATTCTCCTGTAGAATTTGGGAGCTTGTGTTCTGAGTTTGTCTGAATTTCACAAGCACAATGCATTCATTTGTATCTACTGGGCATTTGCACATGGGCTGCACTGCTGTAATGAAACAAAGAAGAGAAAGATAAGTCCTGCTAAGTAAGAAGTGATGTTCGAGGCGGGGAATGAAGTGACCTATGGAAGGATGTAATTACAACACAACTGGTGTGAAGAAGCATTGTGGGCACATGAGGGTGAAGTAAACATCCCTGGAGACCCCTTTACTTAATAAAAATGGAACACACCCCTCTTGAAGTTCAGGAGATATCCTTCCATAGTTGTCATAGCTGTATTTTACACATGCCACAGTTCAGAGCTGAACCCTGTTGAGCTAACCCCTGCCAAGAGAGAACTGTGCTCAGCTGACTTCAAGCAAAGCTGGATGTTTTGCGTTTTATAGTCTTTCTATCACACCGTCCCACACCCAGACCTCTCAATGCCTAGATTTCTAGAGCAATAAACATATACAGTCAAATCAGACAGTTCCTTTCAAAGACAGGATATTCACTATATTATGGATTATTTCAACGGGAACTTTGCCCGGGGACTGAAAAGGAAACTCCAAGAGATGAACTCAAAGTTTCCGCAAATGCTTAGGTATATGACAATTTAAGTTCACTGGACTTGAGTTAGTAATAGTCAACATTATCCCCAATCTCTGAGCAGTTTTTGTTCAAAGGATTGGGGGAAAAAGAATTCATACATAGGTACATTTTTTTAAAGCTCAACTTTAAAATGGCAAGACAAAGATGTAGTAAAAAACAACAACAACAAAGCATTGTTAAAAACAAAAGGAAGAGTTCAACTCTGAAGAACAAAGAAATAATAGCGCTGCATCAAGCAAATTTTAAAAGACAAGTTTTACAATCTCATTAGCAGCAATCCTGTTAGCACAAAATTTACAGATTGCAGTGTTTCTCGTAACTCCTTGCTGCCCTGGGGGAAATTATTCCATTGCTTAACTTCTATCTGATTTCATAGCTATCTTGCCTTTATTTTTTTAAAAGTACAGCTTATCCTAATCAATCAAGGAAAAATAGTTTATCCTCTTTTTTGATGACAGATAAGAAATGTAATTTATACTCCTAACCTTCTTGTTCACGCTTGCTATACCTAGCATGTTTCCTTGCACATGTATCTCCTGATCAATAAAGAAGATATTTTTATTTGAAAGGGAAAGACATTGATCAACTCATTCATCCTCCACAGAGAGAATCAACTTGTACCAGAAAAAAGGAGATATTTGGTTACTGAACATGTATTTTTCCAAATGTTCATATTTGATTAAAGAAAATTTACTTGACAAGTTTGGTCAGATGCCTAATGGAATAATGCAAAAGCAGTAAAGTGAGTGCTCCAGGATTGAAAGGTAATAAATACTGGAGGATCTAGCTCATCTATAAGCTCTAAATTTAAACTTACAAAGACCTTAGGTAGCTTTGCTAACTGTGTTATAAACAGTGCTTTGAATATCTAAAATGCTATAACTTTCAAAGGCAAGGTTTGACCTTCCCTTACACAAGTATGGGAAAGTATGACCTTCCCAAACACAAGAACATGATGTATAGATTCCAAGACATCATCTCTATATTTTCAGGTAATTCACCATTTATTGGTAAGATATGCAAATCTAGCACTAGTATTCCAATATGCAAGGACACATAAACATTACTTTCCTTATAAAGTTTAGGTTGTTTTAGTAAAAGGAGGATAGAGATGACAAAAACACATCAGCCTATCGACTCAGTGAGAACTCAAATTGCTTAGTATTTATGCTGCCCCTTTCTGAGCAGGAGCACAGCCCCCCAAATCGGGTGCATCTGTCAGAACTGACCCAGCCAGCTTAGCCACAGTTAATAACAAAGGATACGCAGTGGAAGGAGCCTCAACTGTCACAACTGTACGTGCTAAGAGACTCACTTGCCAGTCAGCTTTCCCATGATGACAGGTCTGACAGGAAGGTAAGATAAACCCAGGTGGCCGAGAACTGGATGGAATCCACTCTCATGGCCACATCTGAAGTCACCAGAGCTGACGCTTCCCTGGGCTCTGCTGCTGGCCATGTAGGTAGAGCAACTGTGCTTGCTAGTGAGACTTCAAATTGTTAATATGGAAAACGTCAATAAGAAAGCAAAGTAAAATCCTTGTTTTTTTGTTAAGATATAAAAAGGGGTTCCTGCGAAGTAAGATTCTTGTCTACAGAGAACACCTTCTGAGTGTTCATCCTGCAAATGTATTGAAGTGCACAGATGTTTAATATGATATTAAAAGTCTGGACAGGCTCTTACAACATAAAATCATTAGTTCCTAGGACTCTTACAAGTTTGACGTACTGACAGGGAAGGGAACGGAGGGGAGGGGAGGGGAGATGGGAGATGGGTGACGGACCAGAGGGAAGACAGGACGGGATGGGAGACAGAGAAGGGATGGGACAGGACATGACGGGAGACTGGACAGGACCGGAGACCGGAAGGGACCAGAGATGGGAGACGGGACTAGACGAGACAGGACAGGACTGGAGACGGGACGGGAAGGAAGACAGGAAGGGGGACTGGGGTGGGGGTACGGGACGGGGGGGGGGGTACGGGAGAGGGGAGTGGTACGGGGGAGGGGAGGGATGATCAGAGGGATTTTGGAATATTGTAGCTAGTTTATTACTTGGAGATGAAGAAAAGGAGTGACTTGCCAGTGACATCAACTATTGCACCTCAGGTTTGTTGCCAGTCTGAAACGCTTGTACATGCAAAGATCTTTGAAAAGAGCCAGTAGGTGATCAGTAACTATTTGTATTACTAGGATTAAAATAGCTAATATTTCTTCCAATATTTTGAAACAGGTTGTAAGGACAGTGGTAGCTCTGCCGTCACATGTAGCTTGCCTCAGATGACACTACTGGCTTAATTTTCCACAGCCTACAGCCTGTTTTGTGAGTTAAGTCACTGTTTAAGTCATTGATGGCAGGCTTTCCATTACTTGCAGTTGAATGCATTCCTGACATTACTTACACTTAGTCAATACCACTGAAGTATATTTTTATATTTTATTGGCACAGATAACATAATGCAGCCTTATGGTAAGTGAAATTATTAAGGACAAAGCTGGAAATATGACATCTAAGAAAAGATACAAGAAAAGTTTCTGAAATGAAGCAGTCTTGAAGAACCCCAGTACTCTGTGATGGAAGTATACCCTCACAGAGTAAACTGTAAGCTCTGTGCTACTCTTTGCATCAACATAACAGGAATTTTAAGGATGTTGTTCACCATCAGTCTCAGGAAAAGCTCAAGGTAGAGAAAGCTTTACATAAAATAATGAAGCCAGTACAGGGCTTTGGGCCTAGAAACTTCTACAATAAGTAAATGGACTAAGACAACTCTGAAGCTGCAAACATATGCTACCTTTCATAAAAGAGGAATAATTCAAAGGATGAAGTCAAGAGGCTACAGTTAAGAGGTGGAGCCATGGAAAATTGCTCCCAGGACTTGAGTCCAAAGAAGGAATTGCGAACCCAGATGAATTTCAGAGTTGCTGCATACGCTCTTGTGTACCTCCTGTTTTCCTCCTTTTTGAACAGTAGCATCTGTTCTGATTATCCTATGCCTGTCCCACCATGGTATGTTAATTGTATCTTTAATACAACTATTCAAAGGTCTTCAAGTAGAAAGTATATACAAGGTACTGTGCTAAGAGACTGTACCTGAGGAGTCTCATCCATATACCTCAACCTAATCGAGATAAAAAATGTTCAACTTTGAGCTGATGTGATAAACAGTTGGGACTTTGGGAGAAGGAGTTCTTAGGAAGGGATGAAGGTATTTAGCTTGTGAGGAGAATATAAATATTTTGAAGCCAAAGGGAAGATGGCAATGGTTTAAAATAAGCTCATAAATTCTCTTCCAATTTCTTCAAAAGATGGTGCCCATGCCACCTTTCCTTGAGTGTGGGCTGGCCTTAGCGAATCAGAACCGAATAAGGTAAAAGTGGCAGTACTGGTCAGAAACACCATCAAAAGTAGGTAAGACCGCTCCACCAATATAGTCTGGGGCCACTTAGGGAAGAGGAAGTAGTCCTTACAACCTAGAATACTAAACCTATCAAAAATGTCAATTTAGTGTGAGAGCATAATAGGTATCTTAATATCATGCAAAGTCACAGAAAATTGGACTCTATGTACTTTTTATTAGGAAATTTTATGAGGATGTGCTCTAGCAAAACAAGGACAGAAGAAATAAAGATATAAATTGCTAACATTTACAAAGTGCTTATTTTGTTCCAGTTACTGTTCTGTTTTTCATATATTACTCTAATACATGACATGTGAAGTTTGTACCATTATTATCTTACAGATGAGGTAATTGAGTTAAAATGGGTCAAATAATTTACCTTAGGACACACAGTAGGTAAGAAGAGAAGCTGAGATCTGGCCCTTGGCACTGTAACTCCAGCAACCATGCCCTTAAACATCCGTACTTCCCCAGAGAGACATGAAATCGTTACTATGAGATTGTGGGACCGAAATGGGACATCACCAAAGGAAAACCTCAGGAAGAAAGTCATTAACAGCAGACCTATTGAGAATGGTCCAACAGGAAACTCACAAAAAATATGATGATTTCATAGCTGGCATGCTTTGAGAACATTGAAAAAAATAAAACAATGAAGAACAGCGAGGCAAACAAAGAAAACAAACAAACAAATATCCTTAAGAAGTCTTAGATTAAATAATCCAACCAAAATAGGGCATAGGCTAAAGCACTGATGGAGGATAAGGAGAAAGTGTCCATTTCACCTTGTTGCTAGGGATTAATTGCAAAAAAGGATTAGTAATTTTAAATTTTTATTGCTATTTACACAGTTATGATAATGTAAACCATTTATTTGTTTTCCAATTTTAGAAACAACATGAACAATCTAAAAAAGTCTTGATTGTGGGACAAAATACAATGTTAACTATGACCAAATAAAACTCCAAAGTTGACAAGAAGCAGAGAATAAAGATGAAGAAAGGACATGGAAACATACATCTTACAATGTAGGGCATGAAAACTAATAAAAAGTCACTGACAAAGAAAAAATAATGAAAGTGACAAGAACAAAGAAACAGATCACATATAAAGGAAAACCAATCAGGCTGACATCAGATTTTTCTGAGGAAACACTGAAGGCAAGAAGGGAATGGAGGGACATATGTAACAAACTCCAAGCCAACAAAATCCAACCAAGAATACTCTACCCCGCAAAGCTCTCCTTCCTCTATGAGGGGAAAGTAAGAACTTTCTCGGACAAACAAAATCTACAGAAATCCACTTCTACAAAACCTCCACTCCAAAAAATTCTACTAGAAACCTCAGAACCAAAACCAACAGAAAAACGAATAGTAAATAAATGACTAAATAAATAAGGTAAAGAATAGAACCACAAACAGGTAAACAAAATGGCAAAGATGAATGCCAGGGTATCAATTTTAACTGTAAACGTGAATAGACTAAACTCCCCAATAAAAAGAAATAGAGTAGCAGGCTGGATTAAAAAACAAAACCCAACCTTTTGCTGTCTGCAGGAAACACATTTAACTACAAAAGATAACACAGACTAAAAATAAAAGGCTGGACAACAGTCCTACAATCAAATGGACTAAAAAAGAAGGCGGGAACAGCTATACTCATATCAGATAACATAGATT
>JAGFMF010012021.1:10360131-10383128 GCA_019455555.1 Galemys pyrenaicus
AATAATTATTGAAGTCAATTAAATATGTATTACATCACAAAATTATCTCATGTATTGCTTCATATTTTTTTCACAGCTTGTTAAGGAAATTTTATATTTATATTATTTATTTATATTTATTAAATTTATTTTTTATTATATTTAAAAAAACCAAGTCACTGAAATTTATGTATCTAGTTAAAAATTTCATATTGTGATAGTGATTTTATGCTTCAATCTTACGGGTATCCAGATAGTTGCTTAGACATTATTTCTGGTTGTGTCTATGGGTGTTTCTGGATGAGACTAATCTCTGGATCACAGACTGAGTAAAAAGCAGATTGTCTTCTCCAATGTGGATGGGCCTTAATCCAATCCATTGAAAGCCTGAGTACAATAAAAGGCTGAGTAGGAATTCTTTGTCTCTTCTTATCTTTGAGCTGGGGTCACTGGTCTCCTGATTTTAGACTCAGGCTTCAACTGGAGCTTACACCATCAGCTCACCTGATTCTTAGGTCTTCATATTTAGATGGAATTATACTATTAGCTCTCCAAGTCAACTCCTGTTGATGCTGTTTCTCCAGAGAAATATGACTAATACAAATGTAAGTCAATCTATTATTACTTGCTTACCATCAGATCTAGTCCCTGCACTTCTACAAATTACATGTCCTGGATTCCTTGACAACCAGTTTCCAGACTGGTTTGACCAATGGAAGTTTTCATGGAGAAAGAGAGGACGATGCAGGCCCATATACTTTCTCTCCCAGTTTACATTTTAGCAGTGATTTTTATTTCCTTAGGGAATTTAACTCCTTTCTGAGCAGCCCATTCTCCTGTGATCCCAGTTTCTACCAGCCAACTCTGATTGTGGTTCTGTTTCTCCAATCTTGGGGTTGGAAACAGTTCTCTGTTAATACTAATTCCTGGCATCATTTGGCTTCTGGGATCTTCCATCACCTATGTAACTAATTAAAACACCTATAAGGACTCTCATTTTATGACTGGACCCTGAATGAAACAGTATTAAAGAGAGGAATTCAGTAGTATATATGTAACAGAAGAAGAGAAAAGAAAGGTGATGTAAGTGAACTATATCTCACCATTACATAGGAAGCCAGGGGTACCTGAGACTGAAAAATCAATAAAAAGCAGTAGAAGAGTATATTATTTAGAACTATGAAGATAACCAACAAAAGAATAATAACCTTAGTTAAATGTGTTGCCTCAAACTAGAGTGACAAGTAAGGAAGCCAATGGTGGCCAGGGACTTAGGACAGGAAAGTAAAGATGAATAGATGGAACAAAGAGAATTTTTATGGCAGTGGAACTGTTCTGTATGATCCTCTAATAGTGAGTACAAGACATTATATACTTATCAAAACTCATAAAGCTGTACAAGCTCAAAGAGTGAACCCTACAATGAACTATGGACTTGAATTACTATCAATCTTGACTCATCATTTTAACAAATGCACACAGTAATCCAAGATGTTAATAATAGGGGTGATTACAGAGAGGAGGAAAGGTGTATATGGGAATTTTCTGAACTTCCCAGCCCATTTTTCTGTAAATCTAAAACTCTGCTAAAAGATGAACTCCTTTAATTGAAAGAAAGAAGGGAAAGGAGATGATAAGCACAAAGGGTGTGAGAAAGAGAGTGGGGAAAAGAGAGGTATCAAAAAAAACCCAAACACGATGGAAATTTACAATCCATATTGTTTAGCCAAAGAAGCCAATCTGAAAAAGTTACATACTTTCTTAATTCAGTAATATAACATTATAAAAAATGATGAAATTATATATAGAGAAAGCAAACAAAAACAAGTCATTGCTCAGAGTTCAGCAGAAGAAAGGAAGTAATGAATAAGCAAACCATAATGCATGTTAGGAAGTGAAACTATTCTGTATGGCACTGTAATAGTGAATACACATGACATTATGCATCTGTTGAAATGTATAACACAAAGTGAATCCTAATATTTAATTATGTTATCAATCATGGCTAATCCATCAGTTATAATAATAATAAATGTACCCACTTTAATTCAAGATAATAGTAGAAACTTGTACTTGTTCTACACTTTGTCTCTAAACCTAAACTGCCTTTAAAAATGCCCTATTTAACCAGGTGTCACTTATAGGTGGAATATAACAAAACCAAACAAAAGGTCAAAGACAAACATTAAAACCAACCTTTGAAAGCTGACCAGAGATCTGAGGCATGAGGGGGTGGCTGAGGGAGAGGGCTGAGAAATGGGAGGAGAGCACAATGAACTATGGAGGAGGACTATGGGTGCTTTGGTCGTGGGAGAACTACGGTGACCACACTTGAGGGGAGAAATCTTATGCAGTCAAAACACTAACAAGGATGTAAAACAATGGTATGTCATTAAAAAAAATAAATGAAATCTAATGAAAAAATAGCCTATCTTAAAAATTCCAACTTTAAAATAAATCTGCCTACCTTCAGAATACCTAAAGTATAAAAGATCAAAAGTCTAGGAAGGATATGAAGTCCCAGAATTCTCATCATTTTATAAAAACTCATTTGAATTGGTATAACCACTTTGGAAAACAGGCAGTTTATCACTTGTATAACATGTGATTCAACAAATTCATTCTCAAATACTTCAAAAGTATACATATGTGCACCAAAGGACATGTTCTATCATGTTCACTGACACTTATGCGTCATTTCCCCCAACTGGAATCTACCTAAACACCCATTAAAAGTTTCTGAAACACACTGTAGAATATTCACACAATGGAATTTGTACACCAATGAGAATAAATGATTTATAGTACATATAACAATACAAATGAATCTCACCAACAAAATTTTTGAGTAAATGAAGCTAGGCATATAAAATATAATTCGGTTTACTGTAAATCTAAAAACAGGCATAAGATATCTATGTTCTAAGAAATCAGAGTAATGTTATCTTGGAAGAGAAATGGTTAGTGACTAGAAGAAGCAAAGGGGAGATTTCTGGGGCACCAATAATGTTCTGATTTTTAAAATCTGAGCATTGGTTTTACAAGTGTACTGGACAGGGCCTCCCTGGTGGCACAGTGGGTTAAGCAACGCACTGCGAAGCAAACCACAGCCACTGCAGCATGAGTTCAATCCCTGCCACTGGCCAGGGAGGGGACCCACATGGTGAGGCAGACCTCTCCTCCTACCTTGCCCACTGCTCCCCTCAGCAGTGTGTTTCAGTGGATCTGTCTGTTCTGCTCCCCACTCTGTCTCTGGTGAATCCTCTCACCCCCCACATCTCTGGCCTGTACCCCAGCTCTTGTATGCATAAATAAATAAGTCTTTAAAAAACAACAACAAGTGTACTGGACATACAAGACTTCATCAAGCTGTACAATAATACTTTTAACACTATATGCATAATATACATGAATATTTTTTAACCTATGAGTTTAGAACCCTAAGTCATACCCTTTCATCTAAACTTTATCAACTATTTAAAGTTATACAAAGAATATATACTTCTAAAAAATTCTAAAACAGATACACACACACAGCTATTTTCACTACTTAGTAGAATCTCAATGTGACATTTGTATGAATACTTTCAGAAGCAAAATCAGTCCAGTTTGAGTTCAGTGGAGTAATCATTCAAACTTGTACTTGGTGTTGTTATGATGGTTACCTTCTAAGTAGGCTCTGGGTAAGTTTAAAATGTTATTGATCCTGGGTTAGGATGACATTTACCAAGAAAAGTGAGTGCTGGCAGTGAGAAGCTCTTGTGAAATCTGCAATCAGGCTGTTTTGAGCTTCTTCCTACTGGATGACTTCCATCTAAGGAAATTCTTTTGTGTCAGCTTAGACACAGCAATTTAGACTTACCCACCAAATTAGAATACGTGCTGTTATTTTTTTCGTGTTGAGAGGAATTAGAGCTAAATTACAGGCGCTAGCCCCCAAACCTAAAGATGAGTGTGTCAGTGCTTCAACCATGAGAATATTTGTTACTTTCATAACTGTTTTCTGCTATTTCAAACTTAACTATATTTGTTTTCTTTAATCTAGGAAATACAAGCCTCACACAAATTGATTCTAATTTAGTTTCACAGACAAATTAATTCTAATTTAACTATATGCACAAAAATTAACAAGCTTCTTAAGCACCTTTTGCTGACCTTACACAAGTGACAACTCATGTGTGGAAATTTGGCAAGCTCACGGTAAACAGAACTGCTTCATATGCCTAACTTCTTTTACTAAAAATAAGCTTTGTAGTATTTGTTTGTACTATTCTAAGTACTATAAGTTATTTATTCTCACTTATGTATAGCATTCCATTGTGTGGCTATTCCATAATCAAGACCTTTAATCTATTAACTTTTATAAGTTCTCAGCTTAAAACACGTAACAGCACATTTTAAATATCTTTTAGTGATATCATTGATGAAAGACCCAAAATTTTAAAGCTTAGAAAACCCTCCAAAGGAAAAATGTCTAATAAATTAAGTTAACCCAACTTCTTGATGTCTGTCATATAATATAGAAATTTCTGATTTCGATTTAAGTCACCCACCAATTACCCTCTCTTAATTTGTTTTCCCAGAATGCAACATTTCCAGGGATGCTAATCTTACAAAGTATATATACTTATTCTCAGCGCACATACTTCCAATTAATAGTATTTCTGAAGTATTGCCTGTGTCCATCATTAACATCCCTTTTAATCCTTACAATAACCTGATAGTTACTTTTACTAAACACACTCAGTACTAGAGGAAGCAAAGACAGAGAACGTCTATAAACCTTGAGTTGTAATGTTTGCTGTGGTGAAGTCTTAATTCCATCCTAGCTCTCTGGGATTCCTTAGCGATAATACTATGCTGATCCAATTATTGATAGGAACTCCAGGACAAAGACGAATTCCAGCCACATAGTACTATCAATCCTGTTCTTGCTAATATCCCTCCTCTACCTTCAAGATTACTGAAAATTCTGGCTCCGCTCTTATTCAGTGCAACAGCCTTTACTACGGCTACTCATATGGAACACTCTTTCTTTCATTATATGAAAGGTAAACTTTAGACCTTTCATCACCACCACAGAGGTCCCTGGCTTCAGGATTCAAAGCTGAATTTTGATGCATTTTTAATTTTTATCACAAACTGAGTAACGGCTGGGTTTAGGCATGAAGCACTAACTTGGAGATTCATTACATAATTCAAGTTAATATAACAAACTCCCAAGATAGCACACAATATCAAATCTTGAGATGTCTGAAAGGTTAAAAGTTCACCCCAAAAGTAAAAACTGGTCACATTATAAATTAACATGTTTCCAATTCACATGCAAACAAAAAACCCCATTTCAAAAATTTTCAACATTACAAAAACAAGACACTATACTCTTTAAAATTTATTTACAGTTAATAAGTTAAAAAGCAAAGTACAACCAGTTTGCAAATCTTAATCATATGCACATCAAACTGTCCAAGGAAACAATTCGATTCCATTACAAACAATTGCCTTTTAATGCACTTAAGACATTAAGTCTATCAAAAAATATTTTAAACACGTCAAGAAAGTAAATAGTATGTATATATGTCCATTATGAACCACCGATTTGAGAATGCTGTGGCAACACTTAAAAACTTTTGAGTTCAAAATTGCTCACGTTTTTTCTTTTGTATTCAAATATTTTCAAAAATTTGGTTGAAGACTTTTCAGAAAAATAGTACTATTGTTTTCACATAGTAAATCAATAGATATCAGCCACCAGCTTAAGTTACACTGTCTAATAGGGTACTTAAACTTGGACAAAATAAATACACATCACAACAGCGACACTTTGCACTATCAACAATGAAACTTGCCCTCAACAATCATGACATTACTGGTTGCTGGTTGACAGGAAGGAGGATAAAAATGACATCAGGAATTTCAAAAGATTACGTGAGGTGCCAGTCACCACATTTAGGCACTCAGGGTTAAAAATTAAATAAAAGCATAGCAAGGTGATAAGCTTCCTCCTAGCTTCCCCTCTCTACTTGTGCCATATGAGATATAAGAGAAGAGAACAAATAAAGATCATGGGATTTTTTCTTTTTAACTATATACAAGCTAAGCTACAGACTCACTTTAGGGGACAGCAAATGGATGCCTCACCATAAAGGCCACCGTGCCAACTTCTTTTTCACATCCTGCCCAAAAGTACCCATGAAATACTTTCACTTTCCGAGTAATGTACTACTCAACTATATTAGTTGTTTCTTCACATTTTAGAAGCTGTAACATAGGTTTTGCTAAAGAAAACTTGGCAAAAATAAAGGTTTTTTTACATCTTATTTCAGAAACTAGATGGCATGGTTTTTTAATAGAACAGATAAATAACATAATGAATTCAGAATGGGCAATCAGATTCACACTGAAATCAGATGGCCCAGAGAATCCAAAGAAGCATTTATGCAAGTTCAAGTGCACTAAAGTAACAAGGCAAAAGAGGGTAAAAAATGTTGAGAAGTTTGTTAAAATAAAAACGTGGTGTTAATTGTTATGTTTCAGTTTTGTGCTGAGCAAAGCTATCCTCCCAGCTAAATCTAATTTCAAAATCCTCTGGGAAACTATCTAAATATGTCGTATGTTGAAATTACATTCTAATATGGCCATTGGATTTTTTTTTAATTATTATAAAACTATATACAATAGTGAAGTGGTACAAATACCTATTGTTTCTCAGGTGCTAGTTAGCTAAAAAAGTTAACAATTTTGGAGAGACGAAAACCCTATGTGTCTGAAATATAGTTGGCAATGGAAGCTAGTAAAGAATATAGCTAAGCTTCCTATCACACAAATATAATTTAACACTCTCCATCTTCTAAGTAATTATTCACTTCTATGTACTCATGTGACAGTGTCTTTAACAACGCATTATCATTGAGTAGTGAATAAAAGAGGCTAACTGGGAAACTGGCATAAAGTCATATATGTGTGTGTATATGTATTTTTTTTACAAAAAAATAACACTGAAATTAAAATCACAACACTCCCACTTCAGACTATTAAACTTGAAAAACTGACTTTAGAAAGCTATGCCATTTGAATTCTAAGAACACAAGAGTCAAAATTGAAACTCTCAATATTCCCCTAAAAGCTGCCAAGGAGAAATAAGCCTTAATATTGAGGACTTCATATGTCAAGTTCTAGCCCCGCATGGATCCTTCCATGGCAGAACACTTAAATTTGAAATAATAGTGGTACAAAAACACTACTTGACCCTTTAGATATTGCAGTAAAATCTGGCTGTGGCACCACTGGCTAAAAAACCATTAAGTCTTGCTGCCACCAATGACCAAAGGCACTTGGATAATCAAGAATTCCACACTGGGCCATATGGTATAAACACTATTATAAAAGCGTAAAAGAAGGGTCAGTATTCTGTGGCTCGCCTGTGTGATTCCTGTGGTCTGCAGCTGTCAAACAAAGACCTATAACTGCAAACATAATTATGAATGGAAAAAAGATAAAAAAGGAAATTCATGGAGAAAAGTCATGTTGTTTATAAAAGTGATGAATATTAGTCTGCACATTTCTTGTGACCCAGCAACAAAAACAAAGGAGAGCTCTATTTCGTCCAAAGTAAGTGAACCAGTTATCTGATACCAAGAAATGCCCCCACCCCTCTAGATTTTTAAGAGTTCTGAGAATTCTAATGGGTATTCTGTTTATCATTTTAGTCATAAAGTTTACAAACATTCATGTCTCCTATGTGATTTTCATTTTAAAATAAGTTACCCTTCAAATATACCTGGATTTGTATATTAAGGCCAGTCAAGGAGGCCAAATCTCCATTTGGATTCCATTTATATCTTTAACCAACAACACCAGGATCTTTATAATTCACTCATTTGTGGTTTTTTTTTTATCACAAGTCATGTGGTTTCAATGCACTTTAATTTTTATTCAATTAAAAAGAATTTAACAAGTCAACTTTTCCTCAAAAACTTTTGAGTTTCTACCATTTTCTTTAGGTGCTCAGTAAATAAAAACATTAAACCTCAATATAAAATCTTTAGAAACACCTTCAAATGTTTAACAGTTGTACATTGCATCTCTTTGTTTGTAATCACTGAGCCCATCAAAATCAGAGCCATACAAATCCTTGCACTAGTAACAGTCATTAAGCCTGAATCTCTTAGAAAAATATCCTTGGTCAAAGCTTTGGAATCCAGTTAAAACTAGGAAGTGAACGGGATTCAGAATACCCTGAGCACAAACTAGTGCAACACCACAAAACATGTTCGATCTCTCGTCCAGAAAGAGGGGTGGCAGTCAAAAAGGAAAAAAGGGGAGGGTGGAAGGGACGAACAGCAAATAAATTCTGGCTTTATTACACAAGCAAGAAACCAAATTCCTTTGGAAAAATAATGACTTCTTCGGAGGGCTTCCAAACCAGTGAGGTAGAGTCCAAAAGGGAGAAAACGGATCTGCCCCTATAGTCCTGGAGACGTCTCAATCTGGGATTAGGAAGAAAAAGGACCTCCCTGTGGGTCCAGCAGTCTCCTCCTCCGAGCGGTCCGGTGCCTGGAGGCAGCTGAGGGCACAACTGCCCGAGGTCCCAGACGGCAGCACCGCGTCCCAGGGGCGCGGAGCAGGGAAAGCCATCCCGTGACTTCTTCGCCCGTAAAGTGCACTAGGGGACGGGGTCCTGGCAGGATCTGTAAACACTCGACTGACACTTGTCCAACCCTCCAGGCGGAAGCTCCGTCCCAGGGTCGGAGGGCAACGTAGGGCGGGGACCGCCTCTCACGCCCGGGGCACCGGGAAGCGGCGGAGCCTCACCACGGGTTCCAGGTTCACTTGCAGGACTTGGTGTGCTCTGCGCCTCGCCGCCGCCAGGCTGCGCTCGCCCCACACGTCGCCGCCGACGCGGATGGTGGGGAAGGTGGTCAGCGTCGGGGTGGCCGCCCTCCAGATCTCCTCCAGGGTGCGACCCCCAAAGGAGGGCGCCTGGGCCGTGGGCTTGGAGGGGCAGCTCTCCTCCGGGGTCGGGGTCGGGGGCTGCGGCTGCGGCAGTGGCGGAGGCTTCCTTCTGCGAAGGGCGGCCACCCGGGATCCGCAGCGCCTCCTTCTGGCCGCCGCGCCCCGGGCCGGCCTGCGCGTCTGGCCCCGGGCAGTAGGGGACACCGGGGGGTCTGGGACGAGGGCACGGCAGGAGGAGTAGCCATAGACGTCCTTGCTGCGCAGGATGTGCGGGGAGAACTGGTGCTTGAGGCTGCAGAGGAAGCTCCAGAGCTCCGCGTCCGAGCTCATGAACTCCGTGCTGCGGGGCATGAACAGCTTGAAGGCGTCGCCCAGCGCTTTGGTGCTGTGGGCCAGCGACAGTTGCGACCGCGAGTAGACCACCTTCTCCTCCCGCTCCTCCAGCCCGGCCCCTCCTCCTGCCCTAAAGCTGCTGCCCCGGGCAGCCGCGGCTGGGGCCGCCGGGGGCCGGCGCCGCCGCCTCTTCACGCTGCGCCGCATCGGAGGCCGCTCGGGGCCACCCGCGTTCGCCGGGTCCCGCTGCTGCTGCTGCCGCCGCCGCCGCCGCCGCCGTCCCCGCCTGCGTCCGGATCCGCGGCGGCGGCCGCTGCTGGCGCTTCCTGCCCGGCTCGTCTCTCGCTACTTTTCTTGCCTTCGCTGCCGCCCCTCCCCCTCCGAGGGTGGAGGACGCGGGTGAATATCCTGCTGCCCAGTACAAGATGGCGGCCGGCGCCCACCCCTGGGCTTTGTCATTGGACGGCACCTCGCCCCCCTGGTTTCTCTTTCTTCTCGTTCTTGCCTCCTTTCGCCCTCTGCCTTTCTTTAAATGCGCCTGCCTCAGGCCCCTCCCACCGCAGCCCCGATGCCACCCATTGGGTGCACTCAGAGGAGGGGCGGGGACTAAGGGGGGAGAGGCCAGTTCCTGGAAGATGGTGCTGGGGTGGATGATGGTGGTGGCCCTTGAACACTAGTCAACTGTTGGATGGCTGCATGGGAGGGGAGCCACGTCTAGAGTAAGGGGTGGACAGCAGCTCCACCTTGGGGAGAGTCATTATCAATGTGAGAGGCTATGGTCTGTAGACTGCTGGAAGATCCACCAGTCTGAATAACAAAGGGAGACATGCCTCAAGGCTGAAGCTAGGGAACTTGGGACAGTGTTCTTCCAAGCCCTTAAAAGCCTCTGTCTGCAGCGTCAACTAACCCTTCCCTCTTGGCTCTAATCCACTTCAGGCAGCCATTAGTAACCCAGAGCCATTAGGGTACAGAGGCAGCACCTGGGAGATTGTCGACTTTTAGACAATGGAAACTATCTTCATATTTAAGAGATACGCTGCTTATCCTGAAAGCAAAGCTTTTTACAGCTGTAAAATGAAATAATCTTTGTTCGAGTTGATAAAATATTACAACAAAGCCAGTTTTCTTTCTTGTTTTTATATACTTTTATGAGTACACTTTTTCATTAAGTTTTAATATCCATTTGCAGGACCACTCTACCATTTAGAAAGAATACAGAACCACAATCAAAAGAATGCATTGCTAAGAACACATCACCTTGTGTATTTGAAGGGAGGGAACTATGAATGCTTACAGAATAGAGGATATACTTTAGCCATTTTTTCAATCCCCCATACCTAAACTCAGTTCCTGTCAGAGAGTATGTACAGTGTATTTGCTGAGTCAATCAAGATAAGACCGCTGGTTATTTGAAAGATACAATGAAATTGCTTAGAATGGGACAGTTTTCTATTTTACATTTACAGTGCAAAATTCTCTTAAAACCCTTAAATTCTAAGGCTAAAAAATCCTCTTACAACTTTGAGCTAGGCATGCAAATTTTTCATCTTCAACAATCATCTTACTTTGCAATAAGGAATGGATAAAACACAAAAGTTTTGTGATTTGCATATACTTGCTAATGGTTCCCAGCCAGTATTTGAGCGGAAAGATACCTGGCTCAATCTCTTTACTGCACAGATAAGGGAATTTGGACCCACAGAGGTTCAGTTATAGGGCTTTCTAAGGGCAGAACTAGGGTCTATAGTTTCAGTCTTTGGAGCCCTAATCTAGTGATCTTTGTATTTTTCTGGAATTTTTCAAATTGAATGCCCTCTTCTAAGTGTTTCAACAGAAAATATACATTGAGTGTAGTGACAAAGGGACAGAGTTGTTGCCCTAATTCTCCTTCTACTCCTTCCACAATGGAACAGTTTTTAATCTCTCCTATACTGGACTTACAGATATTTTGTTTCAACCAGATAATATTTTGCTTAGTTTCAATGAAAACTAAAACAAAAATATTTTGAAAGTTGCTTACCAGAGCACCCTCTCCATACAATGTTTATAACAGAACAAAACTTTCTACTACCAGACCATTTCTATACCTATCAAAAAAATCATGGTAACTTTCTGAAAAGAAAATCATTTTCCTAGAAAAGTACACCCTGATCTTAAAACAAGATTATGGAGCCAAATACCAGCTTCCAAGTCCTTTTTAACATCACTATTAGAACTCTTGGTAATTCTGGGAACACATAGTATAATGTGAAATTTGAATAACTTCCATTGGAATGCCCCTGCAAACTGACATAGAAAAATCCCAGAGAAAGCCACTGGAATGTTAAGGGGACTTCATAATGGAAGAGTTAAGTAAGGACTTATGTACTCACAGCTCTACATAGCTGCTCATATTGTTGTCCCCTCTGTTCAGTGTTAATAATAAACACGTCAGGATCTTTTGCCACATAAATATATACCAGGTTAGCTAATAGACATACAAAATAGATTTCAATTAAGAAGATGAATTTTTTTCAAGACAATTTTGATTCTAAGAAAACATAAGATCTCAACAAACTGCAGAGTATTCGTCTTTTGAATAAAACCTACTCATTTAACTTAATATTTTTATTAACTAGTTTTAGGAATTAATATTATGTTAAAGTGTTCCAATTGTATACTTTTAAATTTGGTGTTGTTTGTGCTCTCTGCTCTTCTGTTTTCACTATTTATTTTTACATTTCTTCTTTACCTCTACCTTTTGATAAACTCAAATAGTCTTGCCAACAACTCTTCATTCATTCTCTGTGAGTGAAATTTACATACAAAGATAATATATTTTCTTCTACTTCCTGGTACTCTTCTGAGATACTGTCAAGCTCATAGAAAGCTGACCAATTAAATTTTTGTTTCTGAGGAATGATATTTAAAACTCGCAGTTTATTCTTTTAAATCTTAAGGGGAATATTGCATCCTCTATCCGATAAGTGATAAATAATAAGAACAGAAAACACTAGCTGTGAATATTTACCAACTTACAACTTATGAAAAAATGAATACAGGCAAAATAAAGTGATTGGAGAAATTAAAAGTAAAATAAGTCTCTCAACTACCAACAATCCTTGTGTGAAGATCACCACTTCTACAGAATAATTTACTTTCTGACAAATAGTCCAAAAAGCATATGCAAGTAGTTGTTAGCTCTGGAACCAAACAGGCTTAGAATCAAATAAATGTTTAACAAAATATCCTTGGATATATTTTTTTATTTTTTCTCCATTTTCTCATCTATGAAATGGACATAACTTGCACTTCAGATTGGATGCTGGAGAAGCCAACAATCCAGAAATGCAGTAGATGTGGAAATTTTAAAAAATAAAAATCTGGTTCTCTCTGATCATAGGACTAGGAAAGGAGCAGCCTAGCAAGTGAGAAAATTTAGAAAATTTTTAGAAAATAATTAAACCACCACAGAAAAAAGTATGACTTCTACCCTTACCAGACTGCAAAAGGGCACCCATCACCCTTCCCAGGACGGTGTTGGAGAAGGCTAAATGGAGACTCACCCTGCACGGCAGAAAGGAGACAACCCCCGTCCACAGTTTCCAGTGGAGATCATGTGTGTGTCAGTAGAGACACCCATGACTCCCAACCAGGTAGTCATCAATGGAGGTTTAGTGGGGAGCTTAAGTTCTCATTCTCTTGAATTCCCAATAGCAATGAGGAGGCCCTCTCCACGACTTACTTGTCAGTGGAGGCAGAATGGGGGGACCTGATTTCTACCTGGCAGTACTGAAGAAGCACCTCTCCCTTTCCCTGTTGGCACAGTGTCAGAGGAAACCAGCTAAATTAGGTCTCAATAATATCCAGTCTTAAAACAATACCAAAATGTCCAGGCTTCATTTGAAAATCACTTATTATATCAAGAAACAGGAAGTTTTTAAATTGAGTGAAAAAATATTCCAGACGATAATACTGAAATGCCAAAGATGCTAGAATTATGTGACAAAGGTTTTTTGATGGTAATCATAAAGACATTTTAAACAATTATGGGCAGACAGAGAAAGACAAATACCATACACTCTTACTTACATGTAGAATATAAAACAAAAATCAAGATTCAAATACAAACAACAAATTTGTGGTTATCAGAGGTAGGGGGTTTGGGAACAGGTGAAATGGGTAAAGGTGGTCAAAAGGTATAGACTGCCAATTTTAACATCAGTTCTAGGGACAAAATATACAGCATGACATAGTTGTAGTTAATAATGCTGTATTGTATGTTTCAAAGTTGCAGATTAGACCTTAACAGTTCTCAACACAAGAACACTGTGACTATATACAGTGATGGAAGTTAGACTTAGTGTGCTGATTATTTCACAGTATTCACAAATATAAAATAATCATGCTATATTTCTAACGTCATATGTTGATTACATCTCAATTTTTTTAAAAAAGCTACTATAAGCACTTTTGAAATATTTAAAAAGCAGAAAGCGCTAGTGAAATGACACATCTGAGCAAAGAAACGGGCTATAAAAAAGAAAAAAATGATATTTTAGGACTGAAAAATAGAATATTCAAAACAAGAAAGTTTAGATGATGGACTCAAGAACAGAATGGAGGGGACAGTGAGCTTGAAGACAGAATAATAGATGTTATATAATATAAAAAAAATAGGTTAAAACAGAACAGAACCTCAGTCACCTACAGAACTGTAAAATCTTTTTGTCATCTGAAGCGGAGAAAGAAGACAGGACTGAAGAAAATATTTGAGTGGCTGAAATATTCCAAATTTGTCAAAAAACAAGCCGAATAAACCTCAACAAGATAAACCCAAAGAAATCCACATTAAGACACATAATTATCGTCCTTCTGAAAGCTAAAGACAAAGGAACAAAAGTCTAGAAAGTAGTAAGATTAAAAATAACACCTTACCTTTAAGAGAAAAAACATCTGAATGAAAGATCGTTTATCATCAGAAACAATGGAGGCTTAAAGGAAATGGCTAAGTATTTTTCAAGTGCTAAAAGAACTGTTACCACAAATTTCTACATCCAGTGAAGAAAACAAGACATCATATATGAAGGAAAACCAACTTGTTGCCCAAAAACCTATTCTAAAAGAACAACTAAAGGAAATTCTCTAAATGAAAAGGAAATAATAAAAGAAGGAATCTTGGAACATCAGAAAGAATAAAGAAGACAGCAAAAAACAAATTTTTTTTTTTTTAGTTTCTAAGCTATGTTTGAAGGTTGTTATGGACTGAGTGTTTGTATCCTCCAAAACACATAAGTTGAAGCCTTAACCTCCAACGTTCTTGTATTTATTTGGAGATAGGGACTATGAAGTTGTGATGACATTTAAGTAGATGTCATAAGTGTAGGACCCTAACTGAATAGGGCTGGTGTCTCTATAAGGATAGAGAGGAAGACCAAACCTCTCCCTTTTTGTCATGTGAAGACAAAGCAAGTCAGAAAGATAACTCTCACTCGGAACCACATCAGCTGGCACCTTGATCTTGGACTTTTCAGCCTCCAAAACTATAAGAAAGTTAATTTCTGCTCTTGAAGATAGACTATCTGTGGTGTTTGTTATGGCATTCCACGCAGACTAATACAATAGTTGAAATAAAAATAGTTTGATAGGGTTCTAAATGTATGTAAAGGAAAATATTTTTTCTAATATATTAGAAATAAGGAGGGTAAAGAGAACAAGATTTCTCTACTTCATATGAACTGGTGAAATGATACAAGTAGAGTGGGATAAGTTATGTCCATACAGAGTAATACCTAGAGCAACCACTAACACATACACACAAAGAGACAAACAGGATGAAATTCAAGCTGAGGGTGGTGGGAAGGGCTAGAGTCTAGATCCCCAAAGGCACTGTTGAGCAATCAGATCAATCCAGGGATTGATCACCTCCAGACCACTGGGTAGGAAGCAGTAAATGTCCTAATGGCTTCAATTCCTACTGCTTGAAGTCAACCACCTCCTCACTGACACAGACCCCAGGTGATTGTGACATGCACTTCATCCCTCCAAGGATAGCCCCCCTTGCTCCCACTGACTACCAATGTTACATTTTCAGCAAATATGTTAGATCTCAAAATACATGGAAATTATCCTCTTGTAAAATCCCATGTTCAGATACTTCATAAGAAATACTGTCTCAAGAAATACATGACTAATTTAGAAAATATGTTGGAAAGACTACAGAACAGAGATCACAGGCTTATGTAATTTATATAATATCTTGATTTTAATTACTTTACTCTGACTTTTAAAGAATTGCAGCTAGCTATACCAGAACTGTTTTCCCTAAATTATGACCAGGAAGACATTTCCACTATTGCATCAGCTCTCTCCCACTCTTTGTCCAGTAATTAGACAGTAGTTCAATGACAAGTAAAACAGATAGAAAAGATCAAGGATCCTCTCCCAAAGTATTTTCTAGTTTTTATCACATTGCCACCTACCATTCATTTTTAAAAATAATCAGATAGTAAAATATAGTTCATAGGATAGCAAATTTTAATATTAAAAGCATTTATGTATTTTATAAATATAAATGCATATATAATTGATTTTATATTTAAATAAAGATCATGAAAACATGGCAGTTACACTGATTTAAGTTTTTTAAATAAAACCACTATAATATCCCTATTCAAATATCTATTTGTTTCTTTAGTTCTGGTATTAATTCTGTCCAATTACAAATTGTCATACCATTTTTTCACTCAACATATAAATATATCTGCACACTTTTACACAATCATAACACTTCTAATTCTTCATTATAATATTTCTTTCCATCAGGATAGGCAAATATTGTATTTGTGGATAGTTAGGACATAAGACACTGATTTCAGTTTTTCAGAATTATAAACAATGTCTAAACACATCTTGTTAAATAACAAAAATCTGACTAAATTTGGTGATCTAATTGGTTTTATTAAATGACCCCTGGATCAGGTAGTATCACATCTAGTAGGCAGAGAAAAGCTCCAAAGGGTTACAAAATTGGAAAGGTTTGTAAGGCAAGACAAGGAAGTTGTAAGCAAAAAAGAAAATGGAAAAGATCTGGTAACTGATGACCTCATCTTCCTTTGGGGGATGGAAAGGATTTGCTTCTGGGTGCTGACCAGAAAAGCCCACATTAACTAGGTTAAAAAAAAATATTCTGCTGGGACTACATCAAATTAAAAAGCTTCTGTACAGCAAAAGAAACATTAGCCAAAACAGAGACATCTCACTGACTAGGAAAAAATTTTTGCTCTCCACAAAATGGACAAGGGTATGATCACAAAGATATACAAAGAACTCTCAAGACTCAAGAAAAACAAAGTAAAAAACCCAATCAAAAAATGGGCAGCAGAGCTTGAAAGACACTTCTCCAAAGAGGACATGCACATGGCCAACAGGCACATGAGAAAATGCTCAATATCCCTCATAATGAGGAATATGCAAATTAAAACCACAATGAGATATCACCTTACACTGGTAAGAATGGCACATATTAAAGAAACCAACAATGACAAATGTTGGTGAGGATGTGGAGAAAAAGGAACTCTACTATACTGCTGGTGGGAATGCAAGTTAGTCCAACCACTATGAAGGCCGTATGGAGGTTTCTCAATCTGCTAAAAATAGAATTACCATATGACCCATTAATTCCAATCCTAGGGACCTACCCAAAGGACACAAAAACACTGATCCAAAAGAATACCTGTACCCCTCTGTTTACTGCAGCACTATTTATAATTGGTAATACCTGGAAACAATCCAAATGCCCAAAAGTAGAGGACTGGATCAAGAAAATGTGGTACATGTACACAATGGGATACTATTCAGCTATCAAAAATGATAAACTAGAATCATTTATAGAAACATGGATGGAGCTAGAAGGAATTATACTCAGTGAAACAAGTCAGAAGGCAAGAGAAAAATATCGGATGGCTTCACTTTTAGGAGGAATAAAATGGAAAAATCAATACAAAAAAAATGATAACAATGAGAGAGCTCTAAGAAATGAGCAATTACAGCCAAAAACAAACCAACAAACAAGCAAACAAACCAAAAACACAACAAGAACAAAAGGTCAAAGATAAACCTAAGGGATCATTGGAGGGAGGGTGGAGAAGAGATCCGGATGAGGGCAGAAAGAGCCCAAGGGACTGAGGTGATGGTGCATGGGTGAAATGGTGGTGGGAACTCCCTGGGGACTACAAATGTTGTCAAATATAATCAAATAAATCTTAAAATAAAAAAAAAATTCCTGGGGGAGAGTATAACTGCAACTAGGTGAGACTTGCAACTAACTGCAACTTAGTGAACTTAGCACAAATGGCTCCATTTTGGATCTGTTGTTTATTTCTAACAACTTCTTAAACTTCCATTACTTCCTAGATTAAGAAGAAAAAATTTTAGACTTCTCAGTACAGTTTGCCAAATTAATTTCTAAGCAGATTGTACCAAGTTAACAATACTTCTACCTATGTAAGAGTTTGTGTTTCCCCCAACCTTTCAAGCACTAGGTATCATATTTTAAGCACTTTTGCTTGTCATTAATTATTACTTTAACTTGCATTTCTTCTAATAACAGTAATCATTTTATTTTTCTAAACTTATATTTCCTGTTATTTGAATTATTCCTTCATGGTCCCGTCACCATTATTTACTTATTGTGATCTCTTAGTGGTAGACTAGACATATTGGTCTGGTATGCTGTTAAAGTATTAATGCTTTTATTACATGTCATTGTATATACTCCAAAGTTAATAAAATTCAGAATTTACTTCTATAGAGGGGGTATTTCCTTAAACATAGTTTCTTATCAGTACACTTATATAGGCATATGCATTGTTTTAGATAAGTTTCCATTTGGGATGTGAAGAAACCAAAGCCTATGTTCTGTCTTTTATTGGTTTCAACATTTCAACCTGTGATTTAGATAAAATGATGGATGGGCCTATGAAATTTATAAATCCCCTGGAGTGAAAAGAGATATCAAATACTTCCTTCTGAGCCACCTGAAACAATAAACCAGTTCTAAAAACAATGTAATTTCACTGAAAAAAGTATAAAGTCTAAATTTGGTTTCCAAAAACTCAACTGTAGAAGTATAACAAAGAGAACTATATCCCCATGGTAGAATGAATTTTAAAGTACTGAGCATATTCAGTAGGCATCAAATTTATTATGTATCCATGGTAGGCGTTTGCCGCCCAAGAACTTATAGGATCCTACCACTGTATTAATAATAACCACTGTGCTCTGCACCCCCTAGACCATGCCTTGAGCACTGTGTATACTGGAAAATTGACACACTGGAGCCTATTCTCTGGAGCCTAATCAAGAAGATGAAGTGATTTGACACTCTAGGTCATGGAAAGAAAGAACAGATGGCTTGGAGCATTTTGCCTAGAGAAATCTTATGTATGATGCTATTAATGCAAACATTTTAGTATCTGCATGTTCTCTGAGGTTCTAAACTCAGAAGCAACTAGCTTTGGTGCTGGTGTATGACTAGATAAAAGTACCCCACTGAGTTGGTGAACTAGAGAAAGGTGCCCCTTTCTCTGGGAAAACATCATGCCACACTTTGGTGAAGTTAATGGTGAAAGAAGGGCAATTGTATTTCAGTTGCCACCTGTTCCCTCGGTCATTCATTTTGGTGTACAAACTATATAGCTGTGTACAGTAATCTTTGTTCAAAAGCAATGCTAATTAACTATCATCATGAAATGAATACAACCTATTGCATATTTTTGTAAATAAGATTTTTTAAAGAGACCCACATTTATCTGATTGCTTATGTTTGCTTCCCCACCTCCGTGGCAAAGTAGAGGCAATAGATGCTGTGTATAAATTCTAAAATATTTACTGTCTGGCTCGTCACAAAAGAAGCTTACCAACTCCTATTCTATGATGACTTTTAACTTTCTTCTGTGTACAAATACCAGGATTTGGAGCAGTAGTTCGGGATTTAAAGGGTGAATGCTCATTAAAAAAAAAAAAAAAGGTTCTAGAAAAAGACTCTAATTTTCCTATTAAACTACCTGGTTGCCCTTTAATCAGAGGTCGCTGTCAGAATAAGTGTGTGTTAACAAGCTTCTGCTTGTTAATAACCAAAACTCATTTAGCTTCAATTAAACAGGAAATTGATAATGGGAGGATGAGTTGGTATCTCTGAGAATCCAATGAAGAAGGTGCAGCTGGCCCTAAGAAAAGGTCCAAAGGCTGTGGGTAAACATTGTAAGGAACATGAAAGTCCTTAGTCTCCATTTCCCTTCTCTGTTTCACATTTTATTTTAGCTTTGAATGAATTTTTAACCAAATGGGTACACTTATATAATGTTAAAATTCATTATTATATAAGATTTCAACAAAAAATAGAGCAGTCCCTCACCTACCACTTTTAACTCTTCTGGGCATGTTTCTAAATAACATGCTTATACTGCTATTCCTTGGTTCAGTTTTAAAGACTGTTTATGCATCTTACTATGGAGGATAAAGATTCTCCTTTGCTCTACCTCCTAACATATTTACATTACATGTTTTTGCTAAATCTGTATCTCGTGTTTACATTGCTATGACCATGTAAGCAAAGCAAACTTGCTAACAGTTAAATCCTTCTCAAAAGGAAAAATATATTGAAAAATTAGTGAGTTCTTCAAAACTATAAATATCTGAAAGGCAGATATTTTATCTTATTTCTCTTCATATTTCTAATACCTTCTTCAGTGCCAGTGTATATGATATAATCTTTGTATGGGAATGTATATTGTGAAAGAATTTGGCCCTAAAGCATCAAACTAATCTTTGGTGAGGGGTGGCGGGGGGTGTTCAGAATCTTGCTAGAGTTCCTGACTGTTATTTAGCAATGTAGTATGGTTGTTATTTGAGATAGAAAGCAGCAGATAAGAGAAGCAACACATTCTTTCTCAGTGCTTCAGGCTGCTGAGGGCACCCTGAGGTCTTGAACATGTGGGTTTAGCACACATATCATAGCATAGGGATATAATGGTTTCGGAACAATGATTGAGACGAATTCTAGTTTAGATTCAGGATATTTTTACCTCTGTGTGTTGAGATGACATGGATGTCTATACAAATGCACAGATACAAATTTCAAGAGAGACTACTAATGTTCACAACAGAACTTGGTGCAGGGCAAGAAATGGAATTCCATGCACAACCAGTAAGATTTTATGTAACTAAGAGACATACTGGCATCAAACCAGGATCTTTATTTGACTTTCAAGACTCTCATCTTGACTTCCTGCATTACCAACTTACTGGACTTGGATACTATAATTTTACTTTACTTTGGAATAATGATCAATCCTTCACTTACCTGACACTACATTTACTTAGTCTGTTGATTTCTCTCTTAAAATGGGGGAGGAAAGGGTACTCTATCGTATATTTTGCACAGTGCCTCTCCTGAGTAGGATCAAAACCAAGAAAAGACAATCAGAAGATTTTCTTAACTTTGAGCTAAAGGACATGGACTTTCCCATGCAGCCTTGGTCAGAGGTGAAACTCCCTCTGACTTCAATCATTTGAACTTGCAGAGGATTTTAATTATAATGGAAGTTTAAATTAATTATGACCTCTGATCCTTCTTAAAAATTTGTTATTTCTATCATTACTGGTCCTCACACAGAGCTCACAAGGTCACAAGGCTGGCACTGAGTAGTTTTGCAACCCATTGTCTTCAGTAACATGCTTGAATTTGCAATCTTGGGATTCTGAAATCTCAAACCAAAGCTATGGCCTTGGTACTGGTGTACTATCGTACAACAGTACTACCAACTGTTGGAGTTGGAATTGACATTTTGGCATTGTGAGAACAAGGTCTGGAAGGAATAATAGAGAATACCTCCATGCTCTTAAATAGATACAGCTCTGTCATGATGCTGTCTCACAATTCATTTTTTGACTATATTGTTTCAAAACTGGGATTTTTTTTTTGTCATTATCATTTATTTGTTTGTTTGCAAAATTTTGGGACTATGTTTACAAGTAAAAAAGCTTTATGGGCCACAGATTAAGTTAAAAGGTAGGATAGACTCAATGGAAAAAATATTATTTTGAGAGGATACCAATAAGGAATTATGTTACGTGATTAATGTTAGAAAAAGAATGACCATATTAGAGGATTAAAATCACAGGATGCAATTTCCCTGAGTTCTCTAAGGATCCCAGTAAATCACTTGGAACCCAGAAACTCCAATGCAGAATCACATCAGAACAAACCCTTTGTCCAGCTTTGCAGACAGACTGTCTACAGTGAACAAACTGAAAAGTGATGGGTAGAGGTTGTTTTTTAATATACTTTCAGTGCTAAAGAGAAAATGTAGCATAACCACTCACATTAAGTAGGTAATATGTAGTTTTAAAAAAAGAAATTTTCCTATCTTGTTTTATTTAGGCTAATAGCACTACTCTCTATATGACCTTTTTTAAAAATCTGTATCTGCATTTTTTTAAAGAGCCAGCTTATTAGGAAAAGAGACAGAAAAGTAAAGTATACTTGCATAGACAGAGTGGGCAGGAAGATCTGCTATATCTTCATTTCAGCACTTATCACAATATTTTGTGACTTCTTACATATTCCTCTTTCCTAAAAGTCCTGAAGACAGGAAACAAATCCAATTTCCTTTGAATATAACAATTCACTATGTAGCAACTTTTGTTCTAATTACAACATTTGAGGTATCACCATCACCATGCAAATATTAAAATTTTTAAGTTGGGTTCTAAATCAATCTAAATAATTGGTGTTTTTGTTTCAAATCCATTAGTGTGTGTGTATGCATTTAAGTGTGTGTGTGTTTTCTACCATCTTCGGAAAATTAAATTCTTCCTTTCTCCGAATCCTCTAATGGTGTTTATGTGGCTGAAGTCCTCCAAAAAAGACTGGGTCTTAGGCTTGGTGAACATCCATTTTGGTCCATGAAATGTACAGGAGTTACAGTGCCATAAACATGAATGACAATTGGTCAAGAACACCAAGATTTCAGGGTGGTTTCTTGAATCCTACAGTGGAACGTGTCATCAGTTGATGACAATGACAATCTACTTGTCTAGGTTCGGTCCTACCAGGTGCAGGAAACACTGACTGGGACCTCATTAAGCCTCTATGCCCTGCTCACCTTCCCTACCTTAAATAATTACCTTAAATAGCTCAAGGGAAACAAAAAAACTGCTTTTCACAAGCCAGGTTACTAGATCTCCCCTTCAGGTTGACACTATATCAGCCAGACTTCCTGCTACATTAACCACCTGTTATAAAATAATGATCAGACATAAGATGTACAGGTGCATGTGTAGCAGGGACTAACATGCAGTTTGGTTCCTGCAAGACTGGAGCAGGTTTACACATATGTGGCCTGGCCAAGTTGTCCCTTGACAGCAAGGTGAAGGAATGTAGTCAGCCGAATTCCAGAAGAAGACTCCTGCCTTGGAGATAAGCCATCAAAGTGGGGGAAAGAATTATACTTTGGGGCCTCCCTGGTGGTGCAAGGGGTTAAGACTAAGTACTATGAAGCAATGGTAGCCACTGTGGTATGATTTTAATCCCCCGCCAGGGAGCTGACCCACAAGATGCAGCAGACCTCTCCTGTCTCACCCACTGTTCCCCTCAGCAATGTATTTCTTTTTTTTTTTTTTTTAAACACACTCTTTTTTTTTTTTTTAAAGATTTTATTTATTTATGCATACAAGCACTGGGGTAC
>JAGFMF010012021.1:10390370-10440134 GCA_019455555.1 Galemys pyrenaicus
ATGCTCAGTGAAGTAAGTCAGAAGGCAAAAGAAAAATACCAGATGGTTCCTCCCCTAGGAGGAATATAAGGGAACCAAATAAAGATCAAGGAAAGGAATCAGAACAATAATAACAACAACAACAAGAAAGAAACAAAAACCAAAAATGGAAAGACAAAGACAAACTGGGGACACCTGGTGGGGAGGGAAGAGGGAAAGGGTGGAGGGCAGACGGGAGCACGGGGAACGAGGTGATGGGGAATATATGGGGATTACAATTGATGTCAAATATATGTAAATTAAAAAATATATATATTTAAAAAAAAAGAAGTAACTAGGGCCTGAGTGGAAGGGGAGTTCCCGCTTAACACTTACAGAATTTCTGCTTGGGGTGATATGATTTTAGAAATAGTGGTAATGGTTGAACACAATTGTGAATGTAATTAATAATATTGACTTGTAAATTTGGAAGTGGTTAAAATAATAAATTTTATGTTATATAAAAGATTTTTACCACAAAAAAAGAAGAGAAAGAAAATTAAAAAAATAAATAAAAAGAACCTGCTGTGTTCAGGGCTGTGCTCTGCTCATGTGTGTCTGCAGAGCCTGACATCAGAGTTCTTCCCATTCTGTCACCTGTGCTTTTATCAGGTTGGGGAGGGGGTTATCTGGAAGGAGGCATGGGAAGGAGACCCGAGGCCTTAATTATCCTTTGGCGTTTCAACCCAATTCACTTTCAAATCCATTTCTGGATCTTTCTGAGCTTGTGCAGTGGAATATGCCCTCCTCCTGGGGATCCTTCACTAATTGTTCTTCAGCTTTTTCTAGCTTCACCATTTACTTTTGTGCTCTCAACATTTTGCTATGATCATAATTTTTCTCCTTGTCTTTGGGTTTGGGGGCTCATGCCTTTAAAAAATTCTTTTACTGGTATTTTGGTGGAGTTAGCAGAGGTTAATAGACATGATGTTTTTTGAGTTTATGAAAGATCACATGTAATGCCACATTTATCTATGATTTTCACAAGTGAATTATCATATAAAGTCCAATACTATGCAATAAATATAGGGTTGGGGTAGACTCTTTAAATTGGCATGATGTTTTGTACATATGGTATTTAAATGTAGTTTAGCATTGGATTGTCAACATAACACTTTTCATTAATTCATTAGTGAATCTATTTGATTCAGTATAACTAGACAATACTGTTTTATTCTCTACAGTGAAGAAACGGGATTATATAAGAGGGTATATTTTCCTTTCTTTCCCATTCCATTCCTGTGGCATTGAACTATAGATACATTACACAGACTCCTTGTTCCCAACCATACTCAGGCTTCAGAGCCTGGAGAAGGCAGAAGATGGCAAAACAGAAAACAATGTTTCGAAAGTGCTTATCTGATTGTGCCTGCTTTTTGTTGCATTTTTGACTATTTTCTGTATCAGGAGAAAGAATTGGTGGTTGCTACTGACTTCCTCTCATTACTGTATTTTTATTTAAATGGTATCAAAAAACACCCTACCTGCCATCAGGTACAGGTGCTATGCAAGGAGAATGAGGAAGCAGTGAGAAAAGGACATTCATGACTCACTGTCTATGTCTGTATTATTAATTGCAGCCTTCTGGAAGCAAAGGAAAGATCTGAGATTAACATCCAGTGCCTGAGCAGAAGATAGCATTTCATCAAGAAGAACCAGGATGAAAAAGCTCATATCTTGCCAAACCATTACTTCGCTTTCCTTTCCTCTTTTTAGACTACAAGTGCACTGTCTAGAGAGAGAAAAGTCCTTCCTCAATACATTCATGAAAGACGTCTTTACCTGTATTCTTCATTCGTCCTTAGAAACTTTACAGAGCACCAAAGGATCACAAATCAAGAGGTCTTTACTGGTATTCTTCATTTGTCTTTAGAAACTTCACAGAGCACTAAAGGATCACAAATCTTAGGATTCTACACTCGCATCAAAAGTTATAGAGATAGTTTAAGTAAACTTGATATTCATTACTATTCATTTAGAAGAGCTTCTTAAGTTTTTCAATTTAAACCCCTTATCATTGGTAAAAATTTGTGTAATCAACCTAGCTGCTCTGGGAGGTAGTCTTGCTCTCTCAATTGGATGCACTTGACCAGTGTGGACAGGCCTCCCACTAGGGGAGAAGGCAGCCTGGAGTGCTACAAGGAACACCAGTTTCTCCTGGTACACAGAAGTTCAAATTCTGCTCTGCCACTCAGGAATTTGTTGACTTTGAGTGTATGAATGCATGTTCCCTTTCAACAGATACTGAAAGCTCAACAACTAAACTAAATCCTTTCTTTTGTCTTAGATTCCAGAAAATTTGGAGCTAAATCTATCATTCCAGCGTACCAGATGACTCATTTCTGATAGTTACTGGAGTCTCTTCTCTTTGTTTCCTTAGATTATCTTCACTACGCTTGATTTCCAGTGTCTTATTTCATATTTCAGTCTTATTTAAGCCAGATGAAGTTATTAGGGTATGAATCTAAAAGGATTTTTAAACCATCAATGCTTTTACAAACTCACTGGTCTACTTTGACCTTTCAAGTCTAGGAGGCGCTTGATGCTGCTTTACTCTCTGAACATTTTTAATGGGTGAAGTGTTAACATGCTGATTTCATTTAATTTTCTCCTTTTATAGAAAAGTGAGTTTGGTGCTTATATTAAAAAAGTTTGATTTTTAAAAATCATGAAATTTTCTGAAAATTAATGAAAAGGGGGGAAGCACAGAGCCACAGTTTTTACTTCATATCCGAAATCATACTTAGAAATTAATTCCTCATGGCAGTTATATCTTTTAAGTACACATGTAATTAACTCAGCAAGCATTTACTGAGTTTCCATTGTGTACCAGACCTATCTATACTCATCTTTCATAACATCGATGAGAACAGAGACCTTGTGTCTGAAATATCTGACAGTCTAGTGGAAGAAACAAAAAAGAAATAAACTAATACAATAAAGTGTGATAAATACCATGATAAAATGCTATGAGAACATAGAGTTGAAGCTGATTATTCTAACAGGAACTCACTTTTGAAATGTTTTGTGATATGTTTAGCTTCCATGGATAGCAATTTTCTAAAGTGGTTGAGCCAATTATTCTCTTACCAGAAATGTCTGTGTGTTTTAATGTGATTCCACATCCTCACCAAATTTACTACTGTTAAGTCTTAATTTAGCCATTTTGGTTGCTATGTCATGATATTCTGTGGTTTTAATTTACATTTATTTCCTTGATAAGTAGAGGTTGGTGGAGGTAATTGGTGGGGAAGTATGGAAGCAATGGGTGGAGAAGAGTGGAAGGAGGAAGAGGGATTACAGAGAAGCCATCATCTAGAGAAAGACACAGAGGCTAGAGATAATGATGTGTATGATGGACAGAGATTGGCAAGATGAAACTAGAGAAAAAACAAGGAAGAACAGCATGAAAGACTTGGTAAATCACACAAATCTTGAAAATCTCATTAAATCGCTGGAAAACTAGTCATCAAAATATTTTTAAGTAAGAGATAAATAAAGTCAGACCTATAATTAAATGATCCCTCTGACAACACTGTGGAGGACAGATTGGAAGACAAGATACTAGAAACAGAAGGGGGAGGAGATTAATAGAGTTCAGTTGGGGCAATGGCAACAAGGACTACTCAAAGAAGGTGGTTTTAAGGGGCATTTAGATAAGAGAATTAACAGAATTGTCTGGTCAAGGGGAGGAGGATTGAGGTGCACAAGATTCCACCCAGGATTCTGGTCTGGGGAAGTGGTTAGATAATAAAAAAATTGGGGGGTGGTGAGGTATATGTTGTCATTGAAGTATGTAAACATGAGTTAGGAAGATACTTGCAATCTCAAAAGAGCTACCTCAGAAATAAAGTAGTATAACCTACAGGTCCGATTGTTCCTGGCCTTAGAAAAAGAGTTAAGTGGATTTTGTTTTCAAACTTTAACCCAGAACAGAACTGAATTTCCAAAGGGAGAAAGGGACCCTGAGGGTTGAGAGAGTTGATAAACATGAACTGACAAGGTTTTGAAGTATAAGAAAAGGGCCTCTGAAGCAATTTCTACAAAATGAAGAGGACCAGCATGCGGGCTTTGCTCTGTCTCTCTCAGGGCAGTTGACAGTTTCAAAAGCAATTCTAGGTAGCAGAGAACAAAAGAAAAAGATGTTGACCTCTTTAGATTCCATGATAGTCAGAAGCATAGGCAGGGTGGTTAAAGCCATGGAAAGGGTGTCTTTTCTCTAGAACTGCTTACAACGTACATAGAAAAAGGAGTCAGGATGATGGGAAACCTCAGTGTTGAGGGTTGACAATGGAACACAAGGAGTCTGAAAAACAATGTCCACCAGATGGAAAGAGAGCGTTTCTAGGGGTAGTAGTCAACATGGTCAAGTGCTGGAAAGAGAAGACACATAAGGTGATGGTTTTAAAGAGATAGAAACTTATTAATGACTTCACTAAATCAATGGGGGATAAGCCTCAATGTGGAGAGCTGTTAAGTGAATGACCAATGAAGAAGTGCAAAGAATGTTTTATATTCTTGAATGGGGTTAGACCAAGCAGTAGAAAAAACAAAGGGTGATCACTAAGAGGGACTACAAGTTGGGGAAGAAAATTTCCCTTTAATGTGTAAGAGCTTTACAATGGTAAAAGGCTATGGAGAAAAGGTCAATTGTGATAGAAAAAGGGAAAATATGGGAGAGAGAAGAGGCTAAGAGGAGTAACTGAAGCATCAGAAGGAAAAAACAGAGGTGGCTAAGGGAAGGGAAGGCTGTCAGCCATACCAACTACCTTTAAAAATTCATGAAACACAAGGGCAGAAATAGTCTACTGTATTGTCAATTAGGACATCAGCAATGCCCTAATTTTTTGAGAGAGAGGTTCAACGGAGTATTAGAGGCAGAGAAGCCAGAATGTAAGATGTAGAAAACTGAAGGCAGTATGAGCAATTGAAAACAAAGTTAAAGATCAAGACACTTGGCTAGGTCTGTAAGAAGACAGGTAAAATCCCTAAACATGTTTGGCTTTCATCTCTGCTGGTCCACGGTCTCTGAGGGCCAGCACACCAGTGACCATCCCATGCTTATTGGACTGGGGTAGGGCCTAGCCAGGGGAAGATGAGATTGATTCGGATGTCAATCAAGGTAGGGTACTAAAGTAACATGTTTGCAACCTTGAAAAAAAAAAAATCCTAGGTCCCAAGAATCCTTTGGGTATGGATAGATTCAAACTTTCTGAGAGAAAGGGCTTTGGTGTCACTTTTAATTTTAAACTTCAATTAAATTATTCACACAGAGGTAAAAGTTTTAAGACTAGTCTTATTTTTTTTAATATAGTATCTTACTTGTGTTTACTTATATCTTTGATTTTTTTTAAAAGATTTTATTTATGTATACAAGAACTGGGGTACAGGCTAGAGGTGTGGGGGGGTGAGAGGATTTTTTAAAAGATTTTATTTATGTATACAAGAACTGGGGTACATGTTTGAAACTTGATGCAACCTCTTTCTGGAGAAAATAACACTGAACCTATAGTTCAGTGACAGATACACAGTGACTCCATTAGACAGTTTTCACTTGTTTATGAAGTGAGGAAAAACTCCCCTTTTTCTTAGAGATAAATTCATCTCCATGGTAATTACAATAGTTTTCAATATAAGGTTTAGGCAAAAAGACAAGGGCAAATCAGAAACACTGTGTGTGGCGGGGGGAGTGGGTGGAGGGGAGAAAGAGCACAAGGGACTGAGGTGATGGTGGACTGGTGAAATGGTGGTAGGAAATCCATGGGGAACACAATTGATGTCAAATGTATATAAATTTAAAAAAATACAAGGTTTAGAGACAATATAGTTGTTAAATTACCATTCAAAGATCACATCTTTCCTTTCTTATATTTCCCATTATTTTCAGCCATGAACAGAAAACCAAAGGGCCATTAAGGAGCCTATAAACCAAATATTTTCATTTATACCATCATGGTCCAGAATATGGAAGTAATCAGTTCATACTAATTTTTTAAGTTAAATAAGTTAACAATCAATGATGAAGTCTGATTTGTTTTTATGTCAACTTAGTCATTCTACAAGCATGGACACTAATAACAATGTCATTAAAGCTTACTAGGATTTTCCAAAGTGAAGTATTACCATAGGCTGTGACTTCTATTAGTCACATCTTCTGGTGCTGATTTAACTGAGCAGGAAACCAAAGTAAGATTCACTGTGTTATCTGTAGTGGTCACCTGTTGTCTAAGGGTATTGCTGCACTATGTAGAAGATGAAAAAGATAAGCAAATATTTAAAACAATTAAAATATATTTCTTAGACCTTTTACTATGATTAGCAAAGTAGCATTTATTTTTATTGTAATGTGTTCAGCTTCACAGGTTATGAAATTTGCCACCTTCTTTTAATGACATATGAGTCGAGCAAGCCAGGGAGGGAATTACCAAGCTTGACTGACTACAGGCAATTGGTGCTAAATACCCTTGCATCATTTAAAAATAGTTAACACCCTATGCCTTTGCTATGCAAGACTATATGACCATTTTATTATCATTTGTCAATTGTTGCACTCAAGTAGTCAGGTTGCCACATCTAGTTTATTGGAGATGAAAGTAAACTAACCCACCATGATTTAAAGTTTTCAAAAAAGATAATGTTCATTCACTTTGAAGATACCTTGCCTAACTATCGGAGAATGGTCTTTAAAATTTTTACCATATACAAGCAAAAGCCAAACCTAAAAAAAAAAAAAATCTTAGGTCCCAAGAATCCTCTGGGTATGGATAGATTCAAACTTTCTGAGAGAAAGGGCTTTGGGGTCACTTTTAATTTTAAACTTCAATTAAACTATTCACACAGAGGTAAAAGTTTTAAGACTAGTCTTATTTTTTTTAATATAGTATCTCACTTGTGTTTACTTATATCTTTGATTTTTTAAAAAAGATTTTATTTATGTATACAAGAACTGGGGTACAGGCTAGAGGTGTGGGGTACAGGCTAGAGGTGTGGGGGGTGAGAGGATTCAGAGACAGAGTGGGGAGCAGAACAAACAGATCCCATTGAAATACACTGCTGAGGGGAGCAGCGGGAGAGGCAGAAGAGGTCTGCTGCACCATGTGGGTCACCTCCCTGGCCAGGGATGAAACTTGTGCTGCAGTGGCTGCAGATGCTTCACAGTGCAGTGATTAACCCTTTGCACCACTAGGGAGACCCCTTAAGACTAGTCTTAAATGTCAATCACATTGAAAACAATTACCAATCTGTCTTGTTAAAATTGTATTTTTTTTTATTGAGGTATCATTGGTTTACAACACTGTATATGATTTAGAGATTTAGAGGTACAGGTTTATACATCTCCAGATGGGCTATCACACCACACCCACCACCAAGGCACTGATAATCCTCCATCGAAGTCCACATGTCCCCTTCCCCGTATCCCATACTTCCCACCTTCTCTACAACCCTTCTAGTAGCCTCAATTATGGAGTCAGTTTCCTAGGTTTTCTTTTGTTTCAGTTTTGTCTGTTCCTTTATATTTTACACACAAGTGAAATCACATAGTATATTTCTCCTTCTGACTTATTTCACTAAGCATTATTCCCTACAATTTCATCCACATTGTCACAAATGGTAAGATTTCACCTTTCTTGATAGCCAAGTAGTATTCCATTGTGTGTATATATCACATTTTATTTACCCACTATCTATTGTTGGAGTGTCGTTTCAATAACTTGTTCCATAGGTTGTTTTCATAGCTTGCCTATACTGAACAGTGCTCCAATGCACAGAAAAGTGCACTTCTACCCCTTTGAATTAGTGGGGTTACTGGATAATATGGGAGATGTAGTTTTAATATTTTGAGATGCCTCCATAGTGTTTTCTGTAGGAGCTGGACCAGTCTATAGTCCCAGGGATCGTTTTACTCTATATCCTCAACATTTGCTGTTTCTGGTGTCCTTGATATGGGCCATTCTCATGGGTATGAGGTGGTATCTCATCATGGTTTGTATTTCATGTAATTGTTATGGGCTATATTAAAAATATAATCCATGGCCTAAAATATCATTGATAGCCTAATACAGATCCTGATGCATATTTATCCTAATAATATTTATTGAGCACCTTTTTGCGTGCTAGGCACTTGCTAGGGGGCAGGGACAAAGGAATAAACATCTACTTTCTATTAGTGGAATATAAAGATTTTAAAAAATGAACAGTAGTGATGTGTTTCATGCACAAACACTTAAGTTTCTATTGCATCAGAAATTGGTAAAGGATACAGCGTGCCACTTACATAGAAAATGCCCAGTGGGGTCAGGAGAATCTTTATAAAAGAGGTATCATGAGTTGCATTTGGCTGGAAATTTTCTCTCTGGGGAAAGTGATCACAAAGAGAAGTGACATCTTGATAGTGAGATAGTTGGGAGTCCCACAATAAAACTGTGTGAGCTCTGCCTGATCACCCTACAAAGACCTTCATCAAAAGCCCTGTCCCCACACACAGAGCCTGGATTTAGCTTGTCATGCCTGCTTGTAAATGTAGCAGACAGCCAGAGTGGGCTGCCTAATATTTGAGGAAAGTCTCTACTGTAAAAGAATTCAAAACAAACAATTCAAAAGCAGGGTGGAAAAAACACATTTTAAGGAGAAATAACATCTAAATATAATTGATCTTAGAAATAATCAAAGAAGATGATGTATTCATAAATAGGAACAAACAGCTATGGAGAGGGACACTGAGAAAAAAGTATAGAGTGATATTAGAAATATAAAACTCAATATTAGAAATATAAACAGTTGAATGAAAAAACTGATGGAACACACTAGAAAGTGAAACCAAAAGAGAATGACTCTAAAAGATCCAATATTCAAATCACAAGAGTTCCAAAAAAGAGAACAGAAAAAAAATGAAAGAAGGAAACTATTAGTGAACTCCCAGAATTTGAGAATAAAAGTTCAGAGATTACAAAAATCCACAGTGGGTACAACAAAAATTCACAAAATTCCAGAATCCAGGAAGAGAGAGACTCTCTAAAATTCCTAGGGTAGGGAATAGGGGAAAGATCACATTCAAGCTATCTAGAATCACGATAGTATCAGATTTCTATTGCAAAACTAGTAGCAAAGAGCCAGTGATGTGCAATACTTCCAAAAACTGGAAGAAAATTTATTTCAAGTTAGAATTCTATACACAGAAAAAAAATCACATGGTAGAGGAGACTAAAGTTTTGTTTAAGACACAAAAGGGCTTAAAATTTTGACTTTCCCAAAATCTTTTGAGATTGTTACTGAAACATGCACTCAACCAAAAGAAAAAGAGTAAGCCAAGAGAGAGGAAGACATATAACACAGGAAATACAAGATCGAGTAGAAGAGAGCTGAGAGGAAAACCAAAGGATGACAGTGGAATTCTTAAAATGGCAGGAGATACAAGACAGAGAACACCCAGTCAAAGTGGGAACAGAACAAATCATACTTAGAGAAATATCTCCCCAAAATAAAATGAATAGAATAGCTGAGTGTTTGAATGTGCTGAGAAAAGATAGTTTCCAGACAGTTTGAAGATGAAATGGAAAACTAAGTCAACAGGTGAGGAGTTCTTAGTTACAGGGAAAGCAAAAAATGAAACAAGGATGGAAATGAATTAATAGTATACTACATGGCCGGTGCCACAACAATAATAGCATAAATGGTAAATATTAATGTAGCTGAAAATTAAAATGTAACCATTTTTAAAAAATAAGGAGGAAAATGTTGAGGGGAAAGAGGAAGTATGAAAACATGAACTTTTTTTCCACACTGAGAATAGCTTAGATAGGTCTAACTTGGGAAAAAGATCAGAAGAAAGCAGTATAAGGATGCTACTCAGAGAAACAGTAAATACCAGGGCAATATCTAAAATATTTGGAAGTGGCTGCCCCCAAGAAGCAGAAAGGGGATGTATGCCTAGAAGAAATATGATTTTTATTTTTAAAACAATTGCAAAATTTAGAAAATGACCATTTCCCACTGAATCTCAGTGTGTTAAGGTGCATCATTTCCTATATCACTGAGAAAAAAAATCCTGAAAAACTTAGGAAAAATGCTCTCCTATACTTAGTATTTTTAATATTGATTGAAATAACTATTTCTGACTTTTTAAAAAATCATATCACATTCTTACACGCATAAGATGTAAATAAATTAAATGAGCTATAGTATTTCTAAAGCTTCCTCACAGAGTCCAACTCTTTGGGGTTCTTTTGGACTCAAAGCTGCTGTTCTTTTCAGACGGTATTGACCTCTGTACTGTCCAGATGATTAGCATTATACAGCATCTGTTAAAAAGGGTGCTTTTATTTTTCCTTCTGAGTTATTTCACTGAGCATGAACCCTTCAAGCTCCAACCATGTTTCTGTGAGTGGCACTAGTTTATCTTTTTTGATTGCTAAATAATATTCCATTGTGTATATATACCACAAGGAAAATATCAGATGTTCTCAGTTATAGGAGGAATATAGGGGATCAAAGAAAAAAATAAAACAATAACATCAACAACAACAAAAAGACATCAAAACAAAAATGAACAGACAACTACAAAACAGAGACATTAGGCAGGGAAGAGGAAGGAACTGAGATCAAGGCAGGGATGGGAAGAGTATAAGGGTCTATGGTGATGGTGCACGGGTGAATTGGTGGTAGAAATTCTATGGGGACTACACCTAGAAGAGAAAGCAAACATTCTAAGAAAAAAATAAAAATTAAAAATTTTTTTAAAAAGCGTAGTCTTCCTAGTTATTTAATATTTTCATTGCATATGAGTTTTCTTTCAAGCAGCTAACACTCATTCTACAGCTTTTTCTTTTTTTATACCACAAGACATAAATATTTATAATACAACAATGAGGATTCCTTCCTTCCTCAGGTGGTCTCTCAGTGATTGTCAACTAAAATATCAGGGAGAGATGCATATGTCCAGTCATATCACCCTAAAAATGACCAAATTTGTGAAAGCAGATAATGATCACTGTATTAAAATGACTTCCTGGCTGGTAATAAGTTAAAGATGCTATAAATTCTAAGCTGTAACTTCATTTCTGATAGTTTGAATACAAAAACAAAAGTCACAATTATTTCAATATCCATCTTAAAACCTAGAAGAGGAGAAGAAAAGGAAAACTATTGTAATAATTTAGACCAGGACAAAGGTACGGACAGTGTGTTGGAAAGATGAAGATAGCCTCAGGCACATTAGAGATTAGAATGAACAAGTCTTGATAGTGAAGGAAAGTTATAATTTAGGGCAACAAAGGATGACTTTAAGGTATCTAGCTTTTACATCTGGAGAGGGAGCAAAGAGTGGTTACAGACAATGATTCAGTTTGGAATACACTGAATCTGAGGTTTCATATCATATCTAGATATAGATATCCAGTAAGCATTTGGATACACAGGTATGTAAATTGTAGAGTTGCCTAATCTGCAAATATGAAATTAGGTGATATTAGTCCTTGGAATGGATGATAATGCTGGTAGATAACCTATTGAATTACAGAAAATGCAGTGCTGGTCAGTATTTGGTTATAAAGAAGAGTCCATTGTGATTAATTTAACGAGAAGCGATTTGTTACAGTCTATTAAGTAACTTACTTAGGGAGATTAATGAAGACGTCTAAAATTTTCTAAGTAATTTTCAAAGCCACACTGCAGAAATGAGTAGTTGAAGAAGCTGCTGCCTTTAAACTTTTCAGAGACTGTATTGGAAACTATTATTATAGCTACCTCTTCCCAAACCTTTTTGTTAATTAAAATCTACATCAGCCAAAAATCAAACAAAAAGTTCTCTGCCCTGACTCTTAGCAAATTAGTTCCAAATCTAAGTCACATACAATGTGTCCATCTAATTGGCAGAACATAAATACATCCAGACCCCCCCAGGGCCTCTGACAGGCATTTTGATTTTTTGAGAGGGTAAAAATATTGCAAATTTCTGGCTTCTACAAGTTAGAAGGCTGGGCTAAAATGCACAATGAATGAGCCAAACCACATTATCTATCAAGAAGCTCAAAACCAAGACACTGGGGAAAGTGAACATTGAAAGTAGGAAAAATCACTAAGGAGAAAAGAAGGCAAGGTCAGAGAGGGGGGCACCATAATGAAGGCACTGCACTGGGTGCCGGGGGTAGGGGAAATTTTTAGAAGACATGAATGATAACTGGTGTTAGAAGCTGCTAAGAAGTGAAATGCTGAAGTAGCTAGGTAAGACCTAAAGACTGTATGACAGAGTTAGCAAAATAGTATCCCTTGGTGACTTTGGTAGCAAGGAATTTCAGTGAGGTAGTTAAGGAGAATGTTTGAAATGGACAAAATAGTGAAGGGGAAGGACAGGCTGTGCTTTCAAGGAGTTGAGCCCCCGTTAAAAATGAAGAGTCCTGGGCTTCCCTGGTGGTGCAAGGGGTTGAGCACAGCACTGTGGGGCATCCACAGCCACTGAAGCACCGGTTTGATACCCCAGGGGAGGTGACCCACATGGAGCAGCAGACCTCTCCTGCCTTGTCTGCTGCCCCCTCAGCAGTGTACTTTGGTTTTCTACCTGTTCTGTTCCCCACTCTGTCTCTGGCCCCACACCTCTGGCCTGCATCTCAGCTCTTGGATGCATAAATGGGTAAATCTTAAAAAAGAAAAAAGAAGAGTTCTCTATGAGTCCGAGTTTCCTTCCCTGGTAAAATGGATTTATATACATCTTGTGAGGTTACTGTAAGTGTAACTCAGTGAGAAGTTTGGGCCACTACAGCATAAATAAAAAATTATAAAAACCTCACTTTTGAACCAGGCATCTCCTGGCTGTATTGAGGAAGCTCAATAATTCACCAAGCCCTCCACTGCTTCCAGCTTCTTCCAAATGAGAACAACTTGTGTAGGTCAAAGTATCCGTTTTATTAACAGTAAAGCTGGAATGCAGTAAACAGCTTAGGCTTGAGGCTAAACTGCATCTGCACTTCTGGCCAGGAAAGACATTAGTGGTTTCCTCTGGATAGGGCAGGGAAGGACTGGGGGGGACCAGGTGGGGGGGGTAAAATATGAGGGGTTTCCTTTGTCATGAAAACATATGAAACTTGTTTGTGATGCTGGTTACAGAAACTGTGTGAATATACTAAAAACCCTGAACTGTATACTTCAAATAGGTAAATTGTATGTGTACTCTATCTTGATATTTTTTTTAATGACCAACTCCCGAAACTGAATACGAGAGAGAAGTGAGACAGAGAAAAGAAGTTCATAGGCTGAGATCCAAAAGTTGAGGAAATTCTCAACTGAAAACTACACCTTTCTCACTGAAACAGAAGGCAACATCATCACCTGATAACAAGTCAGGGACTGCATTGCTGGTGTAGTTCCTTGAGATCAAGTTTCAGGTGTGTCATGAGTGACTGGCTAAGGTGGGGTGGAGAGAGATGGCAGAGACCCAGGAATCCTGAGGCTTAAGACACCTCCAAAGTATTTACTGAATTAAGGAATTGCATCTCATGCTAGCACTATATGAAACATCAGGGCCTCCAAATAACCTTAACATTTGTAGCTCCTGCCACGATAACTGCCCTAAGCAAATCTTATTCCTCTTCTACTAAATTGAATGGAGATGACTGATACTCAAGTTATCTTTCACCTATGGAGGGAAAGAAAAAAAGAAGGGGGTTTTCTAAGCACACTATGATTGCACTAGGAATATAAAAACTACTTAGAACAAGTGTCCAGAACTTTAGCAGCAAAACAATGAACATACAGAATAAATGATATCATATCATAAATATTGTTATCCCTGGAAACAATAAGCACCTTTATTTACTGAGTGAAGAGACTTAAGATCATCCTCCTCTGTAATTCTAGGTCAGCAGAGTTAAAGGAACAATGTTTGGACTCTTTCCCTTCACCCTATCCCTGATCCTGGCCACCCTCTCAAGTCCCAACTGATCTTCAGATCCCTGGAATCAACCTGGTTTCTTTCCAGAGAGGCCATCATTTCCTCTTACCTGTGGGGTGCTTACACACCCCCACCTCAAAATGTTTGGAGCTAACATAATCTCCACACTTCCCTTGCCCCCAAGTCAGTTCCCCTCTACTAAATACATAATAACAATGAAAATTCAAAGCAAGAATTAGAAACCAGTGTAGTTATAGTAAGTATAAAGGAGTTTAATGAAAGGAATTGGGTGTTTACAATTTAACCAGGGAAGCTGGAGGACCAGGCTCCAGGTTGGACCTCCAGGAACTAACTCTCAGAACAACACAGAAACTGCTAGTTTGCAGCCATCAGGGTGGTGAGCAAGCAGCAGTCTGGCGCCCACGGCACTTACTAACATCATGAACCACATGGTTCACAGCCATGCTTGTGACACAGGGAGCAGAAAAGAAGGTCCCAGAAGTGACTCCGACCACACCAGAGCTGCCTCTCAACACCCATGAAGCTAGTAGCTGGACAATAGAACACCACTTCACAGAAACCTCAAGATCTTGGAGATGAACCAAGATCTTGCTTAAAAGCAGAAAAACAGTCAAAAAATAAATCAATAAAAGGGAGAGGCTGCCGCTTCACTGCTCCTTTCTATGTGTGATCTAAAATGTCTCTAATCATATTTATCCAGAAGAGTTAGGGAAATGTGGTTTCCTGCCTTCCAGCTTCTGCAGTTCAGAAAGCCACCAAAGAAAGATGGGCAGGGATCTAGCCTCACATACAAACGCATGCACACAGTACCCACTGTGCAAGATTACTGGTCCTTTTCGTTAATGTGCATTTTTCTGATAACTCTCACAGGAAACAGACTGGAAATACAAATGAGAAACATGGAAAGCTATAAAAGTACCAACATAGGTCTCCAGAGACCCTGGTTACTGCTTTCCTCTGACAGATTTAAGTAAATGTGCCAGGGGTAGCCCCAGGGTTTCAGTTCTCTTGTCTGAGCTCACCAATGCTCAATGATACCCTATCATAGACTCTCACTCCATTTTTGATGTTTGATGGTTGACAGCTTTCAAGCCTTGCCACTTCCCCTTTCCCTATGCCTCACATGAGGCAAGCTGATAACAAAGCCTGGGTACCCTTCTGTTGCACTGGTGGGATATTCAAACCAAGTAAATCTTGGCCAGTATAAAGGAACCCTCCCACGCCCCACCTCACTTTTTAACCCTTGTAAGATCTAGTTAGTCTGTCATCCCTTTTCTCTCTACCCGTTTTTATACCACCATGAAAGTCTGCACTGCTCTCCTAAGGAAGACACATTGTGTGTGATGACCCTTTCATACTACCTTGGGGCAAGCGTGGCAAAGGAAACTTCATCCCACCACCTCCCACACAACCCTCCCACATATTTCTGACCTCTTTTTCACCTCCTGATGAGCCCTTTTCCCTACCTACAGATCAAAGAAGGGTGTCTCTTTGTCCTAAGTGGGGAACTGACTCCTGCATGAGAAGATTGGGTAGGCCCAATCTCTAGGGTCTGCTTCGCCTAGGAATGTTCTCAGAGTAAAATCTCCCAGGAATCCACATCTCTTCCCAACCCCAAAACCAGATTACTGCCTTATGCCCGGAGGAAACTCCCCCATGGGTAATTTCACTCATGATCACGTACTGCTGTCATTGGTCTACTGTTCACTCTCATGCTCACTGGGAGCTTGACTCCTGAGGTAGGGCCTTTACCTTTACCCTGAACCTTAAAGTTGGAATTTCATTCTAGTATTTACTTCACAAACAACTAATATCACTATCCTGCCTTTAATCACAATGATCCTTCACGACCGCCCAAATTCAGATCTCTTTCCCCCCTGCCTTCTTCTATACTTTCTTAATACTGCTCATTCTGCCTGGAAAAACCTCTCCTCTTCCTACTAGACTCTATTTGAGCTTTCTCTCCTTAGTCAAGGCTGACTATCCTTCTTCTGTCCTTACTATAAAAGTAAATAAACACAAGATAAGAGATTGCAAATTGTCAGCTGACCATCTGATTCTGACTAGAAGCTCTATTGTGTTTGGCTTGAAAAGGGTTCCTTTATTTTAAAAAACAATTTTTCTAAAAGAGTTTAAAAGGATCTTGAAGAGATATTCACACCCACATAAGTTTAAAGCTTCATTATTAACAGTAGCCAGGAGATAGAAGTAGCCTAAAGTGGATTTTTAAAAATGTGGTATATAATAGAATATTTTTCATTCTTAAAATAGGAAACCCTGATACATGCTACATACATGGATGTACTTTGAGGACAAAATGCTAAATGAAATAAGCCAGTCACTCACTCACTCACACACACACACACACTACTATTCTGATCCCATTTATATGGGGTTCTTAAAACAAAATTCATAGAAACAAAGTAGAATGGTAGTTGCCAGGGGCTGGAGGAGGCATCAACACAGATTGGTGTCCAGTGGGTGTAGAGTTTCAGTTCAGCAAGATGAAATTCTAGAGATCTGTTGTACAACAATGTGAATATACTTAGCACTGTTGTAACTAGACACTTAAAAATTGTTTTTTTAAACCATAATTAAAGTTGTTTTTTTTTTAATAACCTTTAAAATTTGAATGCCTTTAGAACTAGAAATGTCTAGGCCAACACCCTTTATTCTAGCCTAATTCACATATTTACAAGAACTGCCAGGCTCCCCTGGTCTAAATTCTGAGTTTTGGAGAATTAAACAGTAGTGACATGAGATAGATTTAGAATTCTAACATAGGAGTTTAGAATTTGCCATTGAGAATGAACTCTTTGCTCACCAAATATTCATTAGACCATAATATCTGGTAATTGCTAAGCATTTGCAAATACAAAGTGAAATCTCAGTTCCTACCCATAAATATTTTACATTCTAAGAAAACTGAATTAAGTGTATAATTTAGTAAGCACAGAGACCAAGGGCTGTGCAGGGAGCTTAGAACCCCACCTATTAAAAAAAAAAGTTTATAATAACATGCAGGATGGACATGGGAGGATGATGAAAGACAACCCACAGACAATGTCTCCTGAGTGTAGTCTTGAAATGTGAATGGTAGTTATTCAGTGAAAGAATAAATTTAAAGGCAGGAGTCAAGAGCATGGGAAAAGTGAGGTTTGATAAGACATAGCTAGTTCTGGTCTCTGAATCTGTTCAGTAGAGCTGAGGTTTCTGGACTAGGAGGATGCAGCAGGAGAGGGCACAAAAATATGTGTGTGTCCAAAGGTCTATTGTAAATAAAATGACCTGAGACTTAAGAAAATGATCTTAACTGGAGATAGGATTTAGGAACAGTTAATGTAGATGTTAGTTGAACCCAATGGAATACATGAATGTTGGCAGGAATTAGAGTGGGGAAGACAAGTCAGTACCAAATTCTTGAATGAAAGTTGAGGTGGAAGGAAAGGACAAGAGCAAAGGCTAGTACAGTCAAATGACAAATTTCAGTGAGTAAGGCGGTATTTTTAAAATAGTATTTTGGAACAACATTTTAAATTGCCATGTGTATTACCAAAAAAGGATAGAGAAAAGCATAGTGAATGCATAAAAATCATCATAATCCCACCAACTGGATTTAATCACAGAAATATTTGTATGTTTCCATTTCTAATCTTTTTCCTGTATTTTCAAAAATTATATTTAACTATTATTGCCTACTTTTAATCAATACTTTTAAACTTTTAAAATCTACCACTGAACAACAGATCATAGATATTTTTATGTCATTATTCTTCAATATTTTTCATGGCTATATGGTATGAATCTTTATTTAACTATTCCCATAGTACTAGACAGTTGCTGTTTCCAAATGTTTGTTATTATGAATATCCTTATAGAAAACAGTTCGTTATTATTTACTAAGATTAAATTCCTGTTTGTCCAAAGGGTACAGGTGTTTTAAAGACATTTTGATACATATTGCAACACTTCCCTTTAAAAAAACTCTACCAATTTAATATATCCACTCTTACTAGTGCAGTATGAAAGTTTCATTTCTCTGACTTATCAAAACTGGTGATTATCATTAAACAAAAATTAGTATCTGAGCATAAATCAATATTTTATCTTTAATTTGCTTATCTTTGCGTACCTAACAGTCAATTTGTTTACCTTTATGTGTATGTTAATGTGTGTAGATGAATTCCCTCAAATTTATTTTGAACAGTTGACTAGTTAAGGACTTTTAAAATCTATTGAACATACTATTTCTTCTAATTATCAGTTTCAAAAGTATTTTTTTTATCATTTTGTCATGACTTCTGATTTCACTTATGGAAATTTTCTGTTGAATAAAAATACGTTCATTTAAAGTAAGTCAAGTTTCTCCAAAATGTTTTTTTGTTTTTAAATTTCCCATTAATGCCTTAGAAATGCCTTTCCCATACAAAGTAAGTATTTTTCTATATTATTCACCCTTGTATTTGCATAGGAACTCCCCAATTGCACAGGTAGTCTGACTTTTTGAAGGCAACGGGTTTAAACCAAAAGGAATGCAGGAATTTACAGTGCACGGTCCATTTTCTAAAAATAGTTAATATCAAAAATTTAAGCAGTGATTGTAGAAGAAAACAGAATCTCAACTGCACCCCAGTTTGCTGGATCCCATGCATCTGTGTCCTCTGCTAAAGTAGACAGGTTAGTTTGAGGGAGCACTTTGCTTTCTGGTTAAAGAACATGAATATTTCTCCATGTATTAAAATGATATGCATTTTTAAGACCTTCATGAAGCCTTGTCATTTTATTTTTGAGTTCATACATTTTTACTAAGTTTTGTTTGTATGTATTGTTTTCATGCACTTGTAAATTTTTTTCTATTAATTTTCTGATTAAAGATGTAGAGGGAAAGCTTTTTCTTAGTTCTAAATGGTCCTTAGAAGATTTCCTTGGACTTTGAGAGAAACAAATATTTAATCTACAATCATAAGTTTAGCTCTTTTTCTTCCCCAAGTTTACACATATACATATCTTTTTCAGGCCTCATAGTAATTTCCTCCTAGGTGGTCACATGGGCTGAGAATTATATGGTGCTAACTTTTTATTAAGATTTAAATTACATGAAATAAATAGACCTGAAGCCTAGTAAGCTAAATTTTGCTTTTAATGCAGAATAAATGTCCAATTCTATTAAACTTTTTTCAGCATCTACTTTGATGTTCAGTGGCTTTTTTTCCCCACTGACATTTTAATACATTTTCTTAATACTGAGCCATCTCTTAAATTGTTAACTTGTTTAAAATGTATGATTCTTTAATATTTTGCTATTACTCACTTTTCCTATTTTCATTTTATAAATTTATAACCTATATATAAAATTTTAAAGTATACATATAAAATTTAATATTTCCATAAGAAATTGGCAGTAGTCTCTTTATTTACTTTTCTCAAATGCTGGAATAATTTTTATGCTAATTTGTAAAATAAACCAGGAAGATTTTCATATTCTCTTCACAGTTTTAAAAGGTTTAAATATGAATAAAGTTAATTGGTCCCTGAATATCTGGAAGAATTTGCTTCTAAAACCTTCTGGGTATGGAGACATTTTTGGATAATTCAAGTTATTCCAATGTCTTTTCTGGATTTGTTCATGTTTTCAAGCACTCTTTAATAAGTTCTGGAACTTTTTATTTTCTTAGAAAATCCCACACTTTCTTAAGACATTCAAACTTATCATAGAATTGTAGCTAATATTTCCTCATTTTTTAAATTGTCATTTTCATGAAGATACTATCAGCAATACTGAGAATGTGAAAAATTCAGTGAACACATAACTTCATTTTTTTTTTAAACAAATAGCATGTGGTAAAGGGGGTGGAAGAGATGTTATAAACTAGAGGGATTTAAGCAACATACTGAACAAATGCTATGCATGGACCATGTTTAGATACTGATTTGAATAAAACAATCTTTAAAACAATTTGAGACCATCAGAGAAAGTTGAACACAGACAGGATATTAAATGATATCAAGAAATTATTTTTAATTTGTTGTATGACTGTAATGGTATTTATATCATTAAGGTATAAATTTTAAAAGCTCTGTGTGGTTGTGATATATACTGAACCATTTATGGGTAAAAATATTATGTTGTATAGATCTTAAAATACTTGAAGGGAAAATACGTGAAAAGTACACACAGAAAGATGAAAAAAAAAAGGGAGTAACAAAAATGACAAAATGTTAGTGTTGCTGCTGATAGGAACATGAAGGTTAATTTACTAAAATATATGATATGTCTAAAACTTTTCTCTCTGTATTTATGGGTTATCTCTTTTATCGTCCTGATTATTTATATTCTCTTCATTTCTTCTAATCTGGGGATATTTTGTTGTGCTTTTAGTGAACGAGCTCTTACATTTATAATTATTCTCCTTTAAAAGTTATTTAAGTTTTTTAAGAAAAATAATTCAGACAGTCTAATTGGCCTAGGCTAATATTACTGTTCTTTATACAGCTGCTTGCGATAAATATTCATTTTATTTATTTTCTTTTTCTAGTTACTGATTAAAGCATTTAAGGTTATGAATTTCCCTTCAAGAATAATTTTGGTCTAGTCTATAAGTTCTGACAAACATCGTTTTCTATATGAAAGAAGACTGCATTTGGTGGATTAGTGTTCATTCCACTGTATATCTAATGTGGCTTCCTGTACTATAAGACCAGAAAGTGAAAAACTGCATTCCCCAGATTCCCTAGCAGATAAGTTTTGAACGAGATTTAGATTTAGCCAATCAGAGGCATCCATGAAAGTTTAGGCTTATGAAGAAAGGTAGAAGCAGAGCTTTTGCCAGTTCTGCTGGCAGGCACAGTTCTAAGTGGTTACTCTCTCTAACGGTGCAGAGCACAGCAGGCGATGACAGTTTCCTGTTTGTGGTGGCATCTTCATCAGGACAGTATTTTTCAACAGTAGCTTTTGAATATGTAAGACACAGCAGCTGCTCTGGTGACACCTTTTGCCGTGTGGTTTTCAGAATCATTTCTCAAAGTTAAAGTTAGCATGTGGTCTTCAGCACATTCTCATCACTTCTACACACCATTTATTTTCCTAACATAATCTTTCCAAACTGGCCAGAATGAATTATTTCCAACTGAACCTTGACTAATAAATAAAATTAGCAGTAAGGGCCTATATTATTTATGATGGGGACTTGGTTATATTTGAAGTCCCCAAACAGCAGTGGCTTTACAAAGTTAGAAGTATATTTTATCTGTAACATATATGTCTGAGCACTATACCTGTTTTGTGTTTGAGGCCCTTTCTATATTTTGGCTCTGATATAGCCTGAGTCCACAGGGCCCAAACGACCTCACCTAAATGCAAAAGTGCAACTCACCTAGAGGAAAGAGAAAGGAGAAGGGGTTTGGGGTAGGGGGGGGGGGGGGGGAGGAAACCCCTCCTTTTAANGGGGGGGGGGGGGGGGGAAGAAATCCTTCCTTTTAAAGGCATAATCCAGAAGTTACATCACATCCCCTGTGGCCAGAACTAAATCACATGGTTATAGTTTGGTCGCTAGAACAGTGACTTCTTTTTGACTGGCCTCTGTCTCTTGAGATCTTGAAATACTTTATTACGATCACAAAACTCAAAGAATGGCGGGGCCAAGATAGAGGAAACCTTATCCTTGACTGCTGAGTACTTAACATTCTAAATACGTTGTTTTTATTTCTTCTTTCATTCAGCTGTGGTTTAATACCTTTCTACTCAAAAAGTGTGGTCTACCAGGAGCAGCAGCCTGGATACCACCTAGGAGTTGGTTAGAAATGCAGGTTTTCAGGCCATACCTCAGACCTACTGAATCAGAATCCAAATTTTCACAAGTACTGGTTCAGGTCAGTGATCTGAGTGAAGGAGATTGTAGAGGTGCTCTCCTACCCCCTCCACCACTCAACTAACCAACTGTACTTGAAAAGAGGGCTTCAAGGAAGTATTTTCTGTGGCATCAACTTACTGGGAGCCCCACCTTGTGGTGAAAATAGTAATAAAAGATAATGAGGTGTCACTGAATTTACCAAGGTTCAACTGCGGTTTTTATCTACGCTGGCTTCACTAGCTGGCTCTATAATTTTTTTCAACTGGCCCGACTTCATTTTTAATCTTATTTCACTACCTTTCCATTATCCATTCTCTCCTGCTCTTTCTCCTCCCTACTTTTTTGGGGGGCGGGGGGAAAGTTTATGACTAGTTGTCTAGAGCATGGGCTCATATGTTCTGATAAGCTGTCATAATTTTTAAAAATTTTCTGAATGTAAATGGTTTTTTTGAGAAGCTTTTGCTTTTGAGTTCAGCACATCCCCCGCCCTCTCTACTGTCTTACACCCAGGTCAGCCTGACCAATTAATTCATATCACTTTTCTGATCCCTATGAGCATTTGAACTTATGACTTAAGCAATTGTCCTTTTTCTTCTGCCTGCTAGAAGACCTTCAGAGTTAAAGAGTTTACTGTCTCCCCAAGCTCTAAAGGTAAGCAAAGTACAGCCGCTGACCAATTTCTTTTCTTCTATTTCCCTCATTTTCATTATGGGATCCCCCACACCAGTCATAACCTTTCTCTAAAAGCCTCATTTTACATCATCTCTAGCCTTTTTTTGTTGTACCACGTCCTAGGAATGTGAACCTGAAAAACTAGTAATACTGGATGTGAATGTTAAGACAGGTTATGAACTAATCATTCCTGGCACCTCACCCAAGTTGAGTCGTCACTGACCTCATAAGACCCATAATTGTAATATTTTCTTTACCATACGTTATCAGTAGATTGTTCTTCATTCTTCTGGAAATAAGTTTTTTTCTCATGTTCAAAATCCACACAAGAGGCACAGAGTTACCGTGTATGTTTCAGCAATTCCACTTTTAGATATATGCCCAAGAGGAATAAAAGCATTTGTCCATGTAAAAACTTGTATACATGTTTATAGTAGTATTCAGAATAGCTAAGAAGAGGGAGCAGCCCAAAATTCATCAACAGATGAAAGGACAAATATATACACAAAATATTATTAATCACAAAATAGGAACTAATACATGCAACTATGTGGATGAAGCTTGAAAACATGATGGTATTAAAAGAAAGCAGTTAGAAAGACCTACTGCATATTGTATGATTCCATTTTTTATGAAATGTCCAGGATAAATAGGTAGTTATGGATATAAATTTATATTAATAGAAATTACATAAATTAATATACTTTAGTAAGTACATTAAAGGTTGCTTAAGGCTAAAGGGTAATGGCCAAGGAGTACAGGGTTTTTTAGGTGAAAAATAGTCTAAACTGATTGTAGTGATGAATGGACTACTATCCAGTATTTATTGAATATACTTCAAGAAAACAATGCCTTGTTCACTTAAAGTGGATGAATTATGTGGTGTGTGAATTATATATCAATAAGGCTGTTTGTTAAACCCATATTTGTTAAACTCACATTTATAGCCAAATGATTTTTAACAAGAGTGCTATGCTCACTCAATGGGAAAACAATAAATGTTGGGGAAAGGTGTATATCCATGTGCACAAAAATAAAAGTAGATTCATACCTTATGCCATATACAAAAATTAGTATAAAATAGATGTAAAATTAGGACCTATAAACCCTTAGAAGAAAACATAGGTGGAAAGCTTCGAGGCATTGGGTTTGGCAATGATTACTTAGATAGGACATTGAAAGAATAGGCAACAAAAGTGAAAATAGGGTAACTGTACTACATTAAAATTTGAAACTTCTGTACATCATTGGGAATAATGGAATGACAGGGAAATCTTTGCAACAGGAGAAAAGGTATGAAAAATCACATATCTGCTATGTGGTTAATATCTAGAATATATAAATAACTCCTACAACCAATAAAAAGAAACAATTACTTAAAAATTGTGCCCAGGACTTAGACATTTCTCCAAAGAAGATATACAAATGGCCAAGAAACATATGAAAAGACCCTCAATCCTAGTGATTACTAATCACTAGGGAACTGCAAATCAAAGTCATAATAGATAGATATCACCTCACATCCACTATGAGATTGCTTTCTTTTTTTTAAGCAGAAAATAACAAATGGTAATGATGTGGAGAAAATTGAACCCTTGTGCACTGTTGGTAGAAACGTAAAATGGTGAAGCCACTATGGAAACCAGTATAGCAGTTCCTCAAAAAAATGAAAAAATATATGATCCACTAATGATACTTATAGGTATAAGTCAAAAAGAACTGAAATAAGGTCTTAAAGGTTAATGTATATACCCTAGTTTGCTTCAGCACTATTCACAGTAGCCAAAAGGAGAGACAAGTAACATGTCCAAAGATACAGTAATGGATAAACAAAACATGGATTATGCATATGGTGGAATACTATTCAGCTTTGAAAAAGAAGGAAATTCTGACATAGGACACTGATTAACTTTGAAGACATTAGGTATGTGAATGAAGTATGTCAACTAGAAAAAGTCAACTATTCCACTTGCACAATTATAAAATAAAGTCATCAAATTCTAGAGATAGAAAACAGAATGGTAGTTGTCAGGGGCTAGGAGGAAAGAGTAGTGGAGAGTTATTTAATGGGTATAATTGCAAGATGAAAAGGTTCTGGAGACTGGCTGCACAACAATATGACTATACTTAATACTACTGCATTGTTTGTTTAAAAACAGTTAACATAGTAAATTTTCTGTTATTTTTATTTTAATACAATTAATAAGTCCAAATATGATGGCCAGAGTTGGGGTGAGTGATCCATACATGATGGCTAGTGGCTTAACTGTTACATCTGACTGGAAATAACTAAGTCATGTGAGCAGAGGTGGGGCATGTGGTACGATTTAGTAATGGGGGGGGGGTGCGTTTCATGCTTGAAATTGGCAAACTGCAATCCTCCTTAGCTGATATCTTAGCTGAACCCAATATACAAGAACCTAATAACAGTGTTACCTCTCATATATTCACTAATAATGTGATGATTCTTAATTGCATATTATGTTAGACACTTTGGAAGAATCAGTAGCAAATATACTGGCAGGTCTGGGTTTCAAAGGGAGGTGAGAGCTGCTGCAAATTTATACAAGTTTTTAGAAGACTGTCTTAGTGTCAGAGTTGTATATTCATGGATCCTGCAGTTTATTTCTATCTGAGCCTCAAATTGTATAGTGATGTCACTAGTGATGACAAATGATTTTTAAACAATTGTTCTGGTCCATGATTTATCAAATATAGAGGCAGCGAATGTTAATTTTTTTTAAATTTCCTTTTCAAGTATGGATTTTAAAGCCAGCTTGGCAGACTTCACAGGATCTAGAGTTGTAGTCTTCAGACTTCCTTATCAGTAAAATGAATGAATAAACAATTCTAAGCAGCCAAGGCAGCCCCCCTGGGCCTTTAACGGCAGCTGGCAGTACTACTATGATTCTTGGTTCATTTACTTTTACTCTGCTAGGTTCCTTCTTCCCTCTTTTTAAACCACTACAGCAGGTCCTCCAATAACATTGTTTCATTTTACATTTAATGAAAAATAAGCAATTCCAGTCAATGTTGAATGAAATGGCAGTATTTAAAGACCTGCTTTCGCTATGCTTCCTTTCACTTAAAGTCACAGTTTCTAAGAATCTATCAAAGACATTAAGTGAGCACTGGATATATTTCTCCCCAAGCTTACTCAGATGATGACCTTGATTTCTAATGTACTGAAAAACAGAATACTCAAATGAAACCTCCACTTTCTCCATCCCACCTGACATGTCCTTTCACTTGGTGCTATTGAGCCTGTTCTCCTTCCAGTACTAGAAATATACTGTCTGTGACTACACCTTATGCTCACTCACCTCCTCCACGACAGGTCTCCACGTGTCTTTTCAAAATTTGCACCCTTGGCGCCTCACTAAGTCCTGGCCTTGCCTATTGGCCCTACCTTAAACATGCATGCAGGATCTAAACACTTCTCACCAACTCCATGCTACTGGCCTGGTTTAAACCAGGACAAGAGTGTCTGTGGCTAGTGAACGAGCTGGTTTTTCCACCTTACCACCCACACAGTTAATTCGTAAGGCAGGAGACCCAGTTCTTTTTGAACATGTCAGATGAGGTCACTGTTTGCTCAAAAGGTACCAGTGAATTCCCCTTTACCTAAGTTCTGGCAGTAGCCTCATGGCTGACATGATGTGAAAGCCAATTTCTTCTTCTACCTCAGCTCCTACCACAGTGCCCTCTCCAACTCTCCAGCCCTTGCCCTAAGCCACTCCAGGTGAGCTGCTAAGCCTTGGATGTGCTGAGTATACCCCCTGGCGAGGCCAATGTGTCACTGCTCCTCTGCCTAGACCTCTCTTCCCCAGATATACCCTTTTCTTTACATCTCTGCTCCAATTCATTCAATTATCACAGAGGCCCTCCCTCTGTCCACCTAAATATAATGTCCTCCTTATACCCATGCACTGTCCTCCAGGATCGTTCCATCACTGGACAAACTTTATCCTCTCTTTCCTTCTGTCTCCACCCATCTGCAAAATAAACTCTGTGACACCTCATTTGCTTTTCTGTCCACTAGTAGAGCCCCACCATGTGCTACACAATAGGCCCTCAATAAATGTCTTAACATATGAACGTTTGTTTATAAGTTATTTTCATGAATACCTATCAAGATACAGCATACTAATAAATCTATTTATGATAAAATTAACTTCTAACAGTTCCCCTTTTCCCTCACCTCCCTATGCTTGTCCTTCCTTAAGCAGGACCACTTTGCCTGCCCCATGAGCCGTCCCCAGAGAACCAAATGTCACTAGAATCCACTATTTTGGAGGGCCCATGTCATATTTTTCCTGCTTGCTCAGGAGAAAAGTAGAATGAGAACTACCAGTTCAGAACTTACTCTGTTTTCACCCTAACATTTCAGAAATGTATGACTGCTTCTATCAAGGAAATACAGCAGTTCTCTAGAATTCTATTTTTAAATTGCAAAATATCTTGACATACCCATTCCCATTCAGTGATGAATTTATTTAAATTAAAAACTGGGGAGGGGAGGTAGGGGTGGTCACATTTATTTATAAATATATTTATATTAGTATTTAATGTGTGTGCAAATAAAAATGTTGCTATTTAAATAATGTAGTACTTTATTCTATATCAGATTCTACCAGCATTAATATCCAAAGTGAAATTTGGGGCATAGATTACTAAGTGGTTTTATAGATGGTGTTATGATTACAGTAGTATGAATAATAAACCATTTCTATAAAAATAAAGTTATCTACTTACATAAAAGCATATACATGCTTATCACCCTAGTAACTTTACATAGATGCTGCTCTTAAAAAAAACCACCAAGATATTAAAATTGACACCAACTGTTGTTGACTATAATAAAGTATTTTTAATATAATCTAGGTGGGAAAATGTAAAGCTTTCAAAGTGGCTGTTTATTCTAGTCCGAGCAACAGCTCCCCAGAAATCAGCACAGATGCTTTCTTTCCTGTGGCTTCCTTATATGAAATCATCACAGTCCTAGCTACCTGTCTCTCAGGACTGCTTTGTGACCAGGTACCTTTTTCTCCCCACCTACTGGTGACATGCAGAAAGCACAGGATCAGGAGGAGCAAATGCACTGTCATTCATTCTGGAAGGGAACTTAAGTAAAGGACATTGGGGGTAGACAGGGCCTGATTTGTTCAGGAATAAAACTGAGATGCTACACTCCTGCTCCTCTGTAGCCAGGGTGTCTTTTCAGGTGCATTTAATGTAAATGGAGATTTCGAGGGTGGGGAGGTATTGGCAGTAAACAGGCATGCTGGGAGAAGGGGATTGCACCAATCACGTTCCAGTTTGGTTTTATTTTTTTAAATACAGTTTTAAATGACACGGACAATTTGAAGTTACAGCTTAGTCTGTTTTTCCTTTTCCTCCTAAATAAAAGGTAGCACAAGAGCTAAGCAAGACCAGAACACAGCATGTAGCAGGGCGGGTGCCCCCGATACAAGGGGATGGTGACAAAGCCAGGGGGGCTGAGACATTTATTCTGAGCCGAGACCTGGCTGGAGTTCAATGCAGGGGCTGGGGGTGGGGGGTGGGAGGGAGCTCACACTGATTTTTATTCATTCCATTCTATTCCAGGTATGGTCTTCAAATCCATACTTGGGCTTCCTCAGTACTACAGAACGAAACCAAAATGGAGTCACTTGAAGGACAAACTAAAGCCAACACAGGCGCATCAAGGATACTTAAGCTAACTGTGCAGAAACTGTAGCTCTTAGAAATTGGCCGAGGCCAGCCAAGCCCCAGACACCAAGTGCTTCATGTTACCTCTGCATTTCCTGACCCCTGACTCACCTGCCCTGAACCAAGCAGGAGAGAAGACCATGAGGTGACTGGTCACCTGGAAAAGCCAAAACAACTCCAAACCAAAATAAAGCAAAAGCCGTCCTTATTTATCCCGCAAAAAGCCCCTCGTCGGAGTAGCCCAGACTCATTGCTTCCCTCGCCTTCCGAGCGTGGCAGGCTAAAAATCTTGCCATAACTTCACCTTTCTGCCTTGTTCTATGCAGCGTACAGTCTGGTTTTGAAAATCCCTTTACCCGCTCAAACGCTAACGCAGAAGCTGATAGGGGAAAGAATCCTTCTCTGAGCTCCGTTTTAAAAAAAACAAAATGTAGGTGCGTTTTGGCGAAGGCCCCAGAACAACGCCCGCGACACTGCCCACCACCCCTCCCCCAGCCCCAGCTCCCCATGTTGATATCCAGAAAACGCAATTACCTTCTCGATTCTTCCAGTTGCCCGCGCCAACTTCCCTCTTCCTGGACTTGCTCTCCATGTGGCTGAGGAGAGGAGGACAACAGAAGGAAATTAAACCAGGGGCTCCAATTCTCCAGATTCTCAGTCCACAGCTACGCGCAGTCGACCACGGCCAGAGCGCGCAGGCCCCGCCAGGCCGCAGGTGGTCATGGTCACAGCTCGTGGACGGAGGTGGGCATATTTAAACAGACAGGCAGGCCCACAAATCCGGGCACTTGGTCTTTGCGGGGGGGGGGGGGGGGGGGTAGGGGAGGCACTATATTAAACACTTTACAGTACTTTACTGCTGCCAACCTTAACACTTGACTGAGGGCCTCAACTATATAGAGCCCTAGTAGCTAATTCTGAAAGCATGATCCAAAATTCAAATGCAGGGCTTGCTGCAGTAAAATGGCTGTTTGGTATTTTTGTCTAATGAAAAAAGCTAGCGAGAGAGACAGCCCATTTTAAAAGTGGGTTTTTTAAAAAATTAAAATGGTTTTATTGGGTTGATTATAATCATGTTTCGCTAGGAAAATAATAGGTAACAGTACAAAGGATGTAAAAAAAAAACTAGTGTAAGCTTACTGCCTGTAGCGTAAGTGAATTAATCAGGATTGTTGCACCAGTCGCGTCTGTGGCCCTCACCTGCGGCTTGATGGTGTTGATGCAGAGGGGCGTGAAGCACGCGTGCCTGATTGTGGACACCTGGCGCATGTGTGCGTGTGCACGCATGCGCAAGTGTGCACACCTGAGCTTGGAGGCGGGTTGAAGCAGCAGCAGTGGGAGGACAAGCCTCGTGACTACAGAATAGCAGAGAGCACGAGAGTATGAGTGAGAGAGGACCGCAAAGAGAAGCCAGAGAAAGAACACGAAGATTCTCCCGGGACTGGGGAGGTTGGTTGCTGCCAGCCTCCTGGCACCCCGGGCCCCCAGCCGCCCTGCCTGCCTGCTGGCATAACATTGCCTTAGAGATAAAAACTGCTGACAAATTTTATGTCCATCTTTCTAGGCATATATGTGTTTAGTAACCACCTTTGCCTAATGCAATTATTTTAATTATATGTACAAGACAATATTTGCTCATTAATACAAATTTCAATGTCACTGAAGAAGTGAAAGATCCACCTTCAAACCCTCTCTCCCTCCAAACTCCTATTCCCTAGTGTAACTTGTTTGCAGTGTGTAGAATATTCTTCAAGACCCTTCCCAAATAGATGGTTAGACCTTGTGGCTTGTTTGTTTTTTACAAAGAGAGCATCATATACAATACTGTTTTATAACCTAGTTTTCAATCAACAAAATAATAGTTATCTTTCCTTATCACTGCATACAGACTTTCCTGGGTCTTTTAATTACTGTATAGCTTCATACATGGACAAACTATATGAAACTCTATGAAATAGCATCCCCCTATTGATACAGATCTGGGTTGTTTCCCTTTATTCCTTTTTACTATCACAAACAACTCTACAATGACCTTCTTGTGCCTATTCTTCAAACACCTGCTTGAAAGCTCCCATTTAGCTATTGCAAAGAGCTAGGTGATTTCACACAAATCAATGATGTGTGTTTCCCTGGAGTGAGGACGGCTTGCTTCCCCTATGGAAGGAATAATTGCAGGGTCCATGGTCAGTTAGTTACAGGTAACTCTCTAAACTGACTATTACCCAAGTTCATAGTTGGGGTAAAAAGAATATTGAGCAAAACTTCCTAGCATTCAACTGTTGGGTTCCCCCCTCTCCCCAACATCTGTAGTGGACATTTGGAATTAGCTCAAGTTCAGTTCTGTTTATTCATCAAGGTTCAGCATTTATCCTAGGAGATCTCACCTCTCCAGACAAATCCCACATTTTCTTTACAGGGAAGTACTTGTGTTTTGGTCACAGTGTCAGCCATTCTGTATCCACTGAGGAAGGTCAGCAATCTGATTAATACCAGTTAATTGCACTGCTCACTACTTTCTAGTCCATCCCTGATTTTCATATTCATGAATTCAAATGTGAAGCTTCCCTGATGTCCCTTAGAAAGACCGTATCTTTGATGTCTGGGTTCTGGTGTCTTTGTTCTCCGTCAATTTAAATACTGATCCTACCTGATTTTTATAATCTAGGGCTTCTTCTAAATTTCTGTTCTGCCAATGGCATGATGTCTTGTTTTGCAAAAGTATGATTTCTTCCTTTTAAAAAAATGGATTTTTTTTTTAGGGTGGCACAGAATTTAAAGTCTTAGCGCTATCAAGCTATAGCCAACCACTCCACCATGAGTTCATGAGTTCAATCCCCGGCCAGGGCGTGAACCCACAAGGCACAACAGACCTCTCTGATCTGGCCCACTCCTCCCCTCAGCAGTATATTTCAGTTAATCCACCTGTTTTTCTCCCCGCTCTGTCTGGTGAATCCTCTCACCTCCCCGTATTTCTACCCATACCCCCAGTTCTTATATACATAAATATTTTTTTAAATGCATTTTTTATACCTTCAATAGGGCCTACAGGGAAAAGTGCAGTTGATGAATGTCATCTGTTTACCTTCTTGAACTCGATATATTATTACCTATTTTCAAAATTTTATCTGAAAAACATATATTTAAATATTCTTATAGTAAATGTTTTAAAACATGTAACTATGCAATCTAAAACATATCCCTTTGTCCATCCAGCCTCATTCCCAAGCCCTTCTTAGGAGATTAAAACTATTAAAGGTCAATGGTCAGCCTTTTAGTTCTTTTCCTCTGGCGACACATATAGTACATTTATATGCAGTAAGAGGGATCACAAAATAAGAACAATCCTGTGCACATACTTTTTTCACTTATAATATTTCATATAGATATTTCCATTAAATGGATAAAGTTTATCTCAATCTTAAATGTATACAGTTTTCCGGAGCATTAATTGCCTGTGATTTATTAAGACGTCTGTATTATGTCTTTCCAATATTTTGTTACTGATTTAAAACAATGCTGCAATGTACATCCTTGTAGGGTAAAGGTTGATCAGGTATTTCCACCCTCCCACCACTGATGATGGACACCTGAGGTGCTGCGAGCATTCCAGGGTGGGCATGCGCAAGTGGGCACACCTGTGTTGGACATGGGCATAAATGGGCAGCGTCATGAGGACGCCAGAACTGCAAGCACCAACAGCCAGGACTGTGAGGACCAACAGACAGAACTGTGAGGACGGACCGAGAGAACCAACAGCAGCAGCAGCAGCAGCAGCAGCAGCAGCAGCAGCAGCAGAGAGAAGAAGCAGCCGAGAAGGTGAGATGTGCTGGGGGCTGGGAGCCTGCCAGCTTCCCAGCCCCCCGGCACCCATGCCTTCCATGTACCTGGCCACCTCTACTAAATAAAGTATGAAAAGCCACCGAGGGCTCCAAGACTGTCCTTCCTTGACCCGTCTGCCCAGAACCATCCCAAACCTGCCTCCTGTGTTGCCTGCCTTTCCTGCCGCTACAATCCTTATACACACATCTTTGTGCACATGTGTTTCCATAGGGTAAATTTGTAGGCATAAATGTTCCTCAGTTATTCACATTTAAAATTTTAACAGATCTCACCAAATTGCATTCCAAAAATGTCTTACTAACTGTAGGGTAAATGGAAAAGTTATCAGGCTTTTCTGCCCTCCCACCATTGGTGTCGATGGTGGATACCTGTTGTCCTGCACGCGTGCCTAAATGGGCATGTGCAAGTGGGTACATCTGGGTTGAGACACGGGCATATAAGAGCGGTGTCACATGGACACCAGCAGCACAGAGGGAAAGGAGAGGGGAAGGGATAGGAGAAGAAGGCAGAAACAGCATAAGCAGTAAGCAGCCACAGTCCAGAGAGTGAAGATGCACCAGGGACTAGGAGGCTGGCCGACTCCCCTGCCTGCCATGTACCTGGTCGCCTCTGATAATAAAAGCCTGAAAAAGTCACCGAGGGCTCCAGGACTCCTCCTTTACCTGTCTTCTCAGAATCTTCGAGAACTTGCTCCACACCCCTTACTGCCACCACACTAACATATACTCTTCCAATATTTCTTATATTTCTTATATTCTGCCATTTCTTAATCATACCCATATGTAGCTTTTGCCCTTTTAATAGACAAGCAATATCCTTTTAAGGTTTATCACCCTGCTTACTAGTGATAGTGACATTTATGCCTTATGTTTGGTTGTCATTTATATTTTCTCTTTCACAAAGTATTTTGTTTGTTTTCTTACCTTGTGTTATAGTACTGTCCCTGTACCTGACCGATTATGGGAGTGCTTTGTGCAACTGCTAATACGTGTTTGCTATAAAATGTATATAATACTGATGATTCAGAGGCCAGCAAGATGGCAGCAGAGTGAAGACGAAATGTTCACAAAGAAATTAGAACAAAGTCAACAAACCTTGAAATATAAACAGACCACTAGCACATAAATTGAGAGAAATGGTGTGGCAGAAAGAGGTAGGAAGAACTTAACTGTGTTATAGTGAAACTAGGGCAGTACACAAGAGAGGGAGGGGCAGCTGCTGGTCGTAGCCCCTCTGTTGCTAACTCAGGCACACACCTACATCAGAGACTTCAGCGACCTAGAACTGCTTGAAGAAGGGAATGCACAGACATGGTATGGAACTGCAGAAGTAAAGGTGCAGAGTGATGACCCCTGGCTGGAACCTGAGGCTCCAGCCCAGAACTGTTGGAGTCAGAACCAGCCAGGGACATAGCAGTAGCATCACCTGTGTCTCCTCACACATGAGGCTAGTTATTTACAAGCTGAGGGTGTGATATTCAAAACATCTGTCTAACCTCCCCAGCCCCTTCTATTTTATTCCCCACCCCCACCAGGGTAAAAGAGACAACTGAAGTCTCTTTAGTAAGAGCTCAAACACATGTATCTCAATAACAGCAGCAAGCATCTCAAGGTAATGCTCCAACTCAAAAAGCAAATAGAACAATTCCCAGCATGTGGCCCTGTCTCAACCACAGCCCTCACCCAGTACAAGTGTTAAGCACAGCCTAGACAGTGCAGCTAATCATTAAACTAAAGGAGAAGTTATGACTGAAGAGTTGGCCTAAAGAAGATTCCTGTGAATCCTCACCATGTAGCACATAGGCAGCTTAGACCCTTGCTGCTCACTGGAGTGCCCTTTTGGTGCCCTGTTGTTCTAGTTCTTTCCTACCTATCACCCCTTACCAGTGGCAGTGCCCTGGCCATCTGAACAGCTGTGAAGGCAACAACCCGTGCCATGAAGGACATTGAATGATCTTAGGTAAAAGCCTACACTTAAAGCCCATTTCTTGGAGGAGGTATATAAAGCCAGTTTATCAAAATAAGCAAAGGAAAGTCCTTATTACAACCCATAGAAACTAAAAATGGGTAAATAGATATATTACAAATGTGCAAGCAAAATTCCCCAAGAGAAGTCTCAATCCAGCAGAATTGCATAATATGCCTGAAGAGGAGTATAAAGTAATAGTTATAACTGTACTTGCTGAATTAAAAAAACAATACATGATGTAAAACAGGAACAGAATAAAGACCAAGAAAATATGAGGCTGCTACTACTAGAACTAATAGATCTAAAAAATACTATAACTGAATTAAAAAATACAATAGAGGCCCTCAACAGTAGACAAAGACAAGTACTGGTTAGAATTAGTGAGTTTGAAAGCACAATGGCAGAGAACACACAAACAAAAAAACAAAGAGAATAAATAATTTTTAAAAAATGAAGACAATGTTAGAGTTCTCTGGAATAACCTGAAGAGAAATAGTACACATAGCATGGGGATGTCAGAAGAACAGGAAAAGAATGGTATTAAAAATTTATTTAAAGAAATAATTGCTGAAAACCATCTCAAAGTAGGAAAAACTCAATGTGGGAAGTGAACCAGACATCTTGCTTCAAACAGTTCAAAGAATTCCAAACAAAATAACACCAGATTATTATTTTGTAGAACAGATTATAATAAAACTTCAAAGTCAAAGATAAGGAAAAAAAATATTAAAAGCATTAAGAGAAAGATCAGTAACTTATATGAGAATTAGTATGTCCATGGACTTTTTAGTAGGAAGAAGGGAATGGCAAGAGATATTAAAAATACGCAGACAAATACTTCCAGCCTAGAATTTTTATCCTACAGAATTATCATTATCAGGATTATCAGAAAGAAGGGTAAAATGATTCACTCAATAGCAAAAATAAAAAGAATTTATTAACAAGTGAAAATTACAAGTAAAAGAATTACAAAGGAGACTATTACAAGCAATAAAAAAGCAAATATAGACGTAATAGACATGTATATTATAGAGAAAATATATAGGCCATCAGAATGAGTTTGAGATCAGGCCTTCCAACAGGCCACAGAAATAAAGACACAGGGAGAGAGAGACAGTAAAGACTCTACCAAAAAGCTATTAGAACAGTAAATGAATACAGCAAAGGGACAATGTACAAAAACAAAATACAAAAATCTGTTTCATTGTTATATACAATGAACAAGAAGAAAAAGAAATTAAGAAAATAATTCCATTCACAGTAACTTCAAGAAGAATCTAATGCTTAATAATTAACCCAGAGGGCAAAGTACTTAAGTAAGATATTAATTAAAGGATTTATATCAGAACATAAAGAGAGGGAAAGACATTCCAGGCTCATTGATGGGGAGAATCAACACAGTAGAAATTACTATTTTACCAAAAGTGATTTTAAAGAAAATTTAATGTACTCCCCATCAAAATATCAAGTGTTCTTCAGGGAAGTGGAAAAATATTAAAATTTATATAGAACTCTAATAAAAAGTCTCAAATCACAAAACAATCATGAGAAAAAAGGAGAGGCATCACATTACCTCGACTTAGACTGTAAAGCAACAGTTATTAAAATAATATGGTATTGGCATAAAAACAGACATATGGATCAATGGAACAGAATTGAAAACCCAGAAACAAATCCAGGTATATAACAATGTTTAATTCATGATAAAGGAACTATAGTGACTAATGTCTACATTAAACATGAGCCTAAGATAGTTTGAAGAACTGTATCCTAACACAGCTCTGTGTGATAATCACGCCTTCCGCAGGACCGCAATCCAAGCTCACCATACATATCATACACACAGTGAATGTTACAAAGCAGGGTGTGTTTTCCCCCTCTCAATGAGAGTCTCTAAAGAGAACCATGCTTTGATTTGGAAAGAAATAAGAAATGTGGTGCCAGTTGTGTGCTGGTCTCATTTTTGCCATTCTCATCTCAGCGCCTTGCAACACCACTGGCCCAGCTGTTAACCAGATGCAATCACTTGAGTCCCAGAGTGTCACAATAAAAATATTAGTACTATTTCCACTATTTACGTGGTTATTACAGAAATAATAAGCATCAGAACACTACCATATTTATTTTGTCCTTGAATGTTGGAACAGCCTAGGGAAAACATTATCTTTATTTGAAAAAGGTTTAAAATGAAAGGACATATTATGTATCTTTTTTGAGAAACAGATTGTTGGAACCACATGGAACGGAAGAAGGATTCAATTAAAAACAGAATCCTGGGGATGAGTGAGGGGAAAAAGGGGAATCATAGCAGTGATCATACTACGAAAGTTGGTATTAGGGATCCACATAAAAAGCTCCATATAAAAGTTGTTTCCTAAAATCCAAAACACCATATGCTAACAGTTAATTTGAATTTAACTAGTTGCATATTGTTTAGACAATTACCTTTTTTTCTCCATTAACTTAATCATTATTTGTCTTTGTGGCATAATAGAAATAAGACCTGACGGGGAGTCAGGGGGCATTATTGTTTATCTTCATGGTGACTTTGGACCTTAGCTTCCTAACCAGTAAAATGAACGGCTATGCAATGGAGAGCAAGCTTCCCAGTGCTCAAATGCAAATACACTTCTGGGATGGCACTTACATGCAAAATGGACCATGCAATATTTAGAGATGACCATGAAGAAAATCACAACCTAAGCTGTTAAAATCTAGGTAATGTGAAATCACATGACATCTTAATTTCTCTAGATCATAGTCCTGTTCACTGCTGTATGTGTACTCTCCTTATTTTTATTTAAATTTATTTATATATATTTGATATCAGTTGTAGTCCCCAGGGAATTCCCATCACCATTTCACCCATGCACCATCACCTCAGTTCCTTGTGCTCTTTCTGCCTTGATCCCAGTCCCTCTCCCCGACACCCCCAGGGGCCTTTGGTTTTTCTCTGTCCTTTTGTTCTTGGGGTTTTTTTTTGTTATTGTTCTTTTTCTTGAGCCCTTTTTTGGTTCCTTTACATTCCTCCTAAAAGTGACGCCATCTGATATTTTTCTCTTGCCTTCTGACTTGTTTCACTGAGTATAATTCCTTCTAGCTCCATCCATGTTTCTATGAATAGCCCTAGTTTATCATTTTTGATTGCAGAATAGTATTCCATTGTGTGTATGTACACATCTTCTTGATCCAGTCCTCTACTTTTGGGCATTTAGGTTGTTCCCAGGTATTACCAATTATAAATAGTGCTGCAATAAACATAGGGGTACAGGTATTCTTTTGGATCAGTGTTTTTGTGTCCTTTGGGTAGATCCCTAGGAGTGGAATTGCTGGGTCATATGGTAGCTCTATTTTTAGTAGACTGAGGAACCTCCATACAGCTTTCCATAGTGCTTGGATTAACGTGCATTCCCACCAGTAGTGTAGTAGAGTTCCTTTTTCTCCACACCCTCGCCAACATTTGTTGTTGGTGGTTTTTTTGACATGTGCCATTCTTACTGGTTTAAGGTGGTATCTCATTGTGGTTTTAATTTGCATTTCTCTGATTGTGAGGGATGCTGAGCATTTTCTCATGTGCCTGTTGGTCATTAGCATGTCCTCTTTGGAGAAATGTCTTTTAAGTTCTTCTGCCCATTTTTTGATTGGGCGTTTTACTTTGTTTTTCTTGAATCTTGTAGTTATTTGTGTATCATTGTGATCAGACCCTTGTCTTTTGTGTGGAGTGCAAAAATTTTTTCCCAATCAGTGGAGTATCTCTTTGTTTTTGCTAACATTTCTTTTGCTGTACAGAAGCTTTTTAATTTGATGTAATCCCAGATGTTTATCTTCTCTTTCATTTTCATTGCTTTGGGGGATGCATCTTCAAAGGTGTCATTGAGATATATGTCTTGTAGCATTTTGCCTATGTTTTCATCTATATATTTTATGGTTGGAGTCTTACTTTCAGTTCTTTTATCCATTTTGAGTTGATTTTTGTACATGGTGTGAGGTAGTGGTCTAGTTTCATTTTTTTGCATGTGGTGGTTCAGTTTTGCCATCACCATTTATTGAATAAGCTGTCTTTGTTCCATTGCATACTCTTTGCTCCTTTGTCAAAGATCAGTTGTCCATAGTTGTGTGGCTTTAGTCTGGGCTTTCCATACTGTTCCTTTGGTCCATGTGTCTGTCTTTGTTCCAGTCCCATGCTGTTTTAATTACTATTGCTTTGTAGTAAAGTTGGAAGTCTGGGAGTGTGATACCTCCATTCCCCTTCTTTTTAGTCAGGAGAGCTTTGGCTAATTGAGGTTTTTTGCGTCTCCATGTGAATTTCATCAACATTTGGTCTGTTTCTTTGAAGAATGTCATTGAGATTTTTACTGGAATTGCATTGAATCTGTAAATTGCTTTTGCTAGGATGGCCATTTTGGTAATGTTGATTCTTTCTATCCATGAACAGGGGTTATGTTTCCATTTTTTCATGTCTTCTATTTCTTTTAACAGTGTTTTATAATTTTCTCTATACAGGTCTTTTGCTTCTTTTTTTAGGTTTATTCCCAACTATTTGATTTTCTTGTTTTCAATTGTAAAGGTATATTTTTCTTGATTTCTTCTTCTTCACACTGGTTGTCTGTATATGTCTGGAGCCATCTGGACATGGCCGTCCTCAGTTTCGCCCTGAAGTGGCAAGATCAGGCGCTTGGCGCCTGGCCCAGCTGTGCCCAAATAATACTATGCTTCCTGTGCCCAAATAAGGCTAGGTTTCGGCTCTGACCTTGAGCTCCCATTTCCCTGGTTTGATGTCATGCTACCCGCCCCATGATCTGGAACGCCATGATTGGCTGCTATCATGTGCCTCCCTGTTCCCGGCGAACTTCTATACTATATATACAAGTAACTGCCTCAGAATAAACGAGACTTGATCAGATCCTTGTCTTGTCTCCATTCTTCGCGTACCCCTGTCCTCTAGCACCTGTTCTTTCCTCAGGTCCGCCGTTGACGATCCTGCTGGTTCGGGACATGTATATAAGAAGGCTACTTACTCCTGTGCATTGATTTTGTATCCTGCTACTTTACTAAACTGGTTGATTTTTTAAATTAGATTTTCTGTAGAGCTTTTAAGGTTTTCCAAGTATATTATCATATTGTCTGCTAAGAATTATAGTTTTATTTCTTCTTTCCCTACTTGGTGTACCCTCTTTATTAACATAACTTTAAAGGACTAACTATTCTGCCCAGAATAAAAGCCATCTCTTTAGAATCCAAAAATGCATAACACAAAATAACCAGTATGAATTCCAACCCATTTTTAAATGATCTAAATGAAAATCTATATATCAACATCTGAAAATAGTAAATGATCTACATTATTATGAGGATACAGTGTCTACCATCTCACAGTCTTGCTGCAGTAACCAGCCATCTTTGTCTTCTCACCAACCCCACCCTTAAATCCATACGCCAAGAATTTCTCCTCTACAACATGTCACTATAGAATCTCAGAATAATTTGAGATAGAGATTTTAGAGATCTTCTGAATACACCTTGTGGGCAGCCCACAGGCAATCACCAAGAGATCACCTTCCTGTCTGTGACACTACTTTTACTCCAGAACTACCTCTGGGGTCAGGTTATGTTAAGTTTCTTCACTGGCTCTATCCTCCTTCTTTATTCCTCAGTAGTTTTCTTCAGGGGGTCCTGTCTCAATGAGTTTCTTGCAAAAGAATCCCCACTTCAGGTTGTTTCCAGAGAACCTGACCTAAGACACTGTAACTTCCAGAAATAGAACTGACAGTGCTACTAGGCATGCTCTTTGGAGAGTTTGGATCATTAGAAAGGTTTATTATTGTTGTTGTTACTATATTAAGATCACATCTGTCTCTGTAATTTCCACCATGGTTCTCTGGAGAATGAGTCTCGGCCTTTTCCACCTGGCATGACAATCCCTCAGGTGGGGGAAATAATGTATCCTACTTCAACAATTTTTCTGGGCAGGAGAGGAAAAGAAAGTGTGTGTATGTTTTAATCACAGAATGTTTTAGTTCAGGGTAATGTCTATCTGACAACAAAACTCCACAAATCATGGTAACAAAAAATCAACTCAAAGGGAATTTAAAGTATGCTATGTTCAAATTGACAGGGGGTGGGAGGGTGGAGGGTAAAGATGCAGGGGGAGACTAACCCAGCACAGGAGTGAGGAGACCAAATCTCAGAAACAAATAAATCAGACATAAACTACTAAAAGCTAGACACAAAGAATGAATGCAAAGATCCCATGGTAGAGAAATTTTATTGTCAGGCAATATCATAGGAGGAAATCAGGAAGAAACTTAAGTGCATGTCAACGTACACAGCATGTGTACATTAAGATTTTTAGATAAGAAATGGTAAACACTGTCTTAGGATCATCAGCACTTCTGGATGAAATCCATGCCTGGGACATAACAATGAAAGAGTGTATGCCTTGTTTCAAAGGAAAATGTTTCATTGAAAGGATTGGAGAGGAAAACTGTCAAAATGTATACATTTTTATATATACATTCTCAACACACAGTTTTCCTATTTCACCCCTTCAATGAAGCATTTTCCCTTGAACAAGGCATTCTACATCTTCTTAATGTTGTATTCTAGGCATGTATCTCAAAAAAGAAAAAAAAAAAAAGAATGCACTTTCCTATGAAAATTTGCAATCTGAGGGTATAAAATTTAGGAGATCAACCCAGAAATGAAAGTATTGTCTGTATGGGAATATGTATAAGATACTCAACCAGATGAAGAAAATTAGGGTATTTTTTTCTAAAATGCTGAATAGCATTTGTTGAGACTTTATAATTTAAAATGTGCTTCCTCACATTTTCTTTCATTTCTTACATCATCACAATAATTTCATCAGATGAATAATGTGTTAAATTTTATGGAAGTTAGAGGTGATCAACCCACTATGCCTTAACCACCCAGCTCATAAGTGGCAGATCCAAGCCTGGCGCCTGGTCTCACTTAATGTCTATGATCTTGCCACCTCACCATCTTGTCTTCTACATGTAGCATAACTGGTGCAGAATTTGCCATCAGGAATCAGGATGCATTAATCTCCTATGGTTGCAAAAGCAAATTACCACAGACAGGGCAGCTTAAAACCACAGAAATCTGTTGTCTCATGGTTGCCAGGTAGGAGTCTAAAACCAAGGTATTGGCAGGACCAAGTGCTCTCTGAAGCCTCTAAGGGAGAATTCTTCCTTTCCCATCCTAGTTTCTGGTATTTGCATGTAGTACTTGTCATCCTTTGGTAAACATATTTTCCTACTCTCTGCAGCCATCTTTACAAGATGTTCTTCCTATGTATGTCTCCATATGTCCAAATTTCCATCTTCCTATAGGGACACCAGTTACACCAGTCACATGGGACTTAGTTCCTCTCTCCCCATCATCAATCCAGTATAACCTCATCCTAAATTTGAATATATCTGCAAGGACCATATTTGAAAATATGGTCACATTCATAGGTTCCAGATAGATATAAATTGGGGGGAATATATTAACCCAGTACACCATAGGACAAGTGATTTGTTCTTAGCTCATGTTGTTTATGCTACCTTCCCTCAAAAGGTAAAGAAAGAAGTTTAGGAACCTTCTACTCTGGGTTCTAGTTTGACCAACAAGAAAGATCAAATCTGCATTAAGGAAACCTTGGAATAAAGTGGCCTTTACAACAGTGAAAAAGGTAATGGTCAGACTTTCAGAATGAGGGCTTTAAGAAGAGAGAAGGAAATAATAATGCCCAACTATACATAATTACAAGAGGGATATGGACTCTAAAACTGAGATTCCTTCAGCATGATAACAAATGTATGCTATTGAGGAAGAAAGATATACTTCTTGGAATAAAACATGATAGACATAAGTAGTTTCTCATAGTTGATCATAAATGAGGTGCTGAGCCTGAACTGAAAAATAACAGAATAAATAAGTAGACAGGTGGCCGGTAAGAAGAGATGGCTCTCAGAGAGAACGGATCTAAAAGAGCACTGGATGTGGAGTCAGACCTTCAGGTTCCTGGGCTCAGAAGGTTCTCTGAAGAATTCAGAGAGGAATGGAGGTCAACAGAGTCATGGATGCAATAAAAGATAGGGTAAACTGTTTAACACAAAATCTCAACATTAATTTGGGCCCTGAAATTAACACTGAAGATGACCAGCAAACTTTTTTTTTTTAAACAAATCTCTGTAGCCAGGAAGAGAGCCGAGAAGGAAACAGCTGTGCTATTTCTTAGGCAATATAACCTTAACAAATCATGGCATAACCAAAGAACCATTCCCTTTCCTACTCTAACTTCCATAATCTCTCTCATGGAGAATAAACATCAGTTATAGAACAAGATTATTAAGAGAGAATTAAGTAGAAAATGAAATAGAGAATCCTTATCCATTCTAAATGAGTTCAAAACTTCTTTTAATACAAATTCTATCCCAAAATATAGAAAGAATTTGCAGGTGAGGTCAGACAAACTGCAAAAAATGAAGGAAAAAAAGTGTCCAGTGAAACTGTTTCTACCCTCAAAGGGGAGAAAGGGTGAGATTCATCTATAAACCAGTCAGCCTCATGGGTATTCAAGCAAAAGAGTAAAAAGGATGATATATAAGGAAATACTGATCACTGGCTATGAGTATGAACTCACTAAGAACAAGGCATGCCAACCTGACATCATTTTTTTGTTTGTTTGTTTTTAATATTTGGTGTAAAGTATGTCAGGAAGGCATAAATATAGTATAGCTTGGTTTGGGCAAAGCACTTCCCAAGTCTCATGATACACTCCTTTTATTGTAAAAATGGTGATATGAAAATGTCTGGGTGGCTTGCTTCATAACTAGGCAACTGATGTTACCCAAAGTGTGGCCAAAGACTTACATTAAACCTTGAAAGACCATTCCAAGAAATTTATGATTTGCCCATTCCTGTTCAACATTTTTGTAAAAAACATGAAGGCCACACAATGAGTTTATGAAAATACCAAAATTTGATAAAGAAATAACTCAAAAATACCTCTTCTTGTAGAATATGCGCCAAACAAAGAAATTATTTTATCTGGAATAAATATGAGGGTATATGTTTAAGTTAAAAAAAATGAAAAGATAATATCTAATAGCATTAATACAACCCTTACTATGCATTATATTTTCTTCATCTCATCAAAACTACATTATAATTAATATAATTATAGCTATGATAATTCACAGATGAAGAGGCCGAGGTTCAGGAGGGCTAAGTAACCTTTTCAAGTTCCATGGTTAGTAAATGGTAGAGCCAGAACTCAAATCCAGGTCTAAATCCAGAGTTTGTAGCTTTAACCACTTTGTTATTCTCATCAGTACAGAAGTGGACATAGATGTGTTTTGAGTTTTAAGTGAGAACATCTAGACAGAAGCATCTAGTATTGCATAACAGCCATGCAAAAACATATCTTCTTTCTGCCAGTGATGCTGAAAATTAAGGGGAAACACAATAATTCAATTAAAATGTTTTCAGAACTGATGAAATCTAAGATACTCAAAATGAAAATCTTGGCCTATAGTTAAATGACATGGAGACAGATTTCAGCTTAATAAGATCAACATTTCTCTGTGTTGGGGCTGCTTAACCCGGGAACAAACCACTGGGCCGGGAGTAAGGTACCTATCAGCATTTCTCAGGACCTTCCAAAAAAGGGTGCTGGAACTGGGAGAAGAAATTACTAGGTGACTTATCAGAGTCTTCTGAACCTATGATTTAAGAAATAAATGGTTTAAAGGTTAAGTGGTATGAAAGAATTCCTGTGAATCATTGACTCTTCCAGCTATCAGCTGTCAGCTCTCTAAATTAAAGCTGCCTCAAGTCTAATTCTCCTATTCAAATTCTATTAGGAAGGTATCAAACCCGGTGATCTCTTCATTTATTTTGCTTCATTTACTCTTAGAGAGTTTCTTGGAGGTAGAGCAATTGTAACTATCACTGTTTTATTAACTGGAAAATGAAAATTATTCCATGGCTGATGCATGGTTGGGCAGGATGGAAGTCACATCTGCAGGCATCTGCTGATCTTCCATTGCCCCACTATTTTCCCAGCACCAAACCTCAACATCCCAGCATCTCACATCTGATCTCAAAAGATGCTGCCAAGTTTTCTTCTTAATTAAATAAAACAAAAAATAATTTTGATTCTTTCTTTAAAATGTTATACATTTTTAAAATATGACTTAATTATTTGTGTGTGTATATGTACGTATCTGTAAGAAGTTTTTAAGAAAAATCTTATAATGTACAACTTCAAAAAGGCTGGACGTCAATATTTAAGGCTTTTGGGTATCCCACAGCACTTTGTCAAACATCTAATCACATGATTTGAATATCCATTGATGTGGTTCAGTGAAAATTCATTAGCAGAACTACTAAATAAGTCTTGTTTAAATGTAATTTTGCAAAGATAGTCCTGGAATTTGGGTTCTGGTATTGTTACAGAGCAACCCTAATATAAAATGGGTTTCCCTCACTGGGTCCTCACCTGCACGCTCAGAAGACTTTTATAATAAGCCTCAACTTCAGGCACACATGACAAAAGTTATTAAAGGGTTTTATTTTACAAAAGACGGGGAATAAAGTAAAAATAACACCAAGGAAAGAGAGGGATACAAATTTGTAAATATCCTACCAGATCTTCTGAGCTGCAATGCAATGGCGCGGTGAGAGCTGGCTCCGAGTCAAGTGAGATGGCTCCAAAGGAAGAGAGAGTCCAAGGCTCATCTCTCTGGTTTTATAGCCAGCCTGGCTGCTTAACTCCACCCTCAGGTCCCAGGGATCCACTCTTCGATAATCATCTTATCGGATTTGTGGTTCTGGAACACTGGTGGTCTGGAGTGGGGGTTGGAGTCCATAAATCTAGCTGTGTAATCCATTCAGGACTATCTTTCCCCCTAACAGTATGGCATGTTATAATAAAGAAGCTCTATACTGCAAATTCAGGACCAAATTCTAGCTGGATTCTGTCTGCCATGTGACCTTGGGGAAATCAATTTCTGATCCATGTACCTCAATTTCTGATTTATATATAAAGGACTTTAATATATTGATATATGATGTTTCTTCCAATTTGCTACATCTAAAGTCATTGTTTAGCTTAATTGTGATGGACATTTCCTTTTTCACAGCTCATGACTGGGTTTCGTTTATAACTCTTTTTTTTAATGTTAATAACCAGGTCACATCAGCAGCAATCTCACAGGCAGATTTAGCGTGATCAGAGCAATGGTTTTTACAAAGCAATTAGTTCTTTGGTTGGCATAATTTGGGGTTAAATAAAACAGAAAAAAAAAAGAATATAACTCTGTGCCTTTTTAACCATATTTTCATGCATTTTGGTTTTAATGATATGCTTTTCTTACCCTTGAGAATTAAGCAATGTTAAAATATGCTGTCACATGAAAGACTCATGGAGGATTTAACACCAAATTTCATATTTTGGCACCCACAGTTACCCACTGTTCCAATCTGAGAAATATATAGATGTACCTAGTATCTCTATATTGGCTACCAGCTGGTAGTTTCACAAATATCTCCATTTGCTGTAGTCCTTTCACACTCACTAGCAACCAAATGGATAGGCTTCTAGTGAGGTTAGCTGCTGGGTAACATAGGAAATAATATACATAGGTCAAACGAAATGACCTACATGAAAATCAAACCCCAGTCCTTCCCACCAGGGTTTCCCCCTCCCACCTGTTTTCTGGTTACTCCATCGCCTGGCTCAGTGGGCCGGGCCTGCTGGTCCTCACTGACCTCCTGCAGATGGGCAGGGGGAGCTGAGACCTAGCTCCTGGGTCTCCCGCGGGTTCCCATGTTCTCAGCTGCAACTCCCTCTACAAGACATTTTCTAAGGAAAATTTCCAGACTATCAGGACCTATGTTTGAAAAGAGAGAGACAACATGGGACCAAGATCAAGTCACCAAGCCAAGATTTAATATCTAATTTACTTATAGTTTCAGCCTCTCCCAGTGAACAGCAGGTAATCTGCATAAGACTCCACCTTCCCCTGGGGGAGTGTGACCTTGCCAGAAATAATCTTTCCTTTTGCCAAATAGCCTTGTCCCACCCTCTTTGGACCATAAAACCCTTCCATTTTATACAATCCCAGGGGCACTTTTCTATTAGCTAGATGGAAATTGACTTTAATGAAACCAATTACATCTTTAATCAGTTGAATTTCACTTTTTAAAAGCTTATAAAGTTAATTTTCTTCAAATTTAGATTTGTTACCAAAAACATAGGTAGATATTAAGTAGTCAAAATTTATCACCTTAGAATAAATAGAGTATAGCTTTTTTGTATATTTTATATAAGTCCTCTAAACATATAATAAAACATCAGTTTTTCTTTCTATTAATTTTAATGAGTATCAGGGTTTATTTGCAGGGACTTTGGATCCAAGAATGTTTATTTTGCTGCCATTCTTTATTCACTAAATATTTCAGTTAAAAAAAAAATCAAATGAGAACAAAGTGTTAGGGGGAAAGGTCATCCTGAATGAATTACACAAATAGGTTTATGAACTCCACCCCCCCACTCCAGACCACCAATATCCAAGATCTGCAAATCCTATAAGGTCATCATCAAAAGAGTGGATCACTGGGACCTGAGGGTGGAGTTAAGCAGCCAGGTTGGGTATAAAACTAGACATGTGAGCCTTAGGGGCTATCTTGGTTCAGAACCAGCTCTCAGCGTGCTGTTGGATTCCACCTCAGAGGAACTGGTAGGACATTTACAGATTTGTCTCCCTCTCTTTTCCCTGTGTTACTCATTACTTTATTTATCCTTCTCTTGTAAATAAAACCCTTTATTAACCTTTGTTGTGTGTGCCTGCAGTTGGGGCATTATAAGTGCCTTTCAAATGCTCAGGTGAGGACCCAGTCAGGCAAACCCATTTTACATCAGGGTTGCCCTGTAAGAAAATGAATGGGTATTGTTCTGGGAATGAAAGCAGAAAGTAGTTTTGCTTTCTTCATCACCCATCCTATTAATGGCTACTTAACATATATTTTATTTATGCATACAAGAACTGGGGTGTAGGTCAGAGGTGCGGGGGAGGGGGTGGTGAGAGGATTCAGCAGAGACAGAGTGCGGAACAGAACAGGCAGACTGACTGAAACACACTGCTGAAGGGAGCAGTGGGCGAGGCAAGAGAGGTCTGCCGGGCCATGTGGGTCATCTCCCTGGCCTGGGATCGAACTTGTGCTGCAGTGGTTCCTTATAACTTAATAGTGACAAGACTTAACCCCTTGAGCCACCAGGGAGGTCCCAACCTTGCTTTCTGATGCAGGGAATGGACGCTCTTAGGTGCCAAACTATTACACATGCTCTTTTTTCTCATCCTTTGATCCTTGGTCTCTTCTGACACGCTTTATGATGTCAAAAGACTGCAAAGCTTTGACTCACTGGGAGTCAAAACAAAAGATACACAGCATTGAATCAGTTCATGTCCTCAAAATCAAAGTCACTCTGTCTCAGCCATATGTCCAGCATTTGTAACAGAGGAGTGACTCATAGGGCAGGTGGGGAAGTGAATCAGCCATCTTGAGAGCTCTGTTTTATTCTATTAGTGTTGAAGAGTGTAAGGATCTGGATTCAAGGGCTGCCTAGAGAGTATTGAGACGGATTTTTCTCCCCTGCAATACACTAGAACCACCTTCAAAGCGCTTTGCTAATTAAAAAATACATACACACAAACACACCTACATGTAAGTATATACAGTACATAAGCAATTTTTAAATTTTTTTCTTTCCAACAAACAACTACAGAAAACACTTTTTATAAACATGGTATATGTGGTCAGAGCACATGTTGCCTGGGTTTAACACTTTTTTTTTCTTATTTCCTCTCCTGGTATTGAGGCCTAGGGCAAAGGCAAGTAGGGCAAGTTAAGAGTAATTAGGCAATTTAGGAAGACGACAGGGGGGGCCTCAGGAGACCTAAGCTTTGGAGATAAGGACACCAGCAAAAGGGATAAGGGAAGATCTGGTGATGGGAAAGAAATTCCAAGGGGAACTAGCAAACATCCTAGGACTTGGGGCAAAAAGACATTTCAAGAACAAAGGAGTGATAAAGGATGTGATGTCGTAGAGTAAGTGAAACCACCAAGAAACAACCAATCACAAAGAGACTAGTGGCGCTTTGAAGTGACTAGGGAAAAAAGGTATGCATTCCTTGAGGCTCAACTCCACTAGGCTCCCTGGTTCCACTGGCCTTGGGAGTCCCACTTTATTTCTGTTCCTTTTCTCCTCAATAAACTTTTCTTTAATTTCCAAGACAAAGTTTGCTTCTCTTTGCTGACTTATCTAAAAAGTCTGTGGATTCCTTTTTAGGGCTTCACAAGACAAGAACCCGTGGTGATTACAGGGTGAGAGGCGGTAGCTGTGACCACGGTAACCTCACTCACGGTATCAGTATCTCTTTGCTCCAGGAAATCAACCACCCCACTCCTTTTTTTACCCTTTATTTACCATTTTACTTCCTCCCCATCATCACCAGTCCCTCTTCTTTCTCCTGCCTCTACTATGTATCCCTACACTGGGTTGCCCCAGAACCAACAATCTGAGGGGCAATCAAGAAAGCCTTATAAAAACCTGGAATGATCCAGCAATTCATGTAAATCCATCCATGTGTTCAAGTGAAGTAATATCAAAAGTATAAAATGCTAAAAATCAAATGTTCATGAAGCAGACAATTTTCTAAGAGGATTGCTTTTTCCTCAACAATTTATTTGCTCTGCATCCATCTTGCCAATCTTTCCAACACTCGTGATTGTGTCTTTGCATTGTTTTTCTATGCCTTGGGTAAACCTCATCATTTAACACATCCAATAAATTGGAATAAGTACAACTGTTTATCTTTGTATTTGCTGAGGATGACCAAGAGAAGACATCAGCCCCACAGTACAAGGGAAATATCCAGGATGGAGACAAACCTGGAATGTTCTTAAACTCATAAGACAGAACGGATTATCCTGGGAGTGAGTGTAGATGAAGAAGAACAGAAAATGCAAAGTCCACAGTCCTGCGCATTCCAGAAGCCAAGAGAAGAGGAGCAACCAGCAAAGGAAATTTAGGGGGGAAAAAAAAGACCAATGAGATAAGAGAAAAACTGCAGCATTCTGGAAGCCAAGTTGTCTCTAGGAAAACAGCAACTGGCTATTTCAAACATCACTAATAGATTGGATAAAATGAGGCTTAAAATTGACCATTAGACAACACAAACTGAAGGTCTTTGATGTGATTGTGACATGAAAACTTTGGAGGTAGGCACAAAACCATGACTGGAAAAGAATTAAGAGAATAGGAAAAGCACAATTAGAGTGCTGTGCTATGAATTGTAGCAGGGACCAGAGGTATTGAGGGGGGTATGGGAAGAGAGCCAAAGTGGATATAAAGGATTGTTTTTCTTTCCTTCTTTATTTATATATATGTATACATATTTGACATCAATTGTAATCCCCATGGATTCCCCATCACCATTTTACCAGTGCACCATCACCTCAGTCCCTTCTACTTTTATATGCCCTCAAACCTCTCCCTGCCCCCTGCTCACCGAATGTCCTCAATTTGTCCTTGTCTTTTTGTTTTTGTTGTCTTCTTCTTCTTCTTCTTCTTATTATTATTATTATTATTATTATTATTATTATTTTCCTTGGTCCTTATTTGGGTCTCTTATATTCCTCCTAGGGGAGGAACCATCTGGTATTTTTCTTTTGCCTTCTGACTTACTTCACTGAGCATCATCCCTTCCAGTTCCATCCATGTTCCTA
>JAGFMF010012021.1:10441393-10454169 GCA_019455555.1 Galemys pyrenaicus
CTTCTTCTTCAGATTGGTTGTTTGTACAAAGGAAGGCTACTGATTTTTGTGTGTTGATTTTGTATCCTGCTACTTTGCTAAACCGGCCAATTAGCTTGAGTAGATTTTCTGTATTACTTTTGGGGTTCTCTATGTATATTATCATATCGTCTGCAAACAGTGATAATTTTACTTCTTCTTTCCCTATTTGGATTCTTTGTATGCCTTTTTCTTGTCTTATTGCTCTGGCTAGGACTTCCAATATTATATTGAAGAGCAGAGGTGAAAGAGGGCATCCTTGTCTTGTTCCAGATCTTAAGGGGAAGGCTTTTAGCTTTTCACCATTGAGAATGAAATTGGCTATGGGCTTGTCATATATGGCCTTTATTATGTTAAGATATAATCCTTCTATCCCCAGAATTCCAAGGGCCTTCATCATAAATGGATGCTGAACTTCGTCAAATACTTTCTCAGCATCTATTGATATAATCATGTGGTTTTATTCTTTTTTGTTGATGTGATGATTACATTTATTGATTTTCATCCTTGTGTTTCTGGGATAAATCCTATTTGTCATGGTGGATTATCTTGTTGATGCATTGTTGGATTCTGTTGGCTAGGATTTTATTGAGGATTTTTGCGTCGGTGTTCATTAGAGAGATTGGTCTATAGTTTACTTTTTCTGTGTTGTCCTTATTTGGCTTTGGTATTAGTGTGATGTTGGCTTCATAAAATGTGTTTGGTAGAACTCCTTCTTTTTCAATTTCTTTGAAATAGTTTGTGTAGGATAGGTACTAATCCAGTTCTGAATGTTTTGTAGAATTCATTTGTAAAGCCATCTGGACCTGGACTTTTATTTTTGGGAAGGGCTTTGATTACTGTTTCAATTTCACTACTTGTAATTGGACTGTTTAGGTATTCTATATCTTCTTTATTTAACTTTGGGTGATTGTAAAGTTGCAGAAATCTGTTCATCTCTTCCAGGTTGTTGAACGTGTTTGCATATAGCTTTTCATAGTATTCTCTAATTATTCTTTTGATTTCTGCTGTGTCATTGTTATCTGTCCTCTTTCATTTGTTATCTAAAGGATTTTTATACAATCACTACAAGACTAATATGAACACGTATGTATGGTGATAGCAATGATCCAAAAGAGAGAGGGAAATTGTTAGAGTAGAAAGTATGTTTTCCAAGAAGAATAAAATGTCTACTCAGGGTCAATGTTCATGAACTCAAAATGAGAACACTCAGCCTGGTCTTTTAACCAGCTACATTCAGATGTTTGGTTTCAAGTACTGAATGGGTGGAGAGCTTGATTTCACCAGGGTTGTGGTTTTACCAAGAAAGCTCAACAAAATGAGTTGCAAGGGATAGACAAGGGAACAATTTTAATGAGATTGTGTTATCGGCTCTGGTAAGGAACAAGGGAAGTCACCTAGGGAGCATGTAAGAAGGGATTATAGGTCCCAGTGGAGCTGAAAGACTGCTGGAGGTGGGGCACATCATGGTTGAATTGTGTCCTCTCAAAATCTATATATTGAACCTAGAACTTTAAGGTGTGGCTCTCTTTGGAAAGAGAGTCATTGCAAATGTAAATAGTTATGTTAAGATGAGATCATGTTGGAGTGTGGTAGATCCCTACCATCACTGATGTCTTTATAGAAACAGGAGATCTTGACACACACACGTATACACACACAGGGAAGATGCTTTGTGAAGATGAAGACAGAGAGTAAAGTACCTACCAGAGGAACCAAAGATGGCTAGCAAACCAGCAGAAGCTAGTGGAGAGGCATGAGACAGGTTAGCCCTCACAGGCCTCCAAAAGAATCAACCTGCCAACATTCTGATCTTGGACTTCTAGCCTGAACAACTGTGAGAATAAATGTCTATTGTGTGAGCTTCCAGACTGCATTTCTTTGTCACACAGTCCTTGCAAACAAGACACCAGACAGGAAGTGCTGGGAAGAAGAGGTGGGGTCAGAGAATAGGATGCAAGATTGGCGACCACAGAGGGCATACAGCATTGGGTTTGGTTTGACCTTAGGCACAACAAAAGGTGAAGGGTCAGACTGTGAAAGGGAGATAAGTGGGGAACTGTGACAACAGTAGGATGGAGGGACCACCTGCCTGTGATCAGAAATTGTGAAGAATCAAGACTAAAATCAGAGGCACAGCGGGTTGAGCATCGCACTGTGAAGGATCGACACAGCAGTGCGAGTTCGATCCTGGGTTAGGGAGGGGACCCACATGGTGCAGCAGACAGCTCCTGCCTTGCCCACTGCACCCCTCAGCAGTGTAATTCATTTTATCTGCCTGTTCTGTTTCCCACTCTGTTTCTGGTGAATTCTCTCCCACCCCCGTCTCTGTCTTGTACCCCAGTTCTTGAATGCATACATAAATAAATCTCAAAAAAAAAAAAAAAAAAGACTGGAATCAAATGGTGACAGTGAGGGGCAGGAACACTGAAGATGGAGACAACAGGCCTCAAGACAATAGAGCACAGCTCAATGAGCAGAATGGGTGACACAGCCTGATGACCTGTACTCATGCAGGACACTTTTAAAGAGCAGAAAGAATGATTCCAAAGTGGCCAGGAAAAGCAAAAGAAAGATACATTCCACCTCCAGGCCCCATGGCACAAAATAGGGGTGGACGGGGGAGGGGGCCTGTAGCTACCACATGGCAGGAATGTAAGAGGATGGGAATCAATGTTCTCAGAGGAGGGCCAGGTTTTCATCAGAGCAAGATGAAAGGCAGAGGATGGAGGGTTGTGGTGACAATGGACTGTGGACTCCAGCAGGCTAGAAGAGGGCACGATTAAGAGAGAGTAGGAAACCTCCTCTGTGGTCATGACCTATGCTGGCCATACTGGATGAACACTTCGTTTGTTCAAAGATGACATATTAGTAGCAATGAATATTCAGTCTTCAGCTGTAATTATTCAAGTGCTTTATCTTAGAGAAGGCTTATCAACTCCATTTTCTAGCTCTAGCTAATCCTGTTCCAATATCTGATTTTTACAGTTTAAAGCAGTAGTGAAGTTTCTCTTCTTTCCAGGACCTGTGAGTCATGGCTATTGCAGCTGCCTGTCCTTCCCAGGAAGGTGTTCTCTCTCCCTACTGATGGAGATGGGCAAGAGAAAACCAAATTCCCAGGGGAGCATCTCCAAAAAGATACTCACCAATCTTCAACATATGGCATCATCCCGGCACACTCATCTGTGGTGATTTTGAGGGCTCCCCAGCTGACATGCCCCTTCTCACAAAAGCACAGCTGCTTGATTTCATGCCCACTTACAGTGGGCCACGAGAGTGCAGTCACTATTCCTAGTGATAAATTTACAATACCTTGCAGCAACAACCCCCAGCAACTGAGGGTTGCATTCCTATGTGCCATTCATCTACTCATTCAACAAGTATTTGTTGAGTATTCCTACTTAGCATATAGTAATAAACAACTTGATATGAAACATAAGATCCAGGAATAACAATATGAAGGAAAATAAATCAAAGCATGCAGGAAATTATATCATAGCACCATTTAGTTTTTCTTTCTTAATGTCTACAAGGTAAATTCCTAACACACGGCAATGGATTTCAAGCAGTTTTGCAAGATTTCATGCAGTTGCGTTGTTGATCTGCTTGGGACATCCAAGGTTGCAAATGGTTACTGCAATTGTAGCATCTTCAGCTTTGTGAATCTAGAAATCAAATTTTGTCTGTTCACCCAAGGAGGATCAGACTCAGGAGACGAGACTCCAGCTAACCAAACAAAGGGAGATACTTGTATAAACCAGAGTATTAATTTCTTGACAATAAGAGCCATATCTGACCAAACGGTCAGGCTCTGCAATTTGCTCAGGCCTGTCTTTCTGGCAGAGAAGTTCTCTTAAATCAATACATAGTGCCATTTTAAATGTGTGGTTACCATGACAACCCATAGGGACCTCCCTAAATGGTTCTAAGCCTGGAGGGTCCATGTTAGAACACCAGCTTGACAAAAGGAAGGTGAGCTGGATTTCACCTTTCACTCATTTCTTAGGGTAGCTGCTCTTATGGAGTGGACAACTCCATACAGCAGAGTTAAAGCAAAAGTAATTGGATGTTTTAAGGATATCTCCTTTAAAATATGTGGTATGTTGTAGAGTTAGTAGCTAGGAAAGAGGCCTTATACATACATATTAGAAGGTGTGTAAGGGCTCTTTACTAGACATTCATAGAAAAGAAAATCAAAGTTTCATTTATTAATCCACTAATAAAATAATCCAACTCTGAACAAATCCTTTTATACATAGAAAACTGTGGCAGAAATATTTTAAAGTTATTCAAATTGTACTAACATTTTTTGGAGTGAGATAATCTGGAAATGAAAGCACGTTTTGAATAATATGGGAGGTGGGAGGATGGGGCTGGAATTGTGAAGAAAATGTGATCAGCCATGATCAAGCTTAAAGACATAGACTTTAGGCTCCTCCACCCTAAAGTTTGAATTAACCAGTTCTGCAAAGTGAATTGTGACCCTCAGCTCCATCCCTAGATGAGAGGACAACAGGGAGACCTGGATGGCTCAGCAAGTGTCGCCTTGCCACACAAGTCTGACTCCCTCCCTCCTTGCGCCCCACCAATGGGGTCAAAGCTGGCAGTCACATTTCCTTACTTTCTACTTCAGTATTCCTTCCCTGTGGCTTGGCTTGAAGGACAGCTTCTTGATCAGAAGGAACAGATTCTAAGAGGTGACTAATTTGCAGATATTGATCAGGGCTGTCCCTAACATTTGTGAGACTGAATTAAGAAAACAAATGAAGGTGCACACGCCATCAGCTTACAAAAGAGTTATAAATCAAGGTTGACTGCTGATATGACACTTTCTCTTTCCTGATGACTATATCTTAAAAAGCCCTGGACCAGCAGGTATAGGAAGGCAGTGGAATAGTTAGAGCCAGCACCCAGCCCACACCCACTCTCCTGCTTCTCCCACAGCCAGCCTTCCCTGGGGGCTTCCTCTGACCACTAGTGGACACTGTGGCTCACACAGCCCAGGTCTGTCCACAGCTCCACGGCTTCCCTGGATCACTAGTGAGGAGTGAGGCTCCTGAAGTCCAATCAGGGAAGGCCCAGGCAAAACCCAAGAGCCAGCTCAGTGCCATTTGGGCAGAACATTCCAGACACCTGGCACAAAGATCAAGGAATGGAAGCCTGATCCTAGTCTGCAGGTTGACAGATTTCCTATCACACGGGGAGTGACAGAAGCAGGGCCTCGAAACCACTGAGCTCACAGCAGGAGGCCCTCTGACCTGAATCTGGGGGTAGCAATGTCACTGATTACTCAGTTTTTAGCCTAGTCACTTCATTTCAAAACCTGCTCCAGAAGAAACCTGTTACAATGTAGATTCCTGAGCCCCACTCAGACCTGGGAAACAGATTATCTGGGTAAGAGTTTCCAGGAATCTACACTTTCCTAAATGACTCCAATTCACACTAAAAGTTGAAAGGGTACTATCAAAGAGCTGAGAGGTGCTAGGGGTTGCAGTTAAGGGCCTGCCTTTTTAAAAAAATCTATTGACTCCAACCCAAGAGAACTGATGAACTGCTCTCCACTCCCCAGACAGTATCATCTCGATTACCCTCCAGAAGCTAACGCCAGACTCTCTAGCACAGTGTTAGAGCAACAATGCTCACATCTCACTCTCTAATTCCAAGAACACCCTTATTCAGTTCTTGGCAAGTTGCCATGTAACTGAGTAGCTTGCAGTTTCTTTCTGTCCTTGCAGTTAGCCAGCGCCTGGGAACACCAGGATCTTTTGATGAAGATCCCCAAAACGCACGATTTTTCAATTACAATGGGCAATTTTTTAATCTTAGTGGACTGTGTGCTTCTAAATTTCACCCATTATTCAGCAGTTAGTAGGCACTTTCTGGGAGGTATGTAAATGCAGGCTAAAAGTAGATAACATTTAGTGAGCAAAAGCAAAAATCATAGAGGATATGACTGGGGCTCTGATACTGGTAAGTCCCTGAAAAGGTCCCCAAGTTTCCATCCCTACCCCATGAAGGGGCCATGGGGAACAGCATGTTAGACATCTAGACAGAAACCCCAGCTAAGTTCCAAGGACAGGACAAGGGTCAGAGGCTGGCTTCCTGCTGAGATGGAAGCTTCCTGAGAGGCTGCAAACTCCAAGAAGCCCCCTGTCCACATAGCACCTGAGTGATAGATACATAATGGCGCAGGCAAGGAGTCCAGCAGATGGGCCTCAGAGGGCCCCACAGACCCTAGTCAGACACGAGAAAAAGAACTAAGATGCACTGTGTAAGCATGAAGGGCATTTGGGCCAGAAGAACACCCCAAGTGACAGTGGAGAACACCGTATGTTAAATGACAACTGAAGGCCATGATGGGGCCAGAGATATCATCACCCACAAGTGAAGAAGAGACAAGATGCCCATGACAAAGTGGAGTAAGTCACTCCTCAGCACAGGCCAGTACAGACAGAAAATACCTTAGTTTGAATTACCTCACACTGCCCCAGCCCACGTCATACCCGGGGGAGAAAGGAATAAAAACAGGGTGGAAGGAATCTGAGTTTCAAACTTAAAGCACCTTATTAGGTTTCAACTATCTACCACTGGCAGAAATAAAAACTAGAAAGAAAAGTTAAACTTCATTACCGATGAGATTCCATTTTTGCATACCTGGGTTACCATAACGAATATAACACATCAAACCTGCCACATGAGCAGCAAATCACCTGCACCTAGTCAGTTCTGGGTAAGGCGAGTGTATGTCAGTGGCTTCCTTAGGAAGGGACTATTATAACTCTCAGCCCTGAATCCAGATTTTGGGGCTATACCCCATTGATGACTAATGTGAGCCCTGTCTTACCTTATACATCCTTATACACTGGCCTCATACAACTAACAAATATCATTGCCATGTCAGTCCTCAGGTCTGGTCCTACCCTACCTATGAGCTAATGAGTTGGCCTGTTCCTGTGTCATGGATGCTGGCAGAAGATACCAGGTCACAGGGTCAAAGACAAAAGACACTATTATAACTGGCACAGGACCAGTATATTTGTCTTTGTGCCCATTGCCCTCCAGACCCATAGCGGCAACAGGAAGGACCCCGATGGAGGGTTTGTATCACCTCTGAGTTTGAAGAATCCATGTTTTTATAACAAGAAGTAAGCAAGACTTACTTCTGGGCAGTTGCCTAGATGATACCAATATAGATCTTGCCCATCATAGAAAACTGTTATTAACCAAACGAGCTGATTTATGTGAAATCACCTTATAAGCTATAAAACACTGTGCAAAGAATTGTTATAAACATCACAAATTCATCACCACCTTTAAAAATAACTTAAATGACATCTACTTCATACCCTTTGAGCAGAGAAACATGGGATATAAATGCAGAATACTCAGAGTATATTATCAGTGACTCCCAACTTAAGATTATACTGCCAGTTGTCTCCTATACTGTAAATCTTTGAGGGGTCTTCTTTTCTCATGCATCTTTGAGTCTCTGGCATCTAACACTGCCAGGCACAAAGTAACCCTGGGTATCATAACTGGAGTCTTGGTCTCTAGCATAATTAAACCCACCAGAAGAGAGAAATAACTTCAACATAAATCTGCTTTGCGAAAGTTCATAAATAATGGATGAGGCCATGTCTCAAAGGGGCTGGCCAAAAATTCAGATTTTGGGAACTGTGAGTAGTGCTGTTATTTTTTTTCCCACTACTTTTTGTTACTACTTTTCTGTCATAAGATTTCATGTCAATATCACACCCATGTCTACTTCTCTCTGCATTCTAAATTTTTCTGTTCTTTCCCCCCATGAAGTCCATCATCAACTGTTAAAATTGTAAGTATCCAACACATTATGTCAGGTTATTTGAACATTTTTCTCTCATACTCCCTAAAATTTTGAGAGGCTATGTATCACCATGTACATTTTCCAGTAGACAACTAAAATTTTTCATCATAAATTTGAATAGTTTCAAACTATATACTTTCCTGCATGTTGTAAATATTTATTTTTAAATAAATATACCACACTTTGTTATGTAAATCAATTTGACACACATTCACACTCATTTAAAAATTCACAGACAAGTTTTTTTAATGATGAAATTTCAATTTCTTTCCCTTTTCTCCTTGATCTCCAAAACATTTACTTATATGTTTTATATTTGACAACTTTTATCTGATCTTTCTATTAACTTCTTTACAATAACAAAAACAAATGTCTATAGTTAAAATTTAAACACTGTAATTTTGTATAACCATAAGATGCTAAGTGTTTTTAAAATTTTCTAGATTGAGATTGAGTTAGTATACAATGATTTTTGTACAAAATTGACAAAAGCAACATACATATATGTATGCATATATACATGAAATGTGGTAATTATAAAACATAACAAGTAAAGTTTTATTAGAAACAATGAAATGAATAGATAGATCTTTTGAAATCAATTCATGTATCTATGGCTGTGCCTTACTGTTAAAATAAGAAGGATTTAGCATCAGTTTTATCCCTATTTTTCATGTTTACAGACAAAAGACCTGAAAAAACTTATTCAATTAAATAAGCAATGAGAATGTTACAAATTTTCTTTTGGAAATGTCACTCTGTTATTTGAATGCCTTTGTAATGGTAAGTCCAAAATGCATAATGATTTATTATAAAAAATATTTGTTATCTATTTTTTAACAACTAGGTTATTTCTTATAATTTTAGCGAAAGCAAAGAATTGGAAACCACCTAATTTACAAAAGAAAAAAATTGTTGCCCAGTCATTTGGGTTGTTCACGTTCCATTTCTAGGAAGCATGAGCAAAGAGAAGTTCAGCCAAGACTCATCACTTAACTACTGATCAATTACCCTGTTAACATTTTACTTACCAGCATCGAGCTAATGCAGCAAGATAAAAGGAACCGACTTTAAAACATCACGGATTGTGTTTTGTTTTGGACTTTTTTTCTTGATTGTCAACAAATACATATTAATGATACTTTTCATCTTTTAAGGGCTTCTCAAAATGCACAGTGAAGACATGACAGAAAGATAAAAACACTGTGGGATATTTATTAGTATATTAGTGATTTCTTCCCAAAGTTGGTTGAAAACAATCACATTTATGTAATTCCACATTTCACAGAATTGGAATCAGTAATAATAACATCTGAAAGGGAGAAATTAACTCCAATTAAATCAAGCCAGTTTTCTAAAGTTTAGGTCATTGTATTCTAGATATGTCTTTTGGGAAAATTTTGATTTGCTTTTGCACCTAAATAGATGTTTTGCTTTTGAGAGTATAGTGTAAATACTTCATGTAAGAGAAAGAAATAATAATAACCAAAACTATATTAAATATTAAGGATATTATTGAGAAGATAATATGTATCATATTATCCTGTATACATACATATCATATGTATATGTATGTATATATACTGTATATATACATATCATATGTATCCTGTTAAGTTACTTAAGTTTAACACTGTGGGCTAAATTGTGTACCCTGCCTCCAATAAAAAACTTCGTCTATGCTGAAGCTGAAACCGCCAGTGTGACGATATCTGAAGACAGCGCCTGTGAGGAGATGATAAAGATTAAATGAGGTCTGAAGGGTGGAACACTCATCTGATAGGGCTGATGTCCTTATAAGAAAAGGAAGACACTAGACATCTCTCTTTTCCCCAGGTAAGAACACAGGGAGAAGCAGCACTCTGTGAGCCAGGAAGGGAGCGCTGATCAGAATTCAAGCACTCTGTTACCCTGAAATTGAACTCCCAGCCTTTAGAACAGTGAGAAAGTAAGTGTCTATTGTTTAAGCCCCCCAGTCTTTTTTTGTTTTATGGTATGTTGCCTTATGGCATTCTGCTGAGGCCACCCAAGTTGACTGACACAGCTAACACCCATGTGATCAGGCAATGAGCAGAAATATGTTTGATGAGTAACAGTGAGCATGAATATCATAACTGCATGAAAAAAGAATACAGATTTCATATCTGGCTTACCTCTAGTAAAAGTTAAAGGAAAAATTTCTCCCACGAATTTGAAATCAAGAAAGGACAAAACATAATCTTGTCTCTCAGGTGCGTTTCTTACTGGATCAAAATGTTGGAACAAATTGTGTGACTTTTACCTTGAAATGACTCAAGTTACTACTGAGACCAGACCAAAATGTAAATACTCAAATTGCCTTTGTTTGCTGTCCCAGAGGTTTCTGCAGCCAAGACAATGTACTATAGTATGATTTGGTTAAATGAGAAATATTTCTCTCTCTTGCAAGGCAGAAGGAAGACTGAAAGAGGAAATGGAAAAGGAGAAGTCTGATGCAAGTGCATTTGCACACAGATGAATGTAGAAAGGTGTAGGTGTGTGTGTGTGTGTGCGCGTGCGCAGAATCTGGAAATTGACTCTCAAAGATGATCTGAATCTCCTGAACTATTTTCATATAACCCCCCAAATCCATGACAATTCCAATTTGAGTCAAATATCCCTACTATTTATAATAGTAATTACTACAATGTACTAAGAGTCTACTTTAGGTGTTGTATTACGTTCTTTATATATACATATCAGCTCATTTAAATTAAATTTCTCATTTGATATCTATTATTAACCCCATTTTACAGATGATCTATTGGGATGCAGAGAAGATAAATAATTTGACCAGGACATCACAGTAGTTTCAAACAAATTCAATTCTAGCTGCATTTAACTCAAGAGCCCGTGTTTTGTAATAATCCTATGTGACCTTTTATATATGTTCTTGATTGACAGACTTTAACCTATCTCCCTCCCAAAAGAATAATTGCTAACCATGGGTTTTCAGAATTATGTGGCAGATCGTTGAGAGGTATTTTCATCAAGTCAGTCTACCTAGTGCTTCCTCAAATCATGAATATATTTATATACAGATATAAAATTTCTTTTAATATACACATTATTCTATTTCTTAACTTAATGAGGCTGCAAGAGAAATCAAATATGAATACCAAATAAGCATTCAAATGAAGAAAATTTGAAATTATTCCAAGGTCTTTATTTAGCCTGCTGCTGAAAATTTTCTCCTCGTGATTTCATATTTAATTTTGGACATTGTGGTCACTGGACTTCTCCCCAAAAAACACTCCCCAAAGCATTAATTCTTAAACACTCAATTTTTGATGTATGCTTATGAATACACCTTAAAATCCCTTTATTGGCTAACTGTGGCTAACAGTGAATCATAACAACCATATGAACCATGTGATCATAATAACCATAACAGCCTTGAAGAATGCTCTACTGTTTTCTGCAATAAACAGACCAAATTTATGGTACTTGAAAAAAATAATCCTCTTCAACCTTTTCCACACAATTTTCAGTATAACTGTTCAGTAAAGTGAGTCTATAATTATATTTCATAATGGAGCATCTAGTTGTTCTTTAAGACAAACTAGAGTAGGTAGAGATCCTCAGGTAGAGTTGAAATTCATGTTTCTTTAGGCATAAAGATGTATGAGAAATAAAAGCAAGGGGTGGATAAGTCAAGTCAGTGAGACGCTGGCAAGACTGGCCCTTGAGGAGGCCACATTGGGTCCTGGTGATGACTCCTTTTCTAAATGCTCATCAACCACATTCAGTAATTCTTGAATTTGATGAATGAAAAGCTCAGGTTAGGTTTTCTGCATTTTCCCATTCCCCCTTACCTTGGGGGGTTTGTCTCAATTTGACTCTTGCATTTTTTCACTGATTTCTCACACACTCAATGTTAATCTTATAAGCAGGGTCATGCCAGCTGAGGGCACTTCCCTTTCTCCTATCCCTGTCTGCAGCTTGCTCCTTACCTTTACGTGGAAGCAATTAATTCACCCTAAGGGGACAAAGGGGGTAATTAAGTGGGTTTTGCCCAGGTCTTTTTTCTCCCTCTTCTAGGAAGTCAAGTGGAAAACCATACAAGAACAACCGTTCTTGTTCAAGTCAGCAATTCTCCTGCCAAACGTATTCTTCCCAGTCTTTACAGATCCACTCTGATGTTTGATTCTCCTCCAAGAAATCTAATCTTACTCCTCTAAACCAACAACAAAAGCCAACCCCTTCCTTCCCTGCAACCTTTTCTTCCAAAATCAACTGAAATGAAACAAATGAAAATTCTATGCTCTAAAGTCCTCTATTTTCTTTTCAAAACGCCAACATCAGAGATAAATGTCCAACTTCCTCTTAAAGTCAAGGAATTTTGTAACAGAAATGGATATTAGAGCAAAGAACATACAATGGAATAAAGACAGCTTGTTCAATAAGTGGTGCTGGGCAAACTGGGCTGCTACATGCAAAAGAATGAAACTAGAATACTGCCTTTCACCATGCACAAAAATCAACTCAAAATGGATTAAGGACTTAGACATAAGGCCTGAAACCATAAAATATCTAGTATCATGTAGGCAAAACCCTACATGACATACACATCAATGGCATCTTTAGAGACACAGCACCTAAAGCAAAGACAGTGAAGGAGAGGATAAACAGGTGGGACTACATCAAACTTAAAAGCTTCTGTATAGCAAAAGATACGCTAACCAAAACAAATCGACACTCCACCGACTGGGAGAAAATCTTTACACACAACACTACTGACAAGGTACTTATCACACAGATCTACAAAGAACTAACCAGACTAAACAAAAACAAAGAGAACAACCCAGTCAAAAAATGGGCAAAAGAGCTAAAAAGGCAAGTCTCCAAAGAGGAAATGCAAATGGCCAACAGGCATATGAAAAAATGCTCAACTTCT
>JAGFMF010012021.1:10454534-10602832 GCA_019455555.1 Galemys pyrenaicus
AATATAAGGGAACCAAATAAAGATCAAGGAAAGGAATAAGAACAATAATAATAATAATAACAACAAGAAAGAAACAAAAACCAAAAATGAAAAGACAAGAACAAATTGCGGACACTTGGTGGGGAGGGAAGAGGGGAAGGGTGGAGGGCAGACGGGAGCATGGGGGACTGAGGTGATGGTGCACTGGTGATATGGTGATGGGGAATCCATGGGGATTACAATTTATGTCAAATATATGTAAATTAAAAAATTTATATTAAAAAAAGAATAAAAAAATCATCTGAAAAAAAAAAAAAAGAAATGGATATTAGGAATCAGTCTCTTCACCACAGAGAAGAAAAAGGAACAGAGACTCAGAAAGGCCACACAATTTGCCACCAGCCTGCAGCCAGGAGGACACAGACTCTGCCCAGGTAACACATCTTGCCAAATCTGCCACATCTCTCCTTACCTAATAATTCTTGGTATCCCATTTAGGACTGCTGCTCCAGGAAGGGCTCATGCCCTGCTAGGCCAGGTCCTCCACAACGCTCTGGTTTTACAAAGGAACAGGTGGACTTCTTGAAGTTAACACAACTGAGATCTCTTCTTATTCTTTATTTAATCCTTGTTAGGGTATGAGTCTCAAGAAGTCAACGTTTACAAAGTCCTCACCAGGAAAGAATCAAAACAAAAGCCCAGCAGTTCTCCATGTTCCAAATAAGAACTGGGATTTCCCTTCCCACATTCTTCCCTCCCCATGGGAATTTTTATATGGTTGGTTGGTTTTTTTTTATTTTCTCACATTGTTGCTCATTTTTGTAGTTATTTCTTTCTCCCCTCAGGTGTAGTCCCCATAGTTGTCCTGCCACTGTATCACCATGAGCCATCTCTATAGTCTCTTGTGTTCTTCCCTACCATTTTGAACCCCTCCTACCTCCTTCTTTGCTGTATGCCTCAGATCTATGGTCAGATTGCTAGTTTTGTTTTTTTCTTGACTTTGTTCACTTTCTCTTTATTCTGCATATATGTGAAACTATCTGATGCTTATCTTTTTCCTTCTGGTTTATTTTGCTTAGTATAATCCCTCTCAGCTCCATCCATGTTGCCAAAATGACATGAGCTTGTCTTTTTTGATCACTGAGAAGTATTCCATTTTATGTTTTTTCTATTACTCTACTCTTAGTGTGGGCATTTTGTAGGAATTCAATAAGTATTTGTTAATAAAAAAAACCCCTAGACCACTTTTTAAAGTCTTAAAATAGATAATGTAAGGACCAGAGGTGCCTGACAACTTTGAGAGATCATTTGTAGAAAATTTGGAGAATAAGGCTTGGGCTCTAAGAACTTTCCAAAGTGTCATCAAAGACTGAAAGAATGTTAGCAAGGATGTATATGGACTGCATAAACAAAACAGGGAAGAGAAATAACTTGGCCAACTACATGCCAATCACCGTCATTAATATATCACAAGAACTACATGAGACAGCCTCATTATGCTCATGCACAGATGAAGAAATTGAGGGAAAGAGGAGCTAAGTAACTGAAATCCATAATTTAAAAATGATGGAGTCAGAGTTCAAACTTAAGTCAGTCAAAGTCTAAAATCTACACTCTCTCCTGTCTCTGAGCCTGCTGGCTCTCTCCACCCCAGGTGTCAAGGAACCTGCCAGCTCACCTGGACTCTCAGAAGCTCTGCCTCCAAGTTCCAGGACAAGCAGAGGGCCAGTAAGCTCCCAGACATGTGTCAGTGATGCCGTCAGGATCGGCTCCTGGTGCTGTTTTCCCCAATCTCTCCTTTCCAACCCCCTTTATTCAGGTTTAATTGATAAATAAAACTGTTTAAATGTAAAGTGTACAATGTGATGTTTTAATAAATGTAACTTATACATTTATGAAACAATTGACTATTGTTATTAACTAACAGTCAAGTTAGTTAACACCACCACCAGGCTGTGTCAACCAGGTAACCACTGTCTCCTTTCTGTGGTGAAAACACTTCAGATCTACTCACTTAGCACCTTCCAAATAGCAGGTTTTCTTTCTTTTTGTGACTGAATCATATTCTTATCTTGTCTGTGTGTGTATGTACACACATAGATACACATGTATGTATATGTGTGTATACATACCACATGTGTATGTATAGACACGCCTATACCACAAGATAAAATACAGAACATTTTAGAATGTACTTTTAGTGATGACACTATTAAATAAAGAAAAAGTACAGCAAAAAGAAGTTAGTAGAGGGGTGGTTTGGAATATAACCTACTGGTACATTTTGTCAATTTTTTATGAGGACGATTTCATTAATCATTTCCAAGCCTTGGAAAACAAACAAAAGAAACTTAGATAAAAGCAGGAGAGACAGTTTGGTAACAAAGTCATATTAGGATGATGTAACACTTGAGTGAATTTTTACCTGGGTTTTAATCCCATGGTTGACTGAGTTCAGTACCTATCAGATGCCCTCTGTGTTCCTGCCAATGTGTGGCTCCAGGGTTGAGAAGGGTCCCACGCTTTTCACCAGGTCCACTGTCAGCTGTTGGTAGGAGTAGTGCTTGCAGAATTAAGTCACCTTTAGAGAGTGTGATTACTGTTTCACCATTTAACATAAAGTTTATCTATGGAATGACATTGTTTGGCATTTCAATTGGATAGCATCATCACACACAAGAAATCTAAAATTGAATATAGACCTTGGTGTTTAGTAAAAAGGGAAAGGAAAGCATAAAACTAGAATAGTTTCAAGAGAGATTCTTTTGGAGTTCTGGTGGAGGGTGAATGAAGCATGTGCAGTTATGGAGGTATGAAGTTGGACTCTCCAAATGATAAAGGTATGGAAAAGATTGATAAATTAGTATTATCTGAAGGAAAAAAGATGAATGCCATGAGGAAGAACCATGCTTTAATCATAAAAAGCAGTAGCTACAGGTATCAGTTATCTCCCCACCTGCCCAGTAGGTGTCAGTGTAAGACAATATTCCTGGTACTGACCAAGCTTTAAATCAGAAACAAAAAATAAAGCATCAAATTATAGAGAAGACGTAATAAAGGTGGGGCTACCAAAATCCCCCAGGAGCCTGTAAGAGAGAACTGACTTAAAGTTTCCTCATGGATGAGCTGTCAGAATTGGAAGTGGGCCTGGAATACCTCATCTGGCGCTCATATTTTTCATCAGCTCAGCAGGAATTCCTGGGGCATCTCACAGTGCTCCAGCAGGAGCCAGCACTGTTATAGAGGTACTTATTGTTAACTAGTACAGTGAGCACCCTGAGGAACATAATAATGTACCCTCCTCAAAAAACAGATACCATCCCTGCTTCTCAGAGACATACAACATCAAAATAGAAGTAGTATAATCTACAGAAATATGTCATTAGGATTGACATGATTCAAAGGAAAAGAGAGGGGAGAGCCACAAATTCAAGGGTCCCAGCCTAGTCCCACCTTTCTCCTCCTGTATTCAATATTCCTCCACCAAAATTGAATGTTTTATACTCTCATAAAGGGAAGGCAATAAAGAGAAAGAAAATAAACATGGATTTTAAAAAATTCACCATATAAATGATACCATTGATACTTTAAAGGTAAGATGGGTGGGGGGAGGGCACATAGTCATTGAGTACCTAATACATACATGCTATGTCATACAATCCAGAGATCTGAGTAACAGTATTTTGATTTTTCGAAGAACTATCTGAAGCTCAGGGAGGTCAGATAAACTGCCCAAGATTATATCTAAGATTTCTAAGTGATCAATCTGCATCAGGTATTAAACTAAATGCATTTACAGCAATCCTATAAAGAAGTTACTATTATTCCCATTTTGCAGTTAAGGAAATTAGGTCTTAATAGGAAATTGATTTTTGCTTCCCCAAGATCACAGGACTCTTAAATGGTTGATCTAAAATTCAAACTCACATGTGACAAGTTGAATTCTCCGGGAAGCAGACCTAGGCTAGAATTAAGACAGCTGTGTGGATTAGGGAATGCCCGTAGGAGGAGCACCAGTAGAAGGGAAGAAACGGCACTGGGAGACAGAGACGCGTCTGAGCTGTCCAGCCCTGGGTCAGAGAGCCAGGCTATATAGCACATGTGCGTCTATCAGTCACCGGATATGGACACAGCCCTGGGGAAGTGGCTCTTCCAGCCGGGGCAGACCCTAAGGGCTGAGTGCTGAGAAGGGTCTGTTGACAACGTCCCCGGAGCTGGGGCCGGGAGTAGATCCTGGGAGGGAGAAGAGGCAGCACCCTTGGTGTCCATCACCTGCAGCTGTATCTTACTCAAGCTCACTGGGGTGTTTTTCCAAGACGCCAGGATGGTGGCACCAGAGGGAGGCAGTAAATGACCTTTGATAGGGATGTGGTTGTGGGTTTGTAGTGTTGTGACCCTAGGCCCCATCTTCACTGGGAAATGAGCACTCAGTTCTCATCTCTTATATATTCAAATAGCATCAACTGGAAATCGAGAAAAGGGTGGAGGCTGACAGCCCTGAGTCAACACTAGAATCCTGTTCTTAAGACATTAAATGCTTCTTGTTCAGCTCATGGCAGCTTCCAGGTGGTGCAGGAAAGGAGCGACCACCCCACTCACAGATCCTGCATGGGCCAGCATGTCTGCTACTTGGTGACATCCCATCTCCCACTCCGGAGAGAGGCCACGGGGGGCGGGGGTAACTCAGTGGGTCTGCCAAGTGCTGCCTGCCTGCCCAGCCCCAGGTGAGGGGACTCTGCAATTTCTACTCGGAAATACAGTCAGCTTGCTTGCAGTACCTCAGGGCGAGAACAGTGACGCTCCAGCCTGAGTGGCAACAAATCCTCATACATGTGTTTGATTTCAGACAGCAGCTGACTTGACAGAAGGCACGAATCCCTCGAGTTCAGTTTACCCGGTGACAAACGAACACCAGTTTCCTGTAGTTAAATCCTCTCCAGTGTTATCCTGGTTGTTCATGGAGAGAGAAGAGGGGGCTGAGAGAAGGCTGAAAAGCCATGTGCAGAGAAGGGGTTACCTTGTTGGTCTGTGAGAAACCTCAGAGCCCTCAGTTCATCCTTCAGCCCAGAACACAGTCGCTAGCCCAGGGCATCCATACTCTGAGACAGCCATTTCTTGCTCCTGGAACCCTGGAATGTACCTGTCTTGGCCACAGTTAGCAAGATCCGACTGATGTCTCTGTTCAAACTCTCCTCCATGAGACAGTTCATCCCAGCCTCCAGTCAAAAGGACTACGTCAGCAACCTTCTTTTCTTGGGACCTCTCTTCTTTGAAAGCTGGGATATTTTTACAGACCGAGGAGATTGGGGGAGCACGGGGTGGGATATAAGGGCTTTTCTGAATAAAATAGAACAAAACTTGTTCATTTACCCCTGCCAACCAAAAATTAGACAAATATGAAATTAAGAGTACAACACTGACCAAACTGAGTAGGGGACAGACATTTGGGCAACAACATGTTAAGGAACTAGATGTCTTTTCCCTGGCTTTCAGAATTGACTTAGCACTACAGGTGGATAATGAAGAGAAGGCAGAGGGAATAGACATAATAATGATAACATAATAGCAAATATATGTTACTTCCTATGTGGTAGGCACTAATATAAACACATGCATTAACTTATTTAGATTCACAACAACCCGGTGTTAGCTAAGAATTATTATTATAATAAGAATCATTACTGCCACCAATTTACAGATGAGGAAATCAGTCACAGGATGGTTAAGTAACTTGCCCAAGTTCACATTGCTAGTTAGTGACAGAGTCGGAATTTGAACCTAATCGGGGGCCAGAGTCCCTGTTCTTGATCACTAACTGCAAGTTAGAGTTGTGTCAACGATTGCAACATCGTAGTCCCTGAAAGTGCTCAAGTAGCTCAAATGAAGTAACTTCATTTGAACTTTTATACAACCTGCCAGATAGTCCTGAAGCCCACAGATAAGCTTCAACCAGACAACTATCCTGCTCCTAATGATCTGGTCCAGGGTCTGACGTGACAGGCTTTACTTTAGGAAATGCTTCTTTAATTCCTGGGGTAGTTGTTTTCCCAAATTCATTTATTCAACACAATTATTGGGTAACTATTATGTGCCAGGGATTATTCTAGGTTCTTGGTTGAGAAGATCAGTAAGCCATGTGTTTACTGTCCTTGAATGGACACAGCCTCCACTAGCTCCACGGTCATGGATGGGCGAGAGAGGTAGGGATGTGCAACGGACTCACGTGTAAGAAAAACCATGATGTCAAAGATGAACTTGCCTCACCTCCAATGAGGCACTAACAGTGCTGGGTCTCTGAGGCCTCTTAAAGAGTAGTTCTTACTCTACATGAATGAAGAGCCACTACAGGGGTTTGGACAGATAAGTGAGGCAGGTATTAACAGGATTTCTCTGACTGCTTTAAGAAATAAAGATTAGGAAAGAAGCAGGGAGAGCAGTTAAGAGACTCTTGTAGTAAGCCAGATATGAGATGGCGGTGGTATAAACCAGGATAGTAGAAGAAATGATCAGATTCTGGATACCTTTTTTTTTTAAAAAAAAGATTTTATTTATGTATGCATACAAGAGCTGGGGTGCAGGCCAGAGGTGTGGGAGAGTGAGAGGACTCACCAGAGACAGAGTGGGGATCAGAACAGGCAGACTGACTAAAACACACTGCTGAGGGGAGCAGCGGGAGAGGCAGCGGAGGTCTGCTGCACCATGTGGGTCCTCCCTGGCCAGAGATAGAACTCACACTGCAGGGGCAGCAGCAGCTCCACAGCTTGGCGCTCAACCCCTTGTGCCACCAGGGAGGCCCGATTCTGGATATCTTTTGAAGGGAGCATGTGTTAATCAGACAGATGGACATACAGCAGTAATTCCCAATCTCAGCAGCTTATAATACTTCATATTCAGTGGGAGCTGACTCTGACCCTGCTTCTTGAGCCCTGGCTCTGAGTCCAAACTGGCAAAAAGGCTCTCTCTGGAACACTGCAGGCCATTGTGGAGAAAAGGACATGGTGAATCACAAAATTATGTGCTAGCTCTTACTGAACCTGATGGAACTGATAGCCATTTACTCTGCCCATGTTTATTTAGTTAAAGCATGTCTGTGACCGCCCCTGAAACTCAACGAATTAGGTAGGGGAGCAATGGGAGGCACATAGCAGGAAGGAAAACTGGGGTAAAATGTAATACTATTGGTCACACAGAACCAACAGAACTCCCTGATGGATTGGGCATGGTGGATGAATGAAAGGAAAAGGTCAAGAATGAGTTGAAGATTTTGGTCTGAGCAACCACGAAGATGGAAATGGCAGCACCCAAATGACAATATGTCCAGCACCCAAATGACAACATGAAATCATTTATAGATTAAGAGTTGAATCTGGAGCATGTTCAGCTCATGTTGTTTTCCAGACATCCAAGTAGAGATGTCAAGTGGGAAGCCAGATAATACAAGTATGGATTTCAAGTCAGACATCTCAGCTAGATATGGACATTCAGAAAAAAATCATGATATGGTTTATATTTAAAGCCGTGAGCCCAATACAATACAAACATTGGAGAATGTAGAGAAAGGTAGCAGGAGACCAGTGGCCTCTGCTGGGACATGCCAGCATGAAGAGCTAAGCGGGAAGACAAGGACCTCACCAGGGAGTCTGAGACTGCAGAGAGCTGAGCAGAGAGGAAACCCAAGAGAAGGTGTGAAGCCAAAGTGTAGATATTTTTACAAAAGAAGAAAGAGGGACCAATTCCACTAAATTCTCCAAAGACTGAGAATTTTACTGGATTTAGCAATGTGGAGAGTCATGTGGTAACTTGGGAAGAACTGTTTCTACAGGGTGACAAGAGTGAAAACCTGAATAGAAAGGATTTGTGAGAGAACAGAGGAGAAGAATTCAAGTCAGAGAGTGTAAGCTTTGATTCTGTTACAAAGAGGAGCAAAGAAATAGGGGCAAGTAGGAAAAGCAGGGCCAAGAGTTGCTGTATTTTTCTTTTGGGATGGACTATATCAAAGCATACAAGTAAATGCTATTGAGATAGGCCCAGTAGTGTGTGACAAATTATATAAGAGTAAGAGGAAAGGACTGCTGGAGTGCTATTCCAGACGACACAAGAGGAGAGAGGAGAGCTCAGCTTTAGATGGGAGCACAGGTAGCACTCTCAGGTGCAGTAAGGAAGGATGCAGGTGCCAGTGCTGAGAGAGGGAAGAAGTGTGGGCACGGCTGTTGGGGAGCATATATAAAAGTTCTCTTCCCATTTCTCCTTTTCTCAGTGAAGGAGGAAACAAGATCATCAGCTGAGAGTAAAGATAGGGACTTTACCTTGGAGCTGGAGATTTAAGGAGAAAGGAGAAGGTGTGAGATAGCTAACCCAGACAGAAACAAGAAGAGCTATTTGTCTCTGGGAGTGGTGGTGCAGAAATGTTCCAGGAAGGGACTTAAGAGAACTTTCTGGGGTAATGGTAGTATTCTGTATCTCAATAGGCCTGAGTCACATGATGCATGTATTTATCAATATCACCAACTCCACACACACAATCTGTGCATTTCACTGAGCATAAATTATACCTCAATTTACTAAGAAGAAGGAGGAGGAAGTGGGAGAGGAGAAAAGTCATCAGGAGAGTGGGAGAGTGAATGGAACAGAGAAGCATGACACTAATGCCCCTCTTGAGGTTTATGGTCACTAATTCAATTAATATCCAGATGGTGGAATGTCATTTATCTGCTACTATCAGTCGTGCAGGAGTAAGACAAAGTGGGGTTGGTCCTGGACTGTGGTTTTGCCAAGGAGGTAGCACAAAGTGGGAGAGGCATGCAAAGCAGTATTGGTAAAGGCTGTCCCTGTCCCTTTACAAGGAAAGGACTGTAGTTTTCAACATCAGACTTTATACTGTGTGAGTTGCATATCAACTCCATTAGTAGCTTAACAGACACCATGGTTATGAAGGTAGAACATTCATTTAGAAAAAACCTTTTCATTTTGTTGATCTGTCTTGTACTCAGAACCACCAATGCATGTAATCATCTTTGATTGCATCTTATTCTGCGAAATTTATTCATGTGCTCTTGGGAGGTATCTTATTCCAAGGAAAGACCCTCCTTGGCGAAGACACAGGAGCCACTGCACCTACACTTTCTGATTACCCATTACATGGGCCATGGCACAGCCATCTCTGCCTTCCAATTTTCAGGTAGTAAATTTTGCCACTGTGAAGAAACTAAGTGGTTGTTTTTCTGTTTTGTTTTGTTTTTTTCAATCTGTGAATATATCTTTTCTTGCTTGATGTTTTGGCTAATGTCTGACTGTCATGAGAATTATAGTTTTCCAAGCCTAAGGATTGAATCATAAGTTAAAATTCAAGTGGTCTTGTTGTCAATAAATTATACTTTACACATGAATTCTTCCCATCCTACATTCTGCATCTATAGGATTTAGACAGAAGGGTGAAGACTGAAAAAATTGCCAAAACAGAGTTTTTGTCTTAGGGCTGACAGGCGTGATACCCCTCTCTCTGCAGAGGCTCCCAACTGGGGTTCCTCAGGTCCATTGCAGGGTCTGCAGACACAGCACAGACTCCAAAACGAAACTCCCCAAGTTCACTTACACCAGTCTCTTTGGGACAATTTCTCACTGATGGGTCAAGGTAACATCGAAGGGAACATAGGTAAACTTCAGAATCCAAAGGTGACAGGAACCTCTGGAGTTAACGCTTCATAACCTATTCCAGCATAAGCTCAAAGCCAAACTATTTGCAATCTAACTCCAATACCATCACATTTACCAATCTCCATTGAGACTGTTCCTTCTATTTTCTTTTTTTTTTTTTTATGCATACAAGAGCAGGGGTATAGGCCAGAGTTGAGGGAGGTGAGAGGATTCACCAGAGACAGAGTGGGGAGCAGAACAGGCAGACTGACTGAAACACACTGCTGAGGGGAGCAGTGGGCGAGGCAGGAGAGGTCTGCTGTGCCATGTGGGTCCCTCCCTAGCTGGGGCTCGAACATGCACTACTGTGCTGCAGATGCTTCACAGTGTGGTGCTCAACCCGCTTCGCCACCAGGGAGACCCTTTCTATTTTCAGAGGGAAAACCTCTGCTACCTTGGGGAAGGCTGTGTCCCTCACCCAGAAGGCTCCATTCTCACCCCAGGGTCCATCCCTCTCCCCGAACCCCTTTCTATAACATGTCCCACATCTAGGTCTTTCATTTGCAGTTTCAGTAAGACAATCATTTGTCTATTTGTATCCTGTTCTCCATATCTCTAGATTAACTGGGGATACAGGGTTGGGAGGAGAGTCTCCTATTGAGAACTCTCCACAAAGGGTACTCACCTTATTTATTTGGCACCTACTGAATCCAAGGTAAACCTACTGTTCTAAGTCTATCTATACATCCATGGGAGGCAGATCCAATTCTCACAGACAGCTTAACGCATAATGAGGAAGAAAATATTTACTAAAAAAATGTCATTTTTCCTTCCACAGAACAAGGAAGTCACATTATATTACACAGATGAGAACATAGTATCTTTCTTGCTTCCACATTCTTGATGGGCTCCTAATTGTATAAAAACAAAAGCTTTAAGACAAACATCTGTTGAGAATTTGTTCTTACTCTGCTCAACTGTCAACCCATGTAATGCACGGTGTGAGGTAGTGAATTCTGTCATGGCTACTTTCTACACTGATGGTTGGTGAATAAGCAGTGGATAACATCACAGTAATTCCCCATTACTGACATGAAGTAATTCCCCACTTAAAGTCACTGATAGGTTCTTAGAAACTGCAACTTGTAGCAAAACCACCTATAACAAAATAAGCCCTTGGACACTGTCACCTCCTCGAATATTGCCTGAAATGTCTTTTTTCTTATCAACACTATAACAAATTAATGTGGACCAAAATGATGTTACTCAGGCTCTGCTGTATTTCCCAGGTACTCCTTGTCTCCCTCCCACCCTTTTCTCCCCAACACAACCCGAGTGGGACAGAGTCAGGGTCAGGGTACACCCCCACAGAGGAGATGTGAACTCCGAATGCAGAACCAAGATGGGGACATACACATGGAAGAAAACACGTGGTGGGGACAGAAGAACAACAGAAAACTGCTTTACTGACACACAGAGGAGGGGGCAGACAGATTTAGAGACCACACTACTCCTTGTCTTTTCACAATATAATGAAACGATTCTAGGGCAAGCTCTGTCAGATTTACTGGTTTATCATTTGACTAGAAGGCTTTCACAGAAAGAAAACTTGGAGATCTGTGGGTCTCACAATATATTTTTTTTCTGCTTTGCTTCTGAGTAACGACAACAACAAAATAATTCAGTAATTGCTTGTTTAACATAAATAAAGAATAAGATGACAATTTCCTACAAATGTTGGTAACATTGAGAAGCAGTTGGCAAGGAGTAAATTAAAGATTAAGCATTACTACACTACAGTTACAGATTAAAAACAACCACTCTTAAAAATATGGAGATTGACTATAAAGTACCAGTACTTTGATGGCAAAATCCTGATTCTACTGTTCACAGCTATTTTTATGAAGTACTTATTTTTATAAATACTAGTTATTAATAGTTATTGTCTAGTATTTGCCCAGAAAAATACTTCTACACACAGAATTTCACAGAAAGCCTCTAAGCAAAGTGTCATTTTATTCATCTCAATCCATGTAGAAAGGCTTCATAAAATTGCAGTGGCTTCTGCAAACTTATGTAACAAAAATGAGACAGTTACCCACACAAGAGGAGCAAGCCTGTTACCACCAGGGTAATCTTTGACCTAGCTATCCCTGTTTAGAATGGCGCCTGCTAACTTCCTTCTACTTACATTCCAAATGTCACTTCCTCAGAAGTCTTCCCTGATCATAGCAATTTAAATCACCATCCCCCTGCAAGAGCTACTCTACCCCAGGAGTCATTAAACTCCACCCCTGCCCCAAGTTTAATAGGGTTTAAGACATGTTTGCTTTGTTTCGATGTTGTTGCAAATACAGTTTCACCAGAACAGACCTTGTTCCTTCACATGCTGTCTGTGGTTGCTTTCCCATCACAACAGCAGAGCTGAGTGGTTGATATGAGATGAACAACCCTCCAGCCTAAACATTTACTATCTGGTGGTTTATAGAAAAAGTTTGCCGATCCCAGTTCTACCTCATTCTCCATTTATTTTCTGGACATGTATCATACTTGGTGAATCTATCTACAGCCTACTTCTAGAATGTACACTCCCCAAGGGCCAGGTTTAATCATCTCCAGCCTCTAGATCCACAGGCCACCGAAAAATAGTTAGTAACAAATGGCTCCTGGTTCCTCTAATTTCACAGTCCTTGGTTGATTTTATAATTAGACTGACCAACAGAAGGAAATACCCGACCCTCTTTGTTGTTACATTTCATTATCTATTGACCCTGTTCAAACAGGCACCTGAAGAGCATTGCCACATAATTCATTCCAATACTAAAGTTATTTTAGTTAACTGATTACTATTTAAATTTTAATGAATTGTTAGCATTTTTGGATAATGATGAAGTTTAAAAAAACTACAGTCAGTTTAATTACTTAATGCAGCATAATTTTTTTTTTTCAGTAAAACAAAGTTGGGAAGTATTACCTACTAAAAATGACACAGTGCGATCATTATAATCTATGTCCCATCTTTTCTCTTTCCTGTTAGAAAATTCCTAGAATAATTATCATGGAGAAAAAAGGGGGGGGGGAGGAAGGAAGGAAGGTGGGAAGGAGGGAGGGAGGGAGAGAGGGTGGGAGAGAGGGAGGGGCGGGCAGGCAGGCAAGTAATTCTATTCTTGCTGGCAAATTCCTATGCAGCTCCTTTTATCATCACCTCTTGTGCATCCCTCTGGCCCAAAAGACCAAAGAGAAATCAGGCAGTGGTTAAACAATGGATTAACACATTTATCAAACATAGCTACAGATGAAATAATCAGGAGAAAGAATGTCTGTGGTAGCATTCCCCAGTAATTTCCCCCAGAGACATAATCCTAGACATGAGTAGAATGGCAGGGATTGGTGAGTTTCAGCTTAATTAGTGACAAGAGTCCAACTCACCTTCAAAACAGGAGAACATCCTGTTCTTGTTTTTAATCTTAAATTTTTATTACATTGATTTTCCTAATAGTACTGATATTTGATGCTTGCACAGTGAGACTCATTGTGATTGATGAGGACATCCTGTTCCTGACTGTCACCTCTCCATCAATTTGACCTCATCACATACCTTTCTAAAATCTACTGTATTTTCGGATTCTCCAGGATCTTCAGTTGAAAACATCAGAGACAGTTTTTTATGTTCTAAGTCAGGTGACAGACTTAGAACTTTTCTACTCATTTTCCCCAAACTGCTTAGATTTGTTAAGCTCTTAATCAGAACTGAGATGCTTACCAATGTATAGTGCCAAATATATAAAGTCAACTTTCTTTCTCCTTTGTGTCCCCCAATATTTGACTTCAGAACACTTAGAAATAAATGCAGAGGGGGAAAAAAACTTTTATTTTATGTTTGTTGTTCCTAAGTCAGGAATGCCTGTTGTGGTGGTTTCATTATTAAAAAACAACAACAAAATACAACCTTAAATAGGCTTACTTCCCCTCTATGAGCTCTGTGTGAAATAAGTTCCCAGGGTTAGGAAGAAACAATACACAATACCAGAACTTCCCAAAGGAGAGGCCCATGGAAACGCAAATACAGTTTTAATGTAATTGTTTATTTAACTTACCCTGACAACCCTATTTAATCTAGTACCCCAATTATTCTCTCTTCCCTTGCCCTGCTTTATATGCTTCATAACATGTACCACGACATTATTATTTTGTTATCTTTGTATTAAATTATTTATTGTGTTATCCATGATAAATACATATGCTCAGTCTCCCATTCCACTGAATCCTTGGAGCTTTGAACAACAGCTAACATATAGATGTTCAATATAATATTTGTTGAGCTCAGCGGACACTGCTCTCCTTCCTATTTTATTTGTTTTATTCTTGCATTATTTCTGTACATCCTTCTATATGCTTTTGATTCCAGTGGCCCCATCCCTCTAACTCATCTTCAGGGCAAATTCTGTGCTGCAACCGGAGCTGTCTGACCACCTCATGCAAGGACCTGCGTGCCTGGGCACTTAGTCTCCCCTAAGTGTATGTGATGTGAAAGTGCCAGGGCACCTCCTTTACGCATCAGTCCTCAGCTCCGTGCCTGTTTCTGTGGACCCCAACCTAAGCCATGGAGTGCCTGAATAGGCACTGTAAGAGTCCACACTGAAGTCGTCCCTTGAACATTTTGCAACAATCACAAAAGCCACATTTCTCTTGTTTCTATTCAAAACCCTAAAGGATTGATATTTACCATGTGACTCTATGGTAAATTAATTACTTGGAGCATTTTAGAAAGGGCTCAGCTTCAAAAGTAATTTCATGAGCAATAACTATAAACCACTAGAAAAAAATAAGTGACCAAGTCAGTCTCCATTAACCATGCAGAATTACAGTTTGCTGTGATTTGAAAAGCACTGCTCTTTTCAAAACAACAGAACTATAACAAAGAAAATGTAAAAATAGAAACATTTGTATTTTCTTATTGCAACTGATTCCAGCTATGACTTACAAAAAACTGTCATCCTTTATTTCTTTAAATGTTAGTCATGATCCTAAAAGTGAAACTGGGAAATACCTACTGCTTGCATAGCTATGAGATCCATAGCTCAAGAAAATGGAAACATGGTTGTCTCTTTTATTATTAAAAAATACATTTGCTTTTAATGCTGCTTGCTTCTCATAACTGCCTGCTAATATCTTCATTTCTCAGTCAAAATGTGGGTAAATTGAGTTTACTTTGCATTCTCCAGAATAGCATTAGTAAAAATGATACATTATCTGCATGACTAATTTTGATTAAATTGTGCTTCATCTAAATATCTAAATGCCAGGTTTATTTCTTCAAATGTCCTTTTTTTAGCTTGTACTGTCTCCCACAATTCATTTTCCTTTTTACTCAAGTGGTGAAAAAAAGGACACCATGTCAAAGGACAAATCCCAGATACAGAAATAGATAATGGCAGCATTTTTGAATACAGATTAATATAGTCTTCTGAAATCATTTCTAATAAAAGAGACAACCATGTTTCCATTTTCTTGAGCTATGGATCTCACAGCTATGCAAGCAGTAGGTATTTCCCAGTTTCACTTTTAGGATCATGACTAACATTTAAAGAAATAAAGGATGACAGTTTTTTGTAAGTCATAGCTGGAATCAGTTGCAATAAGAAAATACAAATGTTTCTATTTTTACATTTTCTGCTCTCATATGTGCAGTTTCCAAAGCTTCCGTCATCTCCTTGTTACTTTAGCAAAGTCCTTCTCTGTGTCACTCCTTAAGCAAAAGTTTATCATCAGTCAAGAGCTATTTCATCATAAATCCACAGGGTCTCATTTCCCGTGCATGCATTCTCCTCATGTCCCACGTTGTCCTGTATCCGACAATAACACTCTGTCTTCACAGGACTGGCGTCTCAGCTGTTAGTTCTCAGGAGCTCCCTGCCAGGCTACATCTCAAGGCACTGTTCACGTCCTGCTTCTACGGAGGTGGGTGCTGCTCAGAGTGAACCTGTGGCCACGCTGACTTTAGGGACCAACACCCAAGACAGCTGGGTGGCTCTTACTCCTCCTCAAAAGCCCCGGGCCTGTCTCTGACTTCACCCCAGCTCTTCCTCTCATTCAAAGGGCCTAATAGGCCACCTGGATATCATGTGTTTGGCCCATCCCTTCGCAACCACCTTGTCAAGTATCTATGGAGATAAATAAACACTGGGAACTCACTGTCACGGAGACTGCATCCTCTAATTTATGTCATGCAGACAACCATATGACATGTGCAATAAACTATGAGAGTGGAGTGTATGTGAACTAAGTTTAGTGTTACCAAAACTGTGCAGATAAGCTAATTCAGCACCTTCATGAATGTGTGTATTTAACATTTTGCTGCATAGTAATTATACATAAATAGTAAGTAGTTTTTCATTAGCTGCTGTGATTAATTTTACTAAACTAAATTTTAAAACTTTTTTCCTGCTCTAGATGTATGTGATTTAATAACATCTATATCAACAAATTTCCTTCAGATCATATAAATCCATAGAGAAATGAAATCAAGGAACAAACAGGATAAACCAAACAAAACTTATGAAACTTACTACAGAGTGAAGGCTCAAGAGGCGGAGAGTGGGGATGCAGCGCAAAGGGAGAGGGGGGACCAGTGGACTATGATGGAGGTCAGTGGGTACTTTGGAAGTGGGTGTGGTATGGCCACATACATCTGAAGAGGTGTGTACCTGTATACAGTGTTGAAAACCAATGTGATCTCAGGTAAGGAAGGAAGGAAGGGAGGGAGGGAGGGGGAAAGGAAGGAAGGAAGAAAGAAGGAGGAAAGGAAGAAGGGAGGAAGAGTCAAAGACAGAAAGAAAAGAGAAACAATCAAAGACACTAGTCCAAACACCAGCCCCCTCACTTGAGCTTCCCCATGCAGCCCGCTCACCCACTGGCCCTAGTGTCAGATACTATGTTCTTATCTTCAGTGTGTCTTTATTATCTGGGTTGATAATCCCCTACCCTACCAACTCTAGTGCTTCCTCAACCAAAATGAAGGTCAAGTAACTCTTTTCTACCTTTAGAAAAGCTGAACCACACACTCTAAAAGCTCCATAAGTTATAAAGTTAAAAAAAAAAATCAGACAACTAATGTCACCTCTGTATGGTGGAATCTGGTTCAGAATTGCCACAGTATAATCTAAATACACAGGATTCTAAATTCTCATTCTCATGACTAACACCACACCCCCAAGACAATTCTTACTTTTCCACATGTTGCCCAGTGCCCTATGCTCTCAAAATGAAAGGCAAATGCAGCTGAAGGCCATGGAGGTTTGTGGAATATATCTTTGCTAACCTTGGCTATACTGCTTTGATTTGGGGGCAGATTTGAGACATAGGAGCATTTAAGAGAAAGTACAAATTAATTTCTCAAATTTTTCCTCTCAACATGAACACAAATTCTTCTATTAACCAAGAGCATTTCCCAATGGTGTGAGAACCTCTTTGTTCTCACAACTCATCACAGTATTCCCAGTAGTTGCATGAGCCCCCTTAAGAACATAACCTAGTAACCAATTACATTACTGTTAAGTTGTATACATGGAAGTCTGGGTGGGATGTTCATGAAACATGACACCTTTTTAAAAATATATATATTTCTACAAGACTCTAGATCCTGCTTTAGGAGACTGAGAAGTCACAATATATGTGATAGCCGTTTATATGGCTCAGAGTGATAACTGTGTGGACTCTGATCATAAATTAGAAAGCACTTCAAAAATTCATAAAGGACTTTTAATAGTACTTTGAGAAATTTGTCACTTTTGTTTTCTTTTATGTATACAACAGAATAGCAACTCTCAAAGTACCTCCTGGGAGTTCCAAACCCTTTTAGGAGACCCATGACACCAATTTGTTTTCATAATAATACTGAGATGGTCTTTTCACTGTGTTGATATTTGCACAGATGGTACAAAAGCAATGATAGATATAATTGTTGGTTCCTTGGCACAGATCAAGCCAGTGGTATCATATTTAATCACTGTATTCTTCATACTCACAATTAAAAAAAGTTTACTTAATGAAACAAAAAGCACTTCTGCTACATAATGAAATACTGTGGTTATCTTTCGGAAAAGGGCATTTACAATCAATATGCTTCCAAACAAAATTAAATTTTTAAGGGTTGTGTCTGCCACAGTAAAGTTAAGAGCTTTCCAATAAGTCAAGATTCTTCTGACTAGGTTGGTGATGATATTATCAAATACCATTTTTTGATATTTTATAATGAAATGTGCCAATATTTTCCAAATGACAGTTGCAGGACGTTACAAAATCATGCTTGAGTAAAATATCCATTCAAAGAGTAAGAGAGGTCAATAGACTTTAATGTAACAGAATATGAAAGTTCATTGAGGTGGTTCCAATGTGCATTCAGCTTTGCAACTAGTGTGGTTTTGTTTTTGTTTTAATTAAGAAGCTACCATTTGTCAAGTTTTGGTGATGTGTCAGAGAAGAATACCTAAAGTTTTTGAAATAGTTATTAAAAAATAGGCAATATATAACCTGTATAGATCTCCAAATAAAGCCTAGAGTTTCTTTTCTTCATATGTCACCAAAATAATACATTACAACAGATCAAATGAAGAAATAGATACACGAATCAGCTGGATTCTATTAAGTCACATGTTAAAGGGATTTTGAAAACTGTAATGTTACTCTTTACGCTGCCAATTTTGATATATTTTATAAAATATGTTATTATTTTAAATGCAATGGACTTATTTGTTATTTTATTTTATTTTTTTTAAAGATTTATTTATTTATGCATACAAGCACTGGGGCACAGGCCAGAGGTGTGGGGGGGTGAGAGGATTCACCACAGAGAGCGGGGAGCAGAACAGGCAGATCAACAGAAGAACACTGCTGAGGGGAGCAGTGGGCAAGGCAGGAGGGGTCTGCTGTGCCATGTGGGTCCTCCTCCCTAGCCGGTGGCAGGGATTGAACTTGTGCTGCAGTGGCTGTGATTTGCTTCATAGTGCGTTGCTTAACCCACTGCGCCACCAGGGGAGGCCCTTATTTGTTATTTTAAACACAACGCATATAGTTAAATTTCTCAGTTTGGATTTATAATAATAAAAATATCAATGAAGAGCCTCCCTAGTGTCACAGTGGGTTAAGCAACGCACTATGAAGGAAACCGCAGCCACTGCAGCACGAGTTCGATCCCTACTGCCGGCCAGGGAGGGGACCCACATGGCACAGCAGACCTCTCCTGCCTCGCCCCGCTGCTCCCCTTAGCAGTGTGTTTCAGTCAGTTTGCCTGCTCTGTTCTGGAATCTGTCTGGTGAATCCTCTCACCCCCCTGGACTCTGGCTTGTACCCCAGCTCTTGTATGCATGAATAAATAAAATCTTAAAAATAAATAAATAAAATATTTATTTTAAAAAATCAGTGAATAATTTTCAAAAAAAAGCAAAGTTCCGGAATAATTTTTAAAAGTGTAAAGCAGGGGCCTCCCTGGTAGCGCAACGAGTTGAGCACTGCACTGTGAAGCTTCCGCGGCACAGCAGTGCAAGTTTGATCCAGGGCCAGGGAGGGGACCCGCATGGCGTAGCAGACCTTTCCTGCCTCGCCTGCTGCTCCCCTCAGCAGTGTGTTTCGGTGGATTCGCCTGTTCTGCTCCCCACTCTGTCGCTGGTGAATCCTCTCACCTCCCGCGACTCTGGCCTGTACCCTACAACTAAAGCACATTGTTGAGGTTGGAATTACCCAAATTTTTTGACTTTTTTTTCCACCTTAGTGCAAGCACAATTATTCTCGTAAGAACTACACCCTATGTGACGGTTGCTCTATGACATTATACACAGAGACATATTGCACAATTTCACTGAGGCTCAAAGCCTTCCTATCAAGGGGCCAGCCCTGGACGGAACTCTGCTCCTCACTGTGATGCAGTCATAGGAACTTGTTCAAAGTAGAATTTAAGTAAAACAGATTATTAGTTTTTTGATACTTGGGACTCAATAACAACAACAACAAAAATTTGTAAGGAAATGTTCACAATAACAGACATATGCAGTTTATAATTTTATCTCCATACCTAACTATCTTATTAGTGTGGGAGTTAAATAGATCTAAAACAATTGGTGTATGTTTACAAGTATATGACTGTGTCTATAAAAGGGGAAGGGCAAAACACGGGAATAAAATAAACACTAGTTTTCATTTCCAATGATATCCTACTGCAACAGGATATATAAATTATTGGTAAGCAAGAATGAGTCCATAATCAATTTATTTTACAACTGTGGGAAAGCTTACTTACTAAGTTACTCTTAAGATTTTCACAATTCAGTAAGCATATAAACCGGAAGCATAAATTAAGAGCTGGTAGAGATCAGGATATTGGTCATGTAAGCCCCAACTCAAAGTATGACTGAGATTTGTTTTTAGTCACCATTCCCATGACTTGACACATATTAACTGAAAAGATTCAGTCCATACCATAACCAGATTTATCATAACTTTATAAATGAATATAAAGAACCATGTTGATTCTGAAATGATACCGAAACTATTAAACCCTGGTGCCAGTAAAATGTTTTGCATTGATGTGATTATCCTGGATTCTTTACAAACATAATCATAAGATCCTAACTTTTTTGACATGATGCAGAGATACACACCCTCCCGCCAGCAACAGTGATCACTTCTGAGTTGACTTTCAACTAAGGAGTACATGCCTCCCTGGAGAACAGGACTCAGAAGGGATGGGGAAGGAAAGGCCCAGGTCGACTGCAGCCAAGCTCACCTGCCCGTGACATGAGCCAGCAAACTGAAGGAGTGGTTTGGAGAATCATAAAAGTACTTTAAACTCCCTTATTTTCCCTGCCCCACTTTCTGCTCTAAATTCCAAAACTAGAGACTGATATGCTTGATGTTAAAATGAAAACACCCCGGAGAAAGGTAGAGCACTGAAGTGGAATTAGGTCTATCTGCCTCCTCCTCAAGATAACCTGAACCCAAGAATCTTCGAAAGTGGGTACTTTTGTTCCCTCTGCCTTTATAAAACTTAAGCTATTATACTCTGGTTTGGGTTGTTCCCCCAGGTCCTGTCAGAAAGAAGAGCCTAGACCCTGTGGCTCTATTCATACTCTCCTCATTTTTTTTTTAAAGATTTATTTTATTTATGCACACAAGAGCTGGGGTACAGGCCAGAGTCTAGGGAGGTGAGAGGATTCACCAGAGACAAAGTGGGGAGCAGAACAGGCAGACTGACTGAAACACACTGCTGAGGGCAGCAGCAGACATGGCAGGAGAGGTCTTCTACGCCATGTGGGTCCCCTCCCTGGCCAGCGGCAGGGATCGAACTTGTGCTGCACCACCAGGGAGGCCCTCTCTCCTCATTTTTTAATCTTCCACCAGGAACTGGGGTTGGCGAGGGTTGGGAGGTTGTATTTTTAGTCTGAAGTACAGTTTTTTCCTGCTATATTTCTGACTTAGACAAGTTGCCTTTTCCACAATCAATTTCACAATCTAATGGTAAAGTTGTGGGAATAAAATCCAGAATTCCTGTTCTCGCATCTGTGTCCCCTAAAACAATGAGCACAAAATGAAAACTTATACCCACTGATACCATAATTCAGCCTTATCATGATGACCATGAACTCCTGCTTACCACCTGACTCCAACTCATACAAAGGTAAGTTAATCATGAGAAATCTCCAGGAGGCTTGACAGAATGACAGGGTATAAAATGGGGAAATGGCAGAAGCCCCAAACTGGAGAGCAGGAAGATGGATGACAGATTTCTGCCAATAAGCCTGGAAATATCTGCAAGCACCTATATAGTCCTAGAAGTGCCAGCCAAGCACAGGTCTTAGACTGGTCCCTGCAGATGTGTAAGCTGCAGTGAGCCACTGCCACCAGCGCTGTCTGGGCAGACCATGGAATTCTGGGGTCAACTAGATATGTAGATTCACGACAGATTTTTCACTACTCATATAAGGATTCAATCCCACAGTTTGCTACCGAATTTTTTAGATCCTGCTTTTCTATTCTTTATGGGAGCTATAACCGTACATGCTTGAATGAGGAAAAGGGGGTGTAAAAAGTATAGGAAATAAAATATATGTTTTCATTTCAAATGATAGCCTCCTGCAAGAGGAAGCATCACAGTAGGAGATAGGACTGCATCATGTAGGGATGACATGCTGGCAACCTGAACTGGGGTACAGCTGCGGGGTAGAATAATGTGAACGTATGCTGAGAGTTTTTTTGCAGCTAGAGTCAACAAAATATGAGTTTGGTTGGATGCAGCTTATGAGAGGCAAGAAGAGCCAAAAAGACCTCTCTCCCCATCCCAGTTTTTGGCTTGCGTATCTGGGCAGATGGTGGTGTCATTTACAGAATCAGGAAATGCAGGAAGAAGAGGAGGTTGAAGCTGGGAGGGGAATGATTATGTTCAGCTTTGGACCACTGGTTTTTGAGATGCCTATGGGACATCTCAGCAGATTTTGAGGAAGAGGAAGCAACCAGCTGTGGCAGGAGTGGGAAACTGTGCAGCCCTTTGTTCTTTGCAGCCAGGGCAGCCTTCTAAAAACAAGCCGACTGGCTAGTAATTAAGTACCAAGTGTGGTGGAGGCAGACATTCCTTTGGAGCGGCTGTAGGTCACTAGCACTCTGCAGCACTATTTATTTGCACTGCTCTCAAACAAATAGCACATCTGGAAAGATAAACGCCAGTGTCCAACCATTCAAGTCTGTAAATCGAAAGGTATCTCCCAGTAACAAGTGAAACAAATGGTATTCAAAAGTGCTAAGTGATGCCATTTGGGAACTTCACAGGTATCTCTTTGTCATAGTTCAATAACCAACCTGCCCCACTCAGTCTTTAATTCTAAACCATGGCTTCAGCAGTGCTTGTGTCACCTTACATCACACAATTTAACATTTAGTGCCAATTAGTAAACTCTGCAGTGATTCATCTATCACATCATCAACAGCAACTGTCCCCACTGGACACACTGGCTGACAAAATGAATCTCCCACATAAATGAAGACATATTTTTGATCACCTTTATAGGACAGTGGTAGTAATAATTCAATGTTACAAACCAACCCAAGTTAATTTTAGCAACCAACAATTGTCAAGTTAGAAGTAAGGAAGGTTGTTCCTTCTACACACTCTGATTTTTTTTTTTTTGAAAGTAGAGCTTAGGTGTCTTTTATTTTCAGAATAACAAGTATTTAAAAGAATTAAAAATAAACAGTCATTCATCAAATCAGTGCTTATACATGGTTTAAAGAGACACATTAAAATAGAAAATTTATAACTGTGTCAAAAACACATATGCAAAGTAAGCCCCTAACTTTTGCCATCCCAACCCGCTGTATCACACTGACTGCCGTGATAATTTTAGGGGGAAAAAAGTGTTTCTATTACTTTAAACAACACATTTAAACAACAAATGTTTTTGTTCCCAGCAGTACCCATTGATTTCTAAAAATATTGTTGCTAAAGTGACATTGTATTAGTGCATTAGTACCTTAGACTAATTAGTACGTTATTTCAGGCTTGCATCCTTAAAAATCAGGGAACACACTCAGTGGTATGTTAATAGAAACCTGCTTACTCTCTGTCACTGCTTACTCTCTATCTATCTAGCACTGCTCACTCACTATCAGGTGGCATGGGCTCCTTGAAGTGGAAATGCTGGAGTTCTAGACCTTGGGTCCTAACTCCAAATATGTTTTGATGCTGGGCCTACTGATTCTTATGGTTTATTTATTCAAAGAGATAGAGTCTATTAACTATTTATGACTAACTACTTACTTTTAGAACTATTAAGTTAACCAATGGAATATGATTCCTAATGTTTCTGTGCTAATTAAGATGCCTATACTGAAATCACCAGTGCTAATAACCTCCTTGGAACGTTGGCTTAAAGGCTTAAAGGGCTAATTAACGCACGCTGCCTGAAAGATGTGCTCTTGAATGAAGCATCCTGAAATGTTGGTGAAGGCCCTATGAATTTAGCCTAATGCCCATTTATACCCACACAGATCACATACTGACTTATTTTAAAGTAAAAGTCACACATAGACAACATGACATTAGGTTCTTTATGTTGTCACTTCAATGTTAAAAATAAAACCAAAGCCTCACAGAATGAGCTGTTCCAATAATCTTTTGCTACATAACAAATCACCTCAAAATTTAATGAAATCTAATATATAGCATGATGACTACAGCTGATATTATATACTTGAAATTGTTAATATATAGTTGTATTATATGCTTGGAAGTTGCAAAGAGTGAGCTTAAGTGTTCTTACCACAATGCAATGGTAATTATGTGGTTCATGCATGTCTTAGCTAACGCTGTGGTGGTAAACATTTTGCAAAAAATAATTGTATGCCTTAAACTAGCACAACATTATATGGCAATTGCAAATTTAAAACTTAATGAATCAAAACAATAATCGTCATTTATCTTGTTCATAAGCACACCATCGGTTCATGTGCAGAGGCAGCAGTGACTCCTGTCTGTTCCCAGTTATCTCAGGCCTCAGCTGAGGAACGTCCAACAGCTGGAGAGGGCAAAGGTCACAGAAAGTTTCTGGACTCTCCTGTTTGGTGCCAGGACTGAATGACTCAGACACAGTCTCAGTTGGAGGTTAATCTGAGCATCTATACGCAGGAGCTCATTACAGAATGGTCACTGTGTTCCAGAAGGAGCACCCCTGGAGTGAGTGATCCAAGAGAAGTGAAGGGCACAGATTCACTTGCACCATATTCTGTGGTGACAAGCAAGTCAGAAGCCTCCTTACCTTCAAGACAAGGGAATTAGACCCGCCTCTAGAGGCGCAGTGCAGGGTGCACTGCAGAGGAGAAAGTGGGATGAGCAATAGTTGTTTCCATCTCTGGAAGAAACGACCTGTGTGAGTTAAGACTCAGAAATGAAACAGTCCTGGCCTTATCCTCAAATGCCTCGTAATTTAGTTGTGGATGCTGAAAATTAAACTAATAATTACTACACAGAATGACAATAAATGAGGCACTGCAAAATATGCTTCTCCATTTGTTTTCATAAGTAAACTTTTATTGGGACATATAATTATTCGATGTATTATTTATGACTTTTCATTTATAGTGAACAAAACTAAGTGAATTTATGACAGATACCATATGGTACATAGAGCTTAAAATATTTACTTTCTGGTCCTTTAGAGAAAAAAAAATGCTAGCCTTTGCACAAATTCTAGTATAAAATATTCTAGTATAAAATATTGAAATTAAACTTTCTGTGGGTCTTTCCAAGGAGACAACACAGAAAAAGTAACATTTACACTGAATTTTATCTAATTATTTATTTCCATTGTTTGACAGAAGGTAGTATTGAAGGATATGAATGGGATAACTAAGAGTTCACCCAACAGAGGTGCTGGGGAAGGGGTAATAAACAGGAGCAACACACATTATATATATATATATGGAATTGAAAGAGGGTGGTATTCAAAGAACTATAAAAAGCTCAGAATACTAGACCATGCGGTGGACATTCCCAGGCCAGAAAAGAATGAGAGCTAAAAATGAAGTTTGAAACATGAAAAAATTCTCTTGGTAGAGCAGCAATGAAGACTGACCCAGACAGAACTGGTACAAAAGTAAAAGCGGGACTGTATCCAGATACTCACAGGCGTGATTCTCTCACTTAGTCAGATGTCTTCTCTAATCAGTGTAACTAGAATAGCAACTCTATCTCATTCCTCTTTGTCCCCTTATTCTGCTTTACTTTTCTTCCTAGCACTTAATACAAGATACCATTATAGGAAACACCTCTTAGGAAACAACTGCTAGTCGTTAGATAGTAGTCCCCTATTAGATCGTAGTTCCAGAGCTGGATTTGTATCTGCTTTGCTTATTGCCACCTGAATATAGGTGATACCATGGGAAGATACGAGTTTTTTTTTTCCAAGAAATGTTACAAAATAAGAGAGGTGGTAACTAATTGGAAGAAGAAAGCACTGTTTAAGAGACAGGCAGGGAAAAGGGAGTCAAGATACAGGAGACAGACAGAGAAAAACAGAGAACAGCTGGTACCAGATGAACCAAGGGCATATATTTTCAAAAGGAAGATGAGTCAAATGCATATGTAAGAGGCAACAGACTGATCAATCTGATAGACCTCTAGAAGAAAGACATGGAACTAATTAATTTATATGCCTTTGAGGGTGAGGAATGGATTATGAATTATCTATCAACACATTCATTTTAATCCATAATAATCAAAGACTATTAACATATGTAGTGTAACAAAGGATGTCATATAAGTCTGCCTTGGCGAACTGCTAGTTGTTGCCTAAGAGGGGTGTTTCTAAGTCTTTCTATAAAACCCAAATTGAGAATCTGAGCTTTGTTTTGTTTTGTTTTATTGTGAAAATGGCCATTCTGGTTTTGAGGAGTGGTTTTGCGAGGCTTTTGAGCAGCACCAAACATAAACCAGATTAAAATAGAGCTGTTAAAACATACAAAGGAATCAGATCCTACAAATTACACAACCACCCTATTCCCTGCCCATCTGCCTCCACAGATAAATCATTGATTTCAAGATCTCCACATTCCTTTCTGGCAGCTGTAACACTCTAGGATTCTCTCCTGAATTTGGATCTCAGTATCCCCCATCAAGTAGTTTTCCTTTACCAAACTCAGGGTTTCTTTATCCCCCCTCAGGGCTCAAGTCCAAATGATCATAGACTAAGTGGAGATTGAGACAATCCCTTATCTAAGGCAAGTGCAGGTGTAGGGTCTCTGCATATTTCCATTATTCCAAAGAAGCTAGAAATTTGGCTCTTACATTTAAAGTTTAGCCCAACACTAGTCTACGTATTCCTGTGAAGGTGCTATGTAGACATGGTTAACATCTATAATCAGTTGACTTTAAGCAAAGGAGATTACCATTGACAATGTGGGAGGCCTCATCCATTCAGTTGAAGGTTAGTCTCAGTGCTATCAAGCTTTCACCAGCCACTGCAGCACAAGCTCGATCCCCACCAGGGAGGTGACCCATATGGCACAGCAGACCTCTCCTGCCTTGCCCCCTGCTCCCCTCAGCAGTGTATTTCAGTCAATCTGCCTGTTCTGTTCCCCAACCTGTCTGTGGTAAATCCTCTCATCCCCCACACCTCTGGTCTACACCCCAATTCTTGTATGTATAAATAAGTCTTTTTTTTTTTTAAAGCAAATCACTGAAAAGAAAGAACAATTAATTCTGCCTCAAGATGTAACATCAAAATGCTACTGCATTTACAGCCAGCCATTTCAGACTTGGAACACATACACAGGTACAGATAAACATATACTTTCTATTTCTCTAGAGAATCCTGATAGACAAAGTAGCCAACTCAAATTTTTGTGAAACTCTATATAGTCCAAATAAGACACACACATGAACCCAGATTCTACTTGCAACACACCAGTTAGTAAAATCATTTCCCCTACAATCCAGTCTACCTTCTCAGGAACCATTTTCACATATACCTGGTCATTCACAGCACCATGTGCTTCTCTCCTTAGGAAAGCTTTTCCCATTTTTATCTTCTAGTCAAATCCAATCCATCCTGAAAGCACTAGGTTCAAGCTTTCCTCTTTTAGGGACCGTCTATAATAATTTGATGTCATGATAATGTCCATACTTTCCTCTGTAATGAATGTTCATATAGCATGTATTATGTTATGCCATATTTATGATTTTTTTCAAATTTCTCTCAAAGTGTGATCCATCTTTTCTCTCAAGTAATAATAAGTTCTTACCTTTAGAGATTGTCTGCCATCAGTCTGCAGCTTGTACTGAAAACAAATTGCTCTTGAAATTGAAGGACATGGCTTCCATTCTCAACTCTGCCATGAGCTCAGGGGGTCACCTTGACAAGATCACTAACCATCTCTGGGCTGCAGTTTCCTCACCTGTGAAACAGAGCAGATCTAGTTAATTATTAATGTTTGCTTACTGCTCAGCATATACCAGACTCCAGTCTACAAACTTTACATGTATTCACTCATGTAATCCTTAAAACTTTATAAGGCAGGTAAAATTACATAGAATTAAGACACAGAAATATGAAGAACTTGCCCAAGGTAGACTTGCAAGCAATGGGACTTGGATTAGAATTCAAGTCTGGTTCCTGAGTCCCTGTTCCTAACCACTATATTATGCATAATGCATACTGAATAATTCCCACAGCTTCTAAGATTCTGATTCTATTTTCAAAATCACCTTCAGAATACTTTTACTATAAGGCCTGTAAGTCCTTACAATTAGGACTCAATAAATGTTATAAACGAGTCAACTCCTTTTTGGTTAGTCTTGGTTTACCAAAATGACCATGAAGGCCTATCAGGTTGCACAGGTATCATTTGACTGAGACCATTTTCATAGGTCACCAGTGAGGAATTCTAATCACTGATTTGACTATGTAATTCCCCGTCTGCATTAACTTTGTGTCACTCACATGTCAGACTTTATCTTATACCATTTGTTTTCTGCAAAGCAAGATGAACACATTTCTCTAGAATTAGTTTCTAATGCAAGGCTTTAAAAATACTTCACTTGATACTACAGATCATATATCAATAGTTTGGATCACACAGGTAGCACAAGCCCAGAATAAGAGGTAGATTTTTGCCAGTAGGAGCAGAAACAGTGAACTCAAAATATTGGAGTAGATGCTGTCAATAATCCACTCATATCCCCTTGGCCCATCCCAGAAGTCTTAAAAGAGTTCCAACTTCAAGCACCTGTTTCTCTGCCCAAGGGCATGCTCAACCTTAGTGTTTATCACAGGCTAAAAGTGCCAAAGACCAGGGCAACTTTCAACTAGTGAGGAATAAATAACCTTCTTCCTCCTCCATCAGTAGAATGGTTCTGAGCATGCTTCACATATTTCTTTGGAGCAGTCAGAGGCTGAGCCCCCATGTCCACAATGGTCATCAATGTGGCCTTTGTTGGCTTTTCCTCAAATATCTCACCATCACATTCTTTCATCATGCCTCCTGGGGTCATCTCACATATTAACTACTTACAACTAAATCCTATTCTCAAGCTTGGAGGAACCCAAAAGAAGACACTGAACCTTCTCTTTCAAGTTTGTTCACTTTTACTTCCTAGTTTCCTTTTTCTTTTTTGAAGATTTTATTTATCAATGCATACAAGAGCTGGGGTACAGGTCAGAGGTGCAGGGGGTGAAAGGATTCACCAGAGACAGAGTGGGGAGTGGAACAGGCAGATCAACTGAAATACACTGCTGAGGGGAGCAGCGGGCAAGGGAGGAGAGGTCTGCTGTGCCATGTAAGTCCCCTCCCTGGCTGAGGATCAAATTCCCACTGCAGTGGCTGTGGAAGCCCCACAGTGCTGCACTCATCCCCTTGCGCCACCAGATACTTCTTAGTTTCTAAAGCTACAATCTTCAAATCTGTATGGCTCACAGTCCCCAAAGCAGCCATGCTTTGAGTCTGCTGTTTGAGGATGTCACCAGTTGTGCATGAGAAGGCTTTATAAGATTGTATAAATACACACACACACACACGCATGAAGGAAATGACTGGAACAAGATTTCCCATAATGTATTTCCATAGAATCTTAACAAATTTTACTTGAAAAACCATTTTAATGTTTTAATTCCAGAAATGCTGGGTTGACTAAAGGGCAGAGAGATAGATGGTATATACCGTGATTCTGTAGTGCAAAGGGAAAAAATATCTATTTTCCATAACTGACATTATCTTGTTCTTGAGCTTCTCTATTCCCACCAATAGGGAAAAATTAAACTTGCCAATTAAAAGTCCCTCCGTCTTATGTACTGTGAAAAGTCTTTGGGGCTAAATATTTAGTTAACCCAAAGTTTAAACTCCTGTTAGAGTTTCTGTCCTCTCAAAGGGTCAAAGCAGCTCTCATATCCAAAGATGGGTTACACACACAGAAGCAAGCACACCTAATCCGGTGGCCGAGGAAGGGCAGGGCAGGCTGTGCTCTGGAGAGTCCTCTATGGAATTTGGTGAGATGGACCCAGTGCCCATCAGAATCTACTGGAGAGAGTGTCACAAATGCAGTCTCTCAGGCCCTTTCTCTGGGTGTTTTGATTCAGGGACATAGGAGTGAAGCCTATGAATATGTTTTCACAAGCTTCCTAGAGGGTTCTGAGGTAGCCAGGCTAAAATCTGGCATTTGGGAAACACTAGCATAGTTCACCCTGTTTCCTACCAAGCTTTGACCTTCCTGCTGTACTGTAAAACAGGAAAGATTACAGTGAGGTGTATGTACATGCTTTAGTATGCTGTCACTGATTTGTCATGAAGCAGAATGGGACAAGGATATCAGGTATCCATGTGAATCCTGGTGGCAAATATAATGACAATGCAAATATGGTAATCTTAGAATTTTCTTTAAAGATTTTAAAAATTTATCTATGCATACAAGAGCTGGGGTACAGGCCAGAGAGGACCCACCAGAGACTGAGCGGAGAGCAGAACAGGCAGATCGACTGAAGAGAGCAGCAGGTGAGGCCGGAGAGGCCTGCCACGTCAGGTGGGTCCCCTCCCTGGCCGGGGATTGAACCCGCATTGCAGTGGCTGCGGAAGCCCCACAGTGCAGCGCTCAACCCCGTGGGCCACCAGGGAGATCTGGTAATCCTAGAACTTATAAAGCAGATGAGAAGAAACAAAATGAGATAAAGATCCCTCTGGTATTAATTCTGGTCATTTCAATACCATTAAGATGGAGGCGTTTCTAAGAAAAGCCCCACAAAATCCCTGAGAGGAAAGAGGAACCGTTTCATGGAGGAAGATAAAAAGAATTTGCTTTTACTAAAAACTGCCTCTAAAATTCTGGAAATCACATCTGATTTAAAAGCTGCTGTAAAAGAAAGAAGATACTATTTTTATATAATCATATACTTCAAACATTAGACAAAATGGTTGCTGTTCCTCTGGTGTTTTTTTTTTTTTATAATCAGAAAACTTTACAGTATCACTTGAAGCATTTTCAAATTGAATATTATAGCTAATGAATAAATAGAATTGATGTTATGCCACTTAAAGTTGATTCCAACAAAGTCTTTCACCCAAATGGGCTTCATAGTTCAAATCCCATAAATTTAAATTTCACCTTATCAAATCTAACCGAAAACATCATGTCTGCCTTTTTCTTCCAGGAGGACGTTCACCTGATGTACAGAGTATGTGGGTTTGGGCTGCAGTTGCAAACAACTCCAAGATTTCATTCAGCACTTGACAAAAAGGTGCATTTCTCACCCATACCCATGCTTACCATGGGAAATGCTGCTGACTCCAGTCTCACAAGGACCAGAGAGACAAGGTTCCATCTCAGCATGTGGTTCCCAGTTCTCCACAGCAGACTGCAGGAGTTGTGGTAACCTGTGAGACACCTCTGCTCATGCTTGATTGGTCAAATGGATCAAGACGATGTGGTACATACACACCATGGAGTATTGATATTACCATAAGAAAAGATGAAATGCAGCAATTTTCAATAAAATGGAGGGAATGTGAAAGAATTAAGCACAACAAAGGAAATCAGAATGATAACAGATATTGGACATTTAACGGCAGACAACTTAAAACTTTCAAAAACCAATGGTCATCAGTAACATCCTGAGGACTGTGAGGTTAAGAGGGAGGGAGGAGGGAGAGGGACAAGGTGAAAGAAAGGAGGGAAGTGTTTTGGTTGGTCTTGACAATTACAAGGTCAACTAACCGAATTCCTTAGTATCTACTAATCTCTCTTTTATATATATTCTTTTATATATATTCTCTGCACTGCCTAACTAGAAGAAAATCCTTGGCAAGTGAAGGAAGAACTGCATTATTGTAGAGGAGTTTGAAGAAGGCAATGGGGAGGACTGCCAGTTTCTGATTTTGTAAAAACCTTTACTAACACTACTACTAAACCCTCCATATACTGTTCTAGAGACAAGATATAGACACAACATCAATGACCGCCTCAGGTTGACTGCCATGTTCTAAGTGTCTCATGATACAAATAGCAATAGTTCATAATGTATGATAGTACTTACATTTTATCATGCTCATCTAAGCTCTATCATCTCTAATAGTTGTCAAACTCCTTGTCTTTTGTCTCTGAGCACACATATAGCTATATTTTCAACAATGTTATGTGGGTCATGTGACAGAGTTCTAGCAATGAAATATGGACACAAGAGTTGTGAGCCATCCTCAGATACCGTGGAGCCCTTAAAGCTCAAGGGGAGAACAGAGTCACTAGTTTAGCTGGGTCCTGAGTGAAATCTTAGCATGGCACCTCTCCTAACCAACCACTCTGGGATTATGATGTGAGAAAGTGACATACCACTGAGATTTCATTATAGTGATTAACACAGTTAGCACGTCCTAATGAATCTATTGAGATCACTGTACTTGCCTCAAAGAACTGAAGTTCTCTGAAAGGTTGAAATGGAAGGGGATGGTCCATGGAGTATAACCCTGCAAAATTGGTAATTGAAAACAAAGTCCAGGGGGCCCTAGAGAAGTACTCTAAACTCTTCCCCACTCCCACCCCTGCCTGCTCACAATTTGCCTCTTCTTGATTGTTTAACAACTACAAAATGCTTCTTGCTGTGCCCTGTCAGAAATGCCATGATTTGGTCCCAACCTATCCTCTCTTACCCTTTCTTCCATTCTGGAATACTTATGGAAATTTCACTCTCTTCTGAACTTTAACTGCTGTGAATCATTCCTACTGCTAGAATACTCTCTGTCCTTACTTCTGCCTGCCCAACTCTACTTGTTCTCCCTGCCAACCATCCCTACTGAGATTTTCCCTCCGGAAGGCTCAGCTGAAAAAGACAGTGTCCTATTCTGAACTCCTATAACCTTTTCTGCTGGGTGATGATAGGTGGGCATCATCTCTGCCCTGCTAAGGTACCCTGCTAAGACATCCTTTGCAGACAGGGATGTCTACATGATACCCAGTAACAGGCGTTTAATGGGTACATGAACAAATGGGAATGAAGGCGTACATCAACAAGGAGCTGACAGAGTTCCATCAGCTTAGACTCCCCTCCAAATGAATCCTAATGTGATCATATTTCCTGTATAACACTGCCCAGTCTGATGATCCTCCAGCTACATAAAGATGGAACAACCAGGGAGGTCAGTGCCTGTGAGAGGCAGACAGCACGGTCCGCAGTCCAGCACTCTCCACCTGAAGCACTGAGATTCACATTGTGGGAGAAATATCGCTGGACAATGGACTGGAGATGCCTCCCCAGTCAGAGTTTAGCCTAAGTGCAATTAACATACCAGTGCAGGGTCAGTTAACAAGTCAGATTCATGGCTTAGTCTCAGCACTCCTAAACAGAGGTGCAGATAACAGGTCAGGCTGGTCTGTGTCCTTGGAAAATTACCTCCCTGCAAAACTCCCCCTTTCTTCTGGAACCTCGCCTTCAAACATATGGTTTGTATATATATATTTTTACCCATGTAGCAATGTAGAGATAGTAAAATATAAAAGGAGTTCCCAGCATTTGTTGGGGGGGCCCAGATTTTTGGAGAAAGGTCCGAGTCTGGGTCCATATGCATATGAATCTAGAATAAAGTGCCTGGTCTCCAGAAAGCCTTGAGTACTGCCTGGTTTATCCTCCCATAGCTTGGGTTAGGGGCCAGAGGAATTTCCATAACAACATGGAGAGGAGTCTGCCACTAACTTGGAGAAGAAGAAAAAAAAAAAATGCTTAATTAAGAGAGTAGAGGACGTTGTTTAAATTTTAAATATTTGTAAATATCAATAATTTTTTGGTAAGTACACCATTTTGGAACCTTTGTTAATGCACTCACGCAGAGAAAAGAGACCAAGTGTACAGCTTGAAGGAGGTTCACTAACTGGTACTGTGGTAACCAGCCCTTCACCAAAAACAGAACATTAACAGCAACCCAGAAGTCCCTTTCTCTTCTCAAGTCAGTGAAAACTATTGTAAAAGAAAAAGAATGGAGAAAAGAGAATAGAGAAGAAAAAAGACAGTGGGAATGGAGACGGCTCAGGCATCTATTTTTATTTATTGTTTTATTTATTTTTATGTCAAATACATATAAATAAAAGGGGGGAAAGGGCATCTACTTTTAAACAAAGAAAGCGACCCACGCTGCGGCCGGCCGGCTGGGGGCAGCCTCCTGGGAACTCCAGCGCTCGCTAAGACACGCCCATCAGGGCATTTCCCGAGCTGCAGAAAATGCTTGGTGGAACTAAAAAGACCTACTGCAGAAAAAGTGGGCGGCGCTTTGGAGGTGAAGGGGATTCTTACTGTGTAGACAGCAAGGCGAAGGCCGAGACAGAGACAGCCTTGTGCCGCCGGGTACCTGCCTGCGATACGTGTCCGCCGTCCGCAGGGAACCTGCGCGCCGCGCCCTTGGGACTTGAGAGCAGTCAACTAGGTCCCCGCCCGCCGCAGAGTTTTGTGAAGGGCGGGCTGCGGCCTCGCAAAGTCCCCCTGGCAGGGCAGTGATCGGCTCAGGGCCACTCCCCAGCCGCACCCTCCGCCCCTCCGCTCCAGCTTCCCATCCACAGCCCACGATTTTTCTGAACCCGGAAGGCAGGGTATCCTCTTAGTTTTCTTGCAGCGGGCTATGACTACTACCAGACTCTAAGCTGGGGTTCCAGGGCTTTGGAAGGAACAAAATCTCACAGACAGTTCTGAGAAACAGCTTTTATTTAAGATGCTACCCTGGTCCTCGGGACCAGTGATTTGAGAGCAGGCTTTTTCAAGCCCGTTCACTGTCTTCCTCGTTCCTAGGATGTTGGTAGGCCCTTCAACAGGAAAAAACCGTCAATGAAGGAACTTCACTCTACTGCAGACAGCATTGTCTGTCAGGATCATGACGTGTTTAAGAGGTAGCTAGAGAGAGACATTAGATGGGTGTGTAGGTAAATATTAACAGATAAAAATACTTGAGAGTGGGTCTGGGTCTTGATCATATGGGAGGACTTTTTGTTTTTGATAATTAGATTTAATTATATTTGACATCATTTGTAGTCCCCAGGGAATTCCCACCACCATTTTACCAGTGCACAGTCACCTCAGTCCCTTGTGCTCTTTCTGCCCTCATCCAGTCTCCATTCCCTTCCGCCCCTCCCCCCCATGATCCCTTTGGTTTGTCTTTGACCTTTTGTCTTTTGTTCTTGTTGTGGTTTGTTTGTTTTGGGCTGTAATTGTTCATTTCCTTGAGCTCGGTGCTCCTGCTCTCTCTCTCTCTCATTTCCTTGAGCGCTCTCTCTCTCTCTCTCTCTCTGGTTGTTATTCCTTGTAGTTGCTGTTCCTTTACATTCCTCCTAAAAGTGAAACCATCTGATATTTTTCTCTTGCCTTCTGATTTGATTCACTGAGTGTAATTCCTTCTAGCTCCATCCATGTTTCTATGAATAGCCCTAGCTTATCATTTTTGATTGCAGAATAGTATTCCATTGTGTGTATGTACACATCTTCTTGATCCAGTCCTCTACTTTTGGGCATTTAGGTTGTTCCCAGGTATTACCAATTATAAATAGTGCTGCAATAAACATAGGGGTACAGGTATTCTTTTGGATCAGTGTTTTTGTGTCCTTTGGGTAGATCCCTAGGAGTGGAATTGCTGGGTCATATGGTAGCTCTATTTTTAGTAGACTGAGGAACCTCCATACAGCTTTCCATAGTGCTTGGATTAACGTGCATTCCCACCAGTAGTGTAGTAGAGTTCCTTTTTCTCCACACCCTCGCCAACATTTGTTGTTGGTGGTTTTTTTGACATGTGCCATTCTTACTGGTTTAAGGTGGTATCTCATTGTGGTTTTAATTTGCATTTCTCTGATTGTGAGGGATGCTGAGCATTTTCTCATGTGCCTGTTGGTCATTAGCATGTCCTCTTTGGAGAAATGTCTTTTAAGTTCTTCTGCCCATTTTTTGATTGGGCGTTTTACTTTGTTTTTCTTGAATCTTGTAGTTATTTGTGTATCATTGTGATCAGACCCTTGTCTTTTGTGTGGAGTGCAAAAATTTTTTCCCAATCAGTGGAGTATCTCTTTGTTTTTGCTAACATTTCTTTTGCTGTACAGAAGCTTTTTAATTTGATGTAATCCCAGATGTTTATCTTCTCTTTCATTTTCATTGCTTTGGGGGATGCATCTTCAAAGGTGTCATTGAGATATATGTCTTGTAGCATTTTGCCTATGTTTTCATCTATATATTTTATGGTTGGAGTCTTACTTTCAGTTCTTTTATCCATTTTGAGTTGATTTTTGTACATGGTGTGAGGTAGTGGTCTAGTTTCATTTTTTTGCATGTGGTGGTTCAGTTTTGCCATCACCATTTATTGAATAAGCTGTCTTTGTTCCATTGCATACTCTTTGCTCCTTTGTCAAAGATCAGTTGTCCATAGTTGTGTGGCTTTAGTCTGGGCTTTCCATACTGTTCCTTTGGTCCATGTGTCTGTCTTTGTTCCAGTCCCATGCTGTTTTAATTACTATTGCTTTGTAGTAAAGTTGGAAGTCTGGGAGTGTGATACCTCCATTCCCCTTCTTTTTAGTCAGGAGAGCTTTGGCTAATTGAGGTTTTTTGCGTCTCCATGTGAATTTCATCAACATTTGGTCTGTTTCTTTGAAGAATGTCATTGAGATTTTTACTGGAATTGCATTGAATCTGTAAATTGCTTTTGCTAGGATGGCCATTTTGGTAATGTTGATTCTTTCTATCCATGAACAAGGGATATGTTTCCATTTCTTCATGTCTTCTATTTCTTTTAACAGTGTTTTATAATTTTCTCTATACAGGTCTTTTGCTTCTTTTTTAAGTTTATTCCCAACTATTTGATTTTCTTGTTTTCAATTGTAAAAGGTATATTTTTCTTGATTTCTTCTTCTTCTTCAGATTGGTTGTTTGTATATAGGAAGGCTACTGACTTTCGTGCATTGATTTATATCCTGCAACTTTACTAAACTGGTTGATTGTTTTACTTAGATTTTCTGTAGAGCTTTTAGGGTTTTCCAAGTATATTATCATATCATCTGCAAATTATGATAGTTTTACTTCCTCTTTCCCTATTTGGATTCCTTGTATGTCCTTTTCCTGTCTTATTGCTCTGGCTAGGATTTATGGGACAACTTTTTGGTGGAGATGGTGTGGTAGGGGCAGTTTGGGGTCCTATACTTCAGTCAATGTTAATAAGGGAACAACAAAGACAACCAGTACTTGGATCAGAGGGGCTATAGAGTGGGTATTTCTGAAGCATTGTGGCTCCTTTACAACGTTGGTCAAACTGCTTTCCTTTCCAACTTCCACACCATTTTCCTCCCCCAGGTCCAGCTAGGAAGTGTGGAGAGGAGGCAGACCGCAGGGCTTTAGGTTAGGTTGTTCAATGGGAGGGGGAAGAATGTCTGAGTTTTGACCAATCTGGGAGTTAGTGACTAAGGACGATCACCCAGTATTCCTCTTGCTCTTGGTTAACACAAGGAAATCGCTGATTTTCAAAAAGAGATATTCCAGACAAACTATCCATTCCATAAATATTTATGGAGACCTTCACTTTGTATGTGTTGGGGCCCTGGGGGATTCAGTGAAAAGGGCAATCACTGTCCCAAAGAACTCACAGTATGGCAGAGAATGCAGCTGAGTAAACAGCTCCCCTCCTCTGGGAAAAGCCCTATGAAGAAAGCCACTGAGCAGCTGTGGGACCTGGGGCAGACCAGTGCGCTGCTGCCAGGTGCCTTATACTCATCATCTGTTAGTGGAGATAACATAGTGCCCCTGTCCTTGGGTTGTTGTGAGGATTTAAATAGTTAATGTACTCGAGTGCTCAGAACAGTATAAGACACACAGAAAATGCTAGGGGACAGCTATTTCGTGGTGGTGCTGATGTTACTGTGATTGCTATGGTGACAGATATGAATGGAGGAAAATTGCCTTAACCCTGTGCTTTCCTAAAGCAGAAAGCCCGCCCAGAGGAGGATATGAAAGCGGAGTACTGAAAAAGCAGGACTTGGTCAATGGGCCAGAGGGGATGAAGGGAGCAGCATGGGGAGGCTCAGAGGTGTGAGAATGAATGTGAGAGCAGGAGTGGGCTGGATTCCGTGTGGAGGTGATTTGGAAGATGAGGCAGACATAAGGATAGATTGATAAGGGATAGATCATAAAGGGGCTGATGGAGTACACAAAGAATTACACAGAGGAATACTACTCAATTAGTTAAAAAAAAGTAAATCTTGCCATTTGTAACATGGAAGGACCTATAGGGTATTCTGCTTAGTGAAATAAGTCAGACAGAGAGAGACAAACAATATGATTTCACTCATATGTGGCACATAAAGAAACAAATGAACTAATAAGATAAAAACAGGCTGTTAGACTATAAAACAACAGCTAAAAAATCAGATGTTGATTCATAATGATATACACCTGAAGTGTATGTAATATTATAAACTAATATTACTTCAATAAAAAATCAATTAATAGAAGCATATTTTATGGAAATTGTGCAGGGCTTGCTAATCTGTACTTGCAACATTTAACCAAATAAGGAAAAAAGTACACGCAACGGTCAATTGCTAATAATAAGAAAGGAGAATTCATAGAATGTTCCACTGGCTCCCGGAATCTGAAACCCTGGGGTTGTATTCTTACAGCTCCTTTTCTCAGAACCTGCAGTGGCTCCCCTCTACTCTCATGACATACGAGTATCTTCCAATGACACACAGGACTGTGGCAGAACCCCCTCCTCTCCTCTCCAGTGTCCCTTTGTCCTTACTATCAGAGCCCTGACATTTGTCTGATCGCCATCTTTCTCTGGCAAGACAGGAATTTAGCAGGTAAATTCTGATTAGCTTAAACCGTTCAGATAATTCTAGCCCTTTCCTAGTGATTGGCTGAGGGATAGATGCCTCAATTGCTATAATTCTCATCAGAGACACAAGGGAACCTATGTCTGGAGCCATCCGGACATGGCCAGATCAGGCGCTTGGTGCCCGGTCCAGCTGTGCCCAAATAATGCTAGGTTTTGGCTCTGACCTTGAGCTTCCATTTCCCAGGTTTGATGTCGAGCTACCCGTCCCATGATCTGAAATGCCATGATTGGCTGCTATATGTCACGTGCCTCCCTGTTCCCACCCAACTTCTGCACTATATATACAAGTAACCGCCTCAGAATAAACGAGACTTGATCAGATCCTTGTCTTGTCTCCATTCTTGCGTACCCCTGTCTCCCTAACCCCGCTCTTCCCTCAGGTCTGCCGTTGATGATCCTGCTGGTTCAGGACATGTGGCGCCCAACATGGGGCCTGAGTACGAAGAGATTCCCCAGAGGGAGAAGATGCCACTAAGGCTAGCCATTATCCCATAGGCCTGTCATCGCGAAAACCTGCATGGATTTCGACAAGGTAAGAGACTTGGCGTCTGAATATGGGACAGGAATTAAGCCAGCATGAATTGTATGTTAGTCAGTTAACAGAGGCACTCAGAACGCGTAAAAAAAGGTTAAAACTAAGGATCTTTTAAAATTTTTTGATTTTGTTAAAGAAAAGATAACAACAGGCCTGCCCCCCTTTGCCTCAACAACCAGTAGTTAAACCGCCTCAACAACCAGCAGTTAAGCCAAAAGACCCCTCTAAAATAGGTCTAAACCCTAAAGGCCCTCCTGAGGACAAAGACAGGCTAAAAGACCCTCCTCAAATCATTCATAAGCCCAAAGATTCCGGTCTGTCCATTACAAAAAACCTTTACCCCTCTATTGTTAATGAGGCAGCTGACTAACCACCCCCCACCTCGGAAGAGGAGGACGTGTCAGTAAAACAGCACCCTCGATAATATAATTAAAATGGGCCAAATACAAAGAAAAAATGTCTTCTGAGACATGCCACCTGTTCCTAGCTCGAAAAAATGATCCAGATCCCTCAGAAGTGGACGGAGACGCCCTTTTGGAAGAGGCAGCACATTATCACCCTCGCCCTCCTTCCTACCATGTGGCCATCACTGCTACAACTCCGCCACAAGCCCCCACCGACCCCAATCAAGATGTAAACGTCCAAATTTCACAGTTGGAAGAAAGAATACGCCTACAAGCACTGTGGGATGCTGTAGCGGCAGGAAGGGAGCACAGGAGGCAGGGTTCCATATGGTTCTGGCAGACGGGTCAGGGAAGGAGAGTCTTGGAGCCCTAGGTGGCTTTTCATACTTTATTTAGTAGAGGTGGCCAGGTACATGGCAGGCAGGGGTCCCGGGGGGCCAGGAGGCTGGCAGCCCTCCCAGCCCCCGGCGCATCTCACCCCCTCGGCTGCTTTCTTCTCTCTCTGCTGCTGCTGTTGGTTCCTTCGTTGGTCGGTCCTGTCTGTTGGTCCTCGCAGTTCTCACAGTTCTGGCGTCCTCATGACGCTGCCCATTTATGCCCATGTCCAACACAGGTGCTCCCACTTGCGCATGCCCACCCTGGAATGCTCGCAGCACCACAGGTGTCCATCATCAGTGGTGGGAGGGTGGAAATACCTGATCAACCTTTACCCTACAGATGCACTCACACTACAACTAAATAAGTCCAGACTCGGCCCAGGTACTGGCCCTCCCTCCTCCGGGGCTCGACCTGCCACCATCTTAGGCTATCCTGGCGCCATTTTAGATCAGGCTGCTGTCTCAAGTGTGGCCCCTCCTTCTTCCTTCCCCCTTTCACTTTTGAAACGCCCGCCCACACCCCAACCCACGTGTTCCCAGTTATGGAGGCAGCCAGTGCTCAAGGACAACCTCAACGCTATCATCAACCACATACCTTTCAACATTTAAAAGAATTAAAAACTGCTGTGGGTTAATAGCAGCAGCGACCTTATCAGGAGCTCTTTCGGAGTCTAAAGTTTATTTTCTAGGCAACCCTTGGACTTATGAGATGCTTATGGGCACTGGAAATTATTCAGATATGCACACCCAGCTTCAGCTAGATCCTGGTCTTTTTGCTCAGATCTCCTCTGCCACCACTAGGGCTTAGGAAAAAAAATCCCCTCAAAACATTATTAGTTTTTATTAGTTTTAATATTAGTTTTTGTTATAAAATATTATATTTTATATATATTTATATAATAATTTATATTTATATTTATATAATAATATGATATATAATATACATTGTTTTATATATCATATATCATATATAATATATCAATATAAATTTTAATATTAGTTTTTATTATAATATAAAATATTGATATAAAATAATATATAATATATTAATATAAAATATAAATAATATAATATAACAAATAATATAATATATTATAATATAAAATATTAGTTTTATTAGTTTTAATAATAACATTATTATTAGTACTGCTGAACTAATAAAACAGTTGGCTTTTGAAAACGTCAACCCAGCCTGCCAAGCAGCTATCAGACCTATTCGCAGGAAGGCCACTGATATTTCTGAATACATTCGCATCTGTGCTGACATAGATCCCTCGTATCAACAGGGACTCGCTATGGCTGCAGCCTTCAGAGGCCAAACAGTCTCGGACTTTTTGAAGGCCAAATCAGACACTGCTCGCAGTTGTTTCCGATGCAGAAAGCCTGGTCACTTCTCAAAAAAACTGCCCCCAAAATGCCTCCACCCCCACACAAAGAACCCCAGGCCTCTGCCCACGCTGTAAACATGGCAGACACTGGGCCCGTGACTGTAAATCTAAACCAATGCTCAGGGCCAGTCTTTACCACCGGCTTCCGGAAACGCGAAGAGGGGCCAGCCCCAGGCCCCGAAACAAGTTCTTGGGGCAATTCCCTTCGTGCCTGCCAGCCCCACCAATCCTTTTCAGAACTCTGCCCAGCCACCCCCAGGAAGTGCAGGATTGGACCTCTGTGTCTCCTCCAACACAGTATTGACCCCTGAAATGGGATATCAAATTAGGGATGGATGTCCGCGGTCCTCTACCACCACACACCTTGGGGTTAATTATAGGTAGGGGAAGTATGGCCCTACAAGGCCTTAAGGTCCTCCCAGGGATGATTGACAATGACTATTCAGGAGAAATTGTTGTCTTAGCAAAAACCAAACAGGTCCTCTCTGTTCCTTAAGGTCAAAAAATAGCTCAGTTGGTGCTACTCCCTATGGTTCAAACGCCTTACACTCACTTGCTTGAAAATAGGGACTCTAACAATTTTGGCTCTTCTAATGCTTTTTGGGTATACCCCCTTACCAGCCAAAAACCGTCCCTCACCCTAATGCTTGACAATAGATCTTTCTAAGGCCTCACTGATACAGGGACTGATGTAACCATCATAAAACAAGAAATTGGCCACATGATTGGCACACAGTGACCACCCTAACTAACCTCAGGGGCATAGGACAAAGTCAAAACCCCTGTCAGAGCTCCAAATACCTTACTTGGGCAGATAAAGAAGGTAATTCGGGACTTATAAAGCCCTTCATCATTCCCAGTTTGCCCGTTAATCTATGGGGCAGAGATCTGCTTTCCCAAATGGGGCTTCTTATGTACAGCTCAAATGACATAGTAACAACCCAAATGTTAAGGCAAGGGTTTTCTCCTGGTCAGGGATTAGGCAAACAGAACAATGGAATAAAACGGCCCATCCCTGCCTCTGGCCAACAAGATAAAAAGGGCTTTGGAAATTTTTAATTAGGGCCGCTGACTGTCCTGCACCCCTCAGATGTGCCAACCCCATTGTGTGAAAATCAGACGACCCTGTATGAGTAAATCAGTGGCCCTTACTCTCAGAAAAGCTCCTTGCTGCCCGTCAGTTAGTGCAGGAACAATTGGCAGCATGGCATGTTGTGCCTAGCTCTTCTCCATGGAATACACCCATTTTTGTCATTCGAAAAAATCAGGTGCATGGCGTCTTTTACAAGACCTCCGTGCAGTTAATGCCACCAGGACTCCCCTCCCCTGTTTCCGTCCCTCAGGGCTATCACAAAGTAGTTATTGATCTTAAGGATTGTTTTTTTTTTTCACTATCCCTCATAATCCTGCCGACCAAAAGAGGTTTGCATTTAGCCTCCCCTCCTCTAACTTCAAAATACTTTTCCAACCTTACCTCCCCCTTCGATCTGGGGACGATTTCCTTTTTCAATTGCTCCTATACTATAGAAGTTAATGGCACCACCCCACTCTGTCCTCCAAATGGCACGGTCTTCATATGCAGCAACAATATAGCCTACACTGCCCTGCCAGCCAAATTGGACTGGTCAATGTGTTCTGGGGATTCCTTTCCCTGACATTGACATTGTCCCCGGGGATCAACCTATGCCCACTCCGGTAATTGATCATTTCCTTACACACCAAAAACGGGCAGTTCAATTGATCCCCCTATTTGTTGGACTGGGAATTGTTACAGCCACAGCCTCTGGAACTGCTGGCCTAGGAGTCTCCCTGTCCCAATATACTAAATTGTCAAAACAACTCATTTCTGACATCCAGGCTCTTTTAAGCACCATCCAGGACCTTCAGGACCAGGTTGATTCCCTGGCTGAGGTCACCTTACAAAACAGACAAGGCCTTGACCTACTAACTGCCGAAAAAGGCGGTATCTGTTTAGTTTTACAGGAAAGATGCTGTTTCTATGCTAACAAATCCGGAATCGTTTGCAACAAAATCAAACAACTTCAGGACAATCTCGAACATCAAATTAAAGAACTGGCCGATAATCTGCTCTGGACCGGTCTACAAGGACTCTTGCCCTATCTTCTTCCTCTTCTTGGTCCCCTATTGTCCCTCTTGCTAATCGTTACCATTAGTCCGTGTGTGGTCAACTAAATCATAGCCTTTGTTAAACATCAGATCGAGTCCATTCAGGCGAAACCTATTCAACTCCATTATCACTGTCTGGAGATGCGGGATGAGGGTGGCCCCTATCTGTCATTGGACCAAGCATATTTGGGCCCTCTTTTCCCCCTGTGCAATGGGCTGGACAGCCAGTGACAGGTAAGATCAGGAACTGGGCTGATACACTCATCCATATTGCCTAGCTTAAAGGCGTTACCCTGATTCCTGACAACCTAAGACAGGCGCAGTGCCCTTGGGGCACCACATCTCCCAAGACTGGCTTGATCCTTTCACAAATAATACAGAAAGGGAGGACCTGTTTGGAGCCATCCGGACATGGCCATCCTCCGGGTTCGCCCTGACGTGACAAGATCAGGTGCTTGGTGCCCGGCCCAGCTGTGCCCAAATAATGCTAGGCTTCCTGTGCCCAAATAATGCTAGGTTTTGGCTCTGACCTTGAGCTTCCATTTCCCAGGTTTGATGTCGAGCTACCCGTCCCATGATCTGAAATGCCATGATTGGCTGCTATATGTCACGTGCCTCCCTGTTCCCACCCAACTTCTGCACTATATATACAAGTAACCGCCTCAGAATAAACGAGACTTGATCAGATCCTTGTCTTGTCTCCATTCTTGCGTACCCCTGTCCCCTAGCCTCTGCTCTTCCCTCAGGTCCGCCATTGACGATCCTGCTGGTTCGGGACAAACCTAGGAGGCTCTGAGAAACTATTCCTCTCTCTCAAAAAAGAAACACAAGCAGACATGCTTCTTCTTTCCCTGTTGTATTGTCAAGTGACTCCTGGAATTACATGACCCCTGGAGCATCTGACACATTATTGTGCACAGTATTGTTAGGTAAGCTTATGCTCTATTGGAAACTGAAGATTTGAAACAAGTGCATATGAAATAGGTAGAGTGGTTGTTGTATCTTTGGTAGATTAGGAAGCTGAGGGTGATGAATTAACATAAAATTAGACCCAGAGAGTGAGCAGGAATAAACCAAGTTTTCATGGTCACTACTGCTTTTAATATAATATCAGGATATTTCTATTTCATCTCATCAAAAACAGACTGAAAAACTTCATAAAGATTGGCATTTGTGCTCAGACAACAAAGCAAGATACTTGGATAAACTGTTACTATAAAATGCCTTTTTGACATTTTAGTTCAGATTCTGTAAGTCACCTAATGCTTAGCTTAAAGAATGTGAAAATACGAACTGTAGTGTTTTTTTAAGCTAAGAGCTATGTACATGTCTAAGTTAGCCACCCCTCAGGAACGATAACTGACAACAGAGTTTCCAACCAAGGTGATCCCCAAAAGCATCTGGGCTACAGGCATTATCTCACAATGAGGAGCATCTTCAGCTGACCCATGTTATAGTCAGTTCGAGGTGCTGTAACCAATACCATTGACTAGATGCCTTATAAATAACAGGAATTTACTTCTACAGCTCTAGAGGTGAGAAGTCTGGGGTCAGGATGCCAGCTTGGTCAGGTTCTAGTGGGGTCACTGATGGCCCCATTCTCCCTGAAACCTCATGTGGTGGAAAGAAGGCAAGAGAGCTCTCTGGGGTCCCTTTTACAAAGGCATGGATCCCATTTATAAGGGCTTCAAGCTCATAACCTAATCACTCCCAAAGGCCCCATCTCCTAATTCCGATACCTTTGAGATTAGGAGTTCAACATATGAACTTGCGGGCTAGGACACATTCATTCTGCTACCCAGTGCCAGGCAGATGTTGCTGTGTACACGTGCCAAGACATGAAATACGCTCGGGAAGCACAGACTTGTCTTTCCATATGTCTGACTGCATTTTTAACAAACCTTCCATCTTAGCAAACTGATTTGTTCACTGTCCCCACAAAACCTTTTGGCTTAAACACCTTCCCATGTGATTCCTCTTGCCTTAAATCCTGGGCTTCCCACTGTATATTTAAAAATTTCAATAATCCCAACCAAAATGATCTCCTCCGGTAAGCTGTTATGCTATGTAATGAACAAAACATAATATATTCTTAAAATACTTGGCCTATATATACTATTATATTGCACTTCTTATATCCTTATTTGCATGTCTTAATCTCTCCAACTAGGCCATAAATATTTCTCTGAAGGCCATTTCAAAGAGGCTGCCTCATAGCAAATAATTATTAATCTTCTTATTGACCACTGACACATCTTAACTGTTCTTACTTTCAAATCCATTGTATCTCGTTTCTGTGATTGTTGGGTGTGGTACAGAAAGTCAGATTATTTGATTTTAGATTATATTTTTTTTAACCTAAATGTAGGATATGTCTACTATATATAAAACATGGTGCTAGATGTGTGGAAATTCACACTAGGATAAAAAGGAAAAAGAAATCTATTAATAAAACAGGATAAACATAAGGTCAGACCTTTGGGTCTTCTAAAATATCATGGGTATAACAAACCCTAATTAGTAAAGAATTCCTCTATTTGGAGGACGCATCCACATAGAGGAAGGAGCCATTTGTCACTATTTCTACCTTGGCACATTTAGTACATATATTCAAATTTTAGTGGCTATATAGGGTTTGGGGAAGAACAGTAGTTTTAATCCCAAACCACCAATAAAACCTGACGTATTTGCAAGTTTAGTCACAGAACAGACAACTTTACATAATTGGACTTAGCAGAGCCCAAAAGTGAGAATCTAGCATTTCTGGAATAACTAATGAGTGTGTGCAGGGGTGGTAGTGAAGAGGGCAGGTCATGTTAGAGCTTGAGCCCCTGGTTGTGATGAACCAGGTGAGAGAAGAAATCTGTTGAATGGGCTCATAAACAGATTCTTTGTGGTTAGCCCTTCTACCACCAAATCCCTCATGAGCTCACCTGCCCCCATGAGCCATCCCATACACTCGAGGTCAAACACTGCTTGGCAAGCTCCTATGGTGTGACTTCTTGATCCCTCCCTCAAATAAGAAAACCAGTTTTGAGAAAGCCACTGGGCTCCTAAGGGACTCATCTCATGTATAATAGGAATATACACTGGGGATGTGATAAGCTGGTGCCGTGTATTTGGGAGATAAACTTTGAATTAAATGGTTTGCTTGCTGATGTCAGCTACTGTAGCACTATTTACTGAAAGGTAAGACTCAAGGGTTATGTGAAAGGAGATAGATCAAAGGATCATTTATCGTGATGTCATTATAATTCAGAAGAACTCCTAATTACCTATCTATCTCCAAGAAACATCCATCCCAGCCTATCTGTTGTCCCTGGGGTTCAGCTGGAGTCCAGGAGAGTCCATGTTAGTTTAGGAAATCCTGGGATGGAGGAAAGCGGGTTTTGGCCCAAGATTGGAGTGTATTTGGGGTTCTAGAAGGCATTAAAGTCACCTGGAGGATATAGAGTTGCTCTAAAAATTATTTCAGATGACTTTGCTATGTATTGTCTACACCTATGGGAGTCTGGTACTCTCTCCTAGTGGTTCTATTAGCCTGATGGTGAGAGTGCTCAGCTCTGCCATTTTCCCATGATACTGAGTCAAGCAGGGTTCTGGGACAAGGATTCAAGGACAAAAATTTTGCTTTTACCAAAGGCTGGTAAACAACAGGTTAAAAAATATGATGATTCTTGGTCTGGACACTTGCTGCCATAAATTTCCTTGGCACATTGTTTTATTTTTACCATTTCTGAACCATCTTGTCACAGCTTATTAAGTAAGCTTATTAATATAGGAAAAAAGGAATCACAGAAGTTCAGAACAGACTGGTTCACACTGGATCTGCAGACACGGAGACCACCCTGGAGATGGTCTCAGGCCCTGCACACCACTGAGCTGCAGCTAATTGGTGCCTACAATAAGCCAACAATAAATGGATGTTAGCAAAGTCCACTGTCCTTGCCTTCTCAGACAGTAAGTTTAATTCCTTTGTTCTCAGACCCCAGCCCAGAAACCTATCAAGACCCTTTTCCCAGCACCTCAGGGAATCTTATGCCCAGAGAGGTTTCGCAGAAGCAATCTTTTCTTGCCTTTTTTGTTAATCCGTAAACACCAACTCCTTCCTACCTTCGCCAATGTCTGTGGAGCCCTCTTTTCAGTCTTGACCAGAGGGTCTCAAGAGCCCTTTCACCAGCTTGGGAGCAGGACCCCTCCACCCACAGCTCTGATTCCCAGTGGAGGGACAGTGCACAGAAGCTGGTTCTCTCCAGCTAATCCTCCTGAGTTGCTGGATGGTGGGATAGGACTGAGGAGCCCCTGGATCCTCTTCCTCCACCAGTGATAATACCAAGAAAATCCTTGTATTTTGTATGCAGTCAACCATTGCTTAGTCTCCATCCCCACACCCACAGACACACATATACACAGAGTAATAGTTTCTGTTTGAGCCAGAGACGTTTTAAACCCTGAATGCTCTGAAGGAAAAAAGATATGTTTTACCAAGTTAAAGAAGGGAGCTCTGTCTTTGAAAATGTTCAACTTGGTAACTCAGTCTTCCAGCTCACTAAGCTTCTCTTTCTCCATCCCTCAGTTATAATGTATGAATAAGCATTTGCTAATATATTACCACCAGGGAAAATTACCACCAGGGAAAATTAGTTGAATGGAGTTTGCAGGATTAATGGGTTTAATTTGGCTCCTACAAATCCTAATCTAGTCTGTTTCTCTAATTTTTGGTTACTAAGTCTTCTACTTACAACTAGTTAGAACTGGGCCTCCCTGGTGGCACAGTGGTTAAGCAACGTACTGTGAAGCAAACCGCACCCACAGCAGCACGAGTTCGATCCCTGCCCCCTGGCTGAGGAGGTGACCCACATGGCGCATCAGACCATTCCTGCCTCACCCACTGCTCCCCTCAGCAGTGTACTTTAGTTAATCTGCCTGTTGTGTTCCCCACTTTGTCTCTGGTGAATCCTCTCACCCCCACATTTCTGGGCTGTACCCCAGCTCTTGTATGCATAAATAAATAAAAAAACTTAAAAAAAAAGTAGTTAGAAATACATTGTGTGTGGCTATTATATGAATGTGGTTTTTTGTTTGTTTGGATCTAAATAATTTTCATTCATCAGTCTCAAAATTTTTAAAAATAGTTCAAAGATTAAAAAAAATATACCTCTATGGTAAACACTGCTGACTATCATACTTTGCCCTCTGCGCTGTAACAGGAAATGCATTTCTGACACTTTTAAATGAGCAATCACACATATAATCAACTTGGTTAAAACTTCCTTCCTGGTAACTGCAACACTTCCTCTGCATCTGGATAAAAGGGGCAGTCAAAAAAGCGGAAGAGTTTAGCAGAGTACTGGGCAGATTTGAATTTGTTTTGTTTTCAAAAATTAAACAAATGATCCTTCAGCATCATCGCCTCCGCTGCTCTATCAGGTACTGCTTCCTTCTATTTTTTGCTCTTTGTTGGGTCTGACTAGGAATAGTGACACTTCCTTCTCTGCTAGAATATTTTTATCTGGACCTGTTGGTGGTTGTTGCGATGATATTTACCATTGTATGTTTCTGTTTCGGGTTTGACCTAGATGTGTGGAGCGACAGCTCTGCAGGTGCATCAGTCTTCTTTTGTTTTTATTTGGGAGGAAAGGGGACAGCACAGGAGCCTAGGCAGCGGGGCTTCATGTTCATACAAGTGCATGCCTAGTGTTTATTGTACTTAACGGTGTTTCTGACGTCCTCCCGTAAAAGGAGAAAGCTTCATAGCCTCAACCATGAAGGAAAGCAGTGAGTATTTAATCAAACCCATTTGCTTTTACATCTTCTATCTTTTAACATTTTTTTGATATCACTGAGGCAGAAGCTATTGCGGTATATCTCTCTGGTGCCTAAGTTCTACTTCAAGTTAGTGCCAGTCTTAACAGATCATATAGTTCTCTTTTTTATTCTATAATGTAGGAAAAGACCAAATTGTGAATGCTTTAAGCCTCAAAGAGACAGTTTTTTGGAACAGTTGGCTTCATGTGTGTACTAAGTATAATTTTGTAATATTTTAAGAAAAAGTATATTGATTTTTACATAAGTTTAAATGAAGATCTGATGTGACTTTGGATCTAATGAAACATCCTTATCTTTTAATAAAAAACTTCTTTTTTGGGTATATATCAAATGTTTCATTTCTTACTATTTCTTTTTTAATTTCCAAATACTTTTACTTATTTTAAAAATTTACTTATTTTTAATATTTCCCCCTTATTTATTTCTTACGGAAATAAGTTGTGAGTCTCACTAACATTAGTTATTTAAGAAAGTAAATGATATTTTCTGAAACATTTTGTTTCAACAGTTGAGTCTTCAAAATATATGGTACAATGTTCTGATAATAAATATTAAAATGAAAATACCTTATTCATATTTCAATTTTAATATATTTAGTATTTCAATGATTATCTGAAGAGTTTCTTCCTGCTATAGCCACATCCTTCCTTGCTTTATGCAGGGAAAGTATTTCTTAAATATTTGTGACTAGTGGATAAGCTGATGACAGCAAATTTGTAATTTTTCACTACACTGATGAAAATATTAGAGCAAAAAAAATTAATAATCGACTGATGTCTAAATAGCAGGTCACTGGAATCTAGAAATCCTGCCTTCCATTCTGTGGCTTCTCCACTATCTAAAGTGAAAGATGGAATAAACTGATACAGATCAAATCATCTGAATAGTCACATTAGGAGAATAAAGCCTGTGTGCCTACCCTACAATATTGTCTTAATGTAGCAATAAAGTCAGAATTTCAAAATTGAAAATTTTAAATATCTGCAAATGTTCTTGATTACAACAGCACCAATTCTAATACTTTAGTGTTTTCTGAATGAAATGACTGCCTTTACTAACTAGAAAGAAAAAAATGCACAGAAAGACAAGAAATTGAAAACAGAAACATGAAGTGATATTGGGTAAGGTATCCGGGTCCTAAGGAGCAATGTGAGGCTGAACAAAGAGGAAATAAGCCAAAGCCAAGTGTTTTCAAAGCAGAGTGTTTCAGTATCTCCTACTGCAGCACCTGCAGACTAGCACTCAATCCTTTAAATGAATTATTATACTTATGTGTTTCAGCATGCTCAAGAATATTTACCACCCTGAACCACTATAATACTGAATATATCAGACAACGTTCTGTAACTATTGAATGCTTTACTTAACTTTAAAAAAAAAAAATTCAAACATAGGGCCTCCCTGGTGGTGCAAGGGAGTGCAGCACTGTGGGGCTTCCGCAGCCACTGTTTAATCCCCAGCCAGGGAGGTGACCCACATGGCACAGCAGACCTCTCCTGCCTTGCCCACTGCTTCCCTCAGCGGTATATTTCAGTTGATCTGCCTGTTCTGCAACCTCTGCTCTGTCTCTGATGAATCCCCCAGGCCTCTGGCCTGTACCCCACCTGTTGTATGCATAAATAAAAACTTTAAAAAATCAAAATTGAAAAGCAGAATGGTTCATGAACCTCCATAAGCCCATTGCACATATTGAACAAGTATATCGCCTTACTTACTCCCCCTTCCCACCCCCCCATCGGACAGAGGGGACATAGGCCCAGAGCCTACTGAACGAGCTCCAATCACCCAGACACTCAGTGGTGCGCAGGACTATAGGCCGGAACTCCAAATTCCCTGTGTCCTTGTGCACACACCATTCTTCCACACCTTTTTTTTCTTTCTGCCATCTCACAGGAGACTATCAAGGGTGATTACCTTTCCTGTGAAAAAGTCCTCTTTCTCTGTTCCCAGGTCGCACGGGGCATGGAGCTGGAGAACTATGAACAGCCCGTGGTTCTGAGGGAGGACAACCGCCGCCGGCGCCGGAGGATGAAGCCTCGCAGCACCGTAGCCAGCCTGTCCTCCATGGAGCTCATCCCCATCGAGTTCGTGCTGCCCACCAGCCAGCGCAACAGCAAGACCCCGGAGACGGCGCTGCTGCACGTGGCCGGCCACGGCAATGTGGAGCAGATGAAGGCCCAGATATGGCTACGCGCGCTGGAGACCAGCGTGGCGGCTGACTTTTACCACCGGCTGGGCCCGGACCACTTCCTCCTGCTTTACCAGAAGAAAGGGCAGTGGTACGAGATCTACGACAAGTACCAGGTGGTGCAGACCCTGGACTGCCTCCGTTACTGGAATGTGCTGCACAGGAGCCCAGGCCAGATCCACGTGGTGCAGCGGCACGCGCCCTCCGACGAGACGCTGGCCTTCCAGAGGCAGCTCACCGCCCTGATTGGCTATGACGTCACCGACATCAGCAACGTGCACGATGACGAGCTCGAGTTCACGCGCCGCCGCCTCGTCACCCCACGCCTGGCTGAAGTGGCGGGTCGCGACCCCAAGCTCTACGCCATGCACCCCTGGGTCACGTCCAAGCCCCTCCCAGAGTACCTGTCCAAGAAGATTATCAACAACTGCATCTTCATCATCATTCATCGCGGCACTACCAGCCAGACCATCAAGGTCTCTGCCGATGACACTCCAGACACCATCCTGCAGAGCTTCTTTACCAAGATGGCCAAGAAGAAGTCTCTGATGAATATTCCAGAAAGTCAAAATGAACAGGATTTTGTGCTGCGTGTCTGTGGGCGGGATGAGTACCTCGTGGGTGAAACTCCCATTAAAAACTTCCAGTGGGTGAGGCACTGCCTCAAGAATGGGGAAGAGATTCACCTGGTGCTTGATGCACCCCCTGACCCAGCCCTGGATGAGGTGAGGAAAGAAGAGTGGCCACTGGTGGATGACTGCACGGGAGTCACTGGCTACCATGAACAGCTGACCATCCACGGGAAAGATCACGAGAGCGTGTTCACTGTGTCCCTGTGGGACTGTGACCGGAAGTTCAGGGTCAAGATCAGAGGCATTGATATCCCTGTCCTGCCCCGAAACACCGACCTCACAGTTTTTGTGGAGGCAAATATCCAGCATGGGCAGCAGGTCCTTTGCCAGAGGAGAACCAGCCCCAAACCCTTCACAGACGAGGTGCTCTGGAACGTGTGGCTTGAGTTTAATATTAAGATTAAGGATTTGCCCAGAGGAGCTCTACTGAACCTCCAGATCTACTGCGGCAAAGCCCCAGCCCTGTCTGGCAAGGCCTCCGCAGAGGCTCCCAATTCTGAGTCCAAAGGCAAAGCTCAGCTTCTCTATTATGTGAACCTACTGCTGATAGACCACCGGTTCCTCTTGCGCCACGGGGAATACGTGCTCCATATGTGGCAGCTATCAGGGAAAGGAGAGGATCAAGGGAGCTTCAATGCTGACAAACTCACGTCTGCAACCAACCCAGACAAGGAGAACTCAATGTCCATCTCCATCCTTCTGGACAATTACTGTCACCCAATAGCCTTGCCTAAGCATCGGCCCACCCCCGACCCTGAGGGGGACCGAGTTCGAGCAGAAATGCCCAATCAGCTTCGGAAGCAACTGGAAGCGATCATTGCTACTGATCCACTTAATCCTCTCACAGCCGAGGACAAAGAATTGCTCTGGCATTTCAGATATGAAAGCCTTAAGCATCCAAAAGCATACCCTAAGCTATTTAGCTCAGTGAAATGGGGACAACAAGAGATTGTGGCCAAAACCTACCAATTGTTAGCCAGAAGGGAGGTCTGGGATCAAAGTGCTTTGGATGTTGGGTTAACAATGCAACTCCTGGACTGCAACTTTTCGGATGAAAATGTAAGAGCCATTGCAGTTCAGAAACTGGAAAACTTGGAGGATGATGATGTTCTGCATTACCTGCTACAACTGGTCCAGGTAGGGGATGCCCATGCTGTCAATGGAGCACTCTCCCAAAGAACTGATTTGCATGTGTACAAGTACCCCATTCAGTTGTCATCAATTGCCCTTTGTCCAGAATGTAACAGCCAGTGTGATGAAGTCACCTCAAAAAGTAGCAAGCTGTCTTTGAGAGTTGCTAACAAACATTTTGAAAACATTAGTATTTGGCTTTTTAGTAGGCTTGACCCTTTGGGAGTACTGTGCCCTCATTTATTATAATCATGATAGATTTAACTGATTGTGCCATGGCTCCAAGTGGTTTGCATGCTTTTCATGTGTTATTTAACTCTCCCAATAATTGTGGTGATCAAATTAACATTTGCATTTTATATGCAAGGAAACTGAGGCTCAGAGAGGCTATGTAATGTGCTCAAGTTCTCAGGCTTTTAGAGCTGCAGATCAGACTTCAAAACCAGGAGGTTTGACTACAGACTCTGCTCTTTTCACTGCCCACCTTCCCGCTTCCAATATTCTGTGTGTTCTAGAGATAAAATTCTTATTCTCTGATCATATTAGTCCCAGTTCATGGAATGATATATCATCAGAATGGGACCTTGAAAGCCTCTCTCTCTAGACAAGTCTGGTAGCACTGTGCTTCCGCTCCTGTTCTTGTGCTTTCCCCAAGTCCAGGGAGGATAAGTGATTTGCCTAAGGATTAGTAGGAAGTTAGAGAAAGGAGGAACTTGTTCCCTTGCTCACTGAAGCCATTCTCAAATTATACTGTGCTCTTTGACGAGGAAGAGGAAGTACAGGAATTGGAATAGAAATGCTATTTTAGAGCACAGACGTGTTCATTCATCAATTCAACAACACATACTGAGTACTTCCCCTGTTCTGGATGCTGGATGTAGAGCAGTGGTCAAACCAGTCTCAAATTTCCTCTAGCTTGTGGTGCCATGGAGAAGACTGACATTAAATGAGTACACATACACACAGATACTAATAAACTGTGACAAATGCTTTGGGGGAAGACTACAGAGTATTATGAGAAAGTAGTCAGGGGTCCTGAGGACACTTAATTTAGACTGAGGAAGCCAGGGACAGTTCTGTCTAGGTGCTGTCTGACCTGACAACTTTGGGATTATTCAGGCTAAGTGGTAGATACTACACTGTGTGATCATTACATTAACAGAAAGTCACTGGAATTTTCTGAGCATTTTGGATATTCTCAACTTTGACTCTTTAGCTTCCCATCAGGCAGATACTTCTTTAAAAAATTTTTATTTAGCCTCTGTCTTCATCTGTCAAATATACTCAGTATTTTTCTCTACCTACAAGTTAAGACACTGGAATAATACAAAACTTTTAGGATAAACAAAATATCTTCAGTTTTCTAGCTTTCCATAACAAAAAGAACATAAAACAAATCTGCACCAGAACCGTTCCAAGGCTCCAAGTCCCAAGGTTACCATGGATTGTTGCATTATCATATTTATAAGTAAGCTTTGCAAAATTGGAAATAGTGTTCTTGGAAATGTTTTAAATGAGTAATCAATAAGTAATATACATTGAATTTGTGGCCACAATTTTGAAAAGTAGTCATTTGTAAAACCATATGAGATGTTTTCAATGAAGGCCAAATGACTCATTCCTGATGAAAATGGTTTCATAGTTGAGCTCTGCAGTTTTTACAGAAGTGAAACATGAAGAAGGTCAAAAGACTTATGTTAGAAACTTAAGACATGTCTGAAGTCAGTATTGGTGACTAAATAATCACATTCTCAGAATCAAGATCTTAACTACAGTTATAATGGCAACAATTTGACCTTCTTAAACACTTGGGGATAATTGAAAATATTATCAAGTCAGTCTTGATCACTTCCAAGCTAGAAAATCAGGGTATGAATCGGAAATTATATCAGTGTCTTAAAGTAGAATGGGAGTTTCTCCTGTTCTTTGGGAAAAGAGGATAGGTTATTTCTATGTGTAAAGGAAACACTATACAATACTTAATTTTAAGCCTCCCTTTACACTTAACACATGGCATCTATACTACACCCTATGTTATATAAGTGCATAATTAATAATCTAAACAATATTTTTTTAGTCTTGCTACTTTTAAAATTATGAACTCTTGCTACTTTTAAAATTATGCTACTTTTAAAATCCAGGCACAGAATAGTAGAGAAAACTATAGGTCAAATATCCACACATTCACCAAGATTTAACTGTATTTTGTTTCTTTGTATTTTGCATAGAAGAAATAGGGCATAGACTAGAGGTTTGGGTGATAAGAGGATTCACCAGAGACAGAGTGAGGAGCAGAACAGTTAGATCTACTGAAATACACTGCTAAGGGGAGCAGCAGGTGAGATAGAAGTGGTCTGCTGCATCATATGTAGGTTAGCTCCCTGGCCAGGTTGCAAACTCACACCATAGCACTGATAGCTCTGAGACTCAACCTCTAGGCCACCAGGGATGCCCTAATTGTATTATTTTTTATTGGTTCTTTTTTTAAAGTCATAGAGCTGTCACCTGAGTCAATAACTCTATTTTAACCAAGTGACATGAAATCTACTGAATCTAAGGAAACATAGAAAATAGAGATTCTCAGACAAAAAAACTGTGTAAACCACAGCGTGGCAGTGGGTAGTGATCACTCTGTGTGGATGATCTAGGCATGCTGTTTACTTGCAGTGTGAAGCCATGGAATGGCTCAGTGACTCGCTAATGACTCGCTAAACACACATCTGGAGCAGAAGGGAAGCCACAACATTTTGAGGATCTTTATATCTAACAAGTATTTTTCTCCTTACATATGCTGTTTCCAGTGTCCCTTTTTGTGTTGTTCCAACAACCTCTCACCTTCCACTGTTAGAGATGTATTACAGCATCTCCATCACTCCCTTCTGTCTCCCCAACAAATCAAGTAAGTCCTCAGTAGAAGCAAAAGCTCTGAAGTGATCAAAAGCACACAACTGTGACAGGAGTTCTGGCTTCTAATCCCTGTCCTTAAGCCAGCGGTTCAATCTGGACCAAACTGTCCTCGAAAAGAAAGGAGTGAACTGAAGTGATTGTTAAGATTCTTATCGCCCTTTCCAAATGGACCCACTACGAAAGAGCGTCACTTTTCCTCCATTTCCTTTTCCTGATTAAACAACACAGAATGCAGTCCCACAAATGCCAATGTATTCTTCCTCTAGGCTGTGAAGTTCGAGCCATACCACGACAGTGCCCTTGCCAGATTTCTGCTCAAGCGTGGTTTAAGAGTAAGTCATTCCATTTTGATAATAGTGTGACAAGTTAAAAGTTAGAGAGAACTGACTGGTCTAATGTGTTAGTCATAATCATGTCAACCGTCTTGTTCCCACCCTCAGAACAAAAGAATTGGTCACTTCTTGTTTTGGTTTTTAAGAAGTGAGATAGCCCAATCCAGGCACTATCAGCAGAGGTTTGCTGTGATCCTGGAAGCCTATCTGAGGGGCTGTGGCATGGCCATGCTGCACGACTTCACCCAACAAGTCCAAGTCATTGAGATGTTGCAGAAGGTCACCATTGATATTAAATCCCTCTCTGCAGAGAAGTATGACGTCAGTTCCCAAGGTACAGAGGATACATTTCTTGGTTCTCTTTGCAAATGCCTTCTTCTCCAAATGTCATCATCCCTGTGATTCTTCTTCCTTCTGGAAGGCAAGTTTCACCTTCCTAAAGGGAGCCAAGAATCCATGTTTTACTCTTCTGTCTGCATGGAATAAGCAAATTTAAGATCCTCCCTTTACAAGTGGTTATTTTTTTTTAATCAGTACATTGATATGTTCTTAGCAATGGATTTATAACAATAGATATTAAACTTTTTGAAAAATTTAGGAAAAACTATGCAGATGTAAGATGTACTGTTTAAGACCAATTGCATGCAGATTCATTATTTCCAGATCTTTAGTTTTTTTCTTCCTGTCTTTCAAGTAGGCGTATAATTTTCAAATTTTCAGTCTTTTAAAGTAATGAATTATTGAGAAGGTATTTTAAAATTTTTGCATAGATATACATATATATCTCAGTGATATATATATACACACATATGTATATATATCACACATATGTATATACAAATGTGTGTATATATATTCTCTGAAATTTCAAATATCATCTTCTTATTTCTGTCCTTAGAAACCCTTTCCAGGCTCTAGGACAATCATTTCCTCTTTGTTTTACCATAGGTTTTGGTTGATACTACATTAAATTGTAGTCATTAGCACATCTTTCTGATCTGATAAACTGTAGGAACCATGAAGCTTGGGGATATCTTTTACTCATTTTTATATACCAAGACCCAGCACAGTAGTTTATAATGGACACTTAGTACCACAGTCAGTATTTTAAATTTCTAAATATTTTGAATTTTAATTTTTTCCCTTCAACTCTTCTAATACAATAATAAATGGTTTCTTCTAAAAATAATGTTAATAATTTTACTCAATTTTATTTTTACTCTAAGAAACATTTGTACTGACCTCCAGTCTGTTATTCAGAGAATAATTTTTAATTTATGTATTTTGCCTTTAGAATTTTAAGGCTGTTATATCATCTCCACAAAATCTAACTTCCCCTTTTGAAAAGAATTTACAGAACTCTAACTGAATGCTATTTTATGTGACCTTCAAATATCTGTTCCCCAAATCAGATAGCAGTTTAAAGTTTCATATGTTGAAAAGAAAACTAAAGTATCAGTTCCTTAGTGTTACCCTCAAAACACCCTTTTTTTACCTAATTGCCTTGTTACCCCATATATATTCATTTACTTCTATTCCTGATGTGGTGTTTCTACGTGGTTACATTGCTTATATAGTAAGCTGACTTTTCTTGCCACCTGCCAAAGTTAATTCTTCAAAGACAGAAACCTGCCCCTTTCTCATTTCATATTAGATCAAGGAGATATGGCCTCAAGAAATGTTATTGATAGTACTGATATTTAAATTTCTTGAATTCTCATCAGTCTTGTGTGCTTTGACAATTACAGTTGTTTCACAACTTAAACAAAAGCTTGAAAACCTGCAGACTTTGAATCTCCCAAAAAGTTTTAGAGTTCCATATGATCCTGGATTGAAAGCCGGAGCCCTAGTGGTAGGTATCTCCTTTATGTTATAAAAATGTCCATGTGTGGTTATGGGGCCTAGTAAGTAAGGATTAACATTCAAATAGAGACAGGGAAGCTGGGAAGTCCCTGAATGGGCTTCTGTCAAACCCTTCTTCAACCACTAGTTATTGAAAGTCTCAATACTGGGAAATGTCCACCTATTTTGTTTTAAATATGCTTTCTTGAGGAATCATTTACATATGATAAGTTTTGTTCATTTTAAGTTTACAGTTTAGTGAGTTTCTACAGATATATACAAATCATATAATCATGACAATCAAGATAGAAAACATTTCTACAGAAATGTTATAGCAAAAGGTATTTTATGTCTCTCTGAGGTCAATACTTTTCTCCTTCCATCCCCCATCAAAGACAACAGATCTGCTTTTTATCATGTAATTTTGCCTTTTCTAGAATTTCATGATGTGGAATCATATAGTATGTAGCTTTTTGTGGACTTTTTAACTTAGCATAATGTTTTTAGAATCCATCCATGTTGCTGTGTAGATCAGTGGTCTGTTCATATTCATGACTGAATAGTATTCCCTTGAGCAGACATACCACCATTTGTTTTCCACTCACCTTTCAAGTAAACTTTTAACAATGAGATAGTTGAGTCAGAAAGCAAATGTCTGTTTAATTTTGTAAGTCAGCACTAAAATGTTTTTCCAAAGTGATTGTTTCATTTTACATTCCCACCAGCAATATATGAAAGTTCTAATATGCTTGCTATTTAGTCTTTTTAAAATTTTAGTTAAATAGGTATGAAGTGGTATCTCATTCTTGTTTTTATTTACATTTCCCTAATGATATTGACCATCTTCTCATGCATACTTTCCATTGTCTTCTGGGACACTTTTATTCAATTCCTATGTTCATTTTTAAAATGGGCTGCCTTATTTTTAAATATGCATTATTTGCATATTCTGGATACAAATATTTTAGCAGGTATAGATTTTACAAATATTTTTTCCCAGTTTGTGGCTTGTTTTTCATTCTCTTAGTATATTTCAAAGAATAAAAAGTCTAAATTATGATAAAGTTCAATTTATCACTTTTTCTTTTATGATTCAAGCATTTTGTGTCATATCTAAGAATATTGCTTAAATCATTGATTCTCTGAACATAAATGGTGATACTCCCTACTCCAAGGGACACTTGGTAATGTTTGGAGACATTTTAATTGTTAAAGCTGGGAGAATGCTGCTGACATCTAGTGGTTGGAGGTCAAAAATGCTATAAATGGGCCTCCCTGGTGGCGCAGTGGGTTAAGCAACACACTATGAAGCAAACCGCAGCCACTGCAGCACGAGTTCGATCCCCGCCGCCGGCCAGGGAGGGGACCCACATGGTGTAGCAGACCTCTCCTGCCTCGCCCGCTGCTCCCCTCAGCAGTGTGTTTCAGTCAGTCTGCCTGTTCTGCTCCCCGCTCTGTCTCTGGTGAATCCTCTCACCTCCCTGGACTCTGGCCTGTACCCCAGCTTGTGTATGCATAAATAAATAAAATCTTTTTTAAAAAATGCTATAAATATCCTACAAAGCAAAGGATATCCCTCTCAACAAAAAGGGATCTAGCCCCAAATGTCAACAATGTCAAAGTTGAGAAATACTGCCTAATTCAAAGTGACAAATATTTTTCATAGAACTTTTTTACAGTTTTATCTTTCACATTTATACCTTTGATCTGTTTTGAATTGAACTTGTATATAGTGTGAAGTAAAGCTCAGGTTTAATTTTTTATCTATATCTCCAACTTTTCCAGCACTAATTGTTGAAAAGACTATTCTTTTCATATGAAACACCTTGGCACTTATGCCAAATATCAAATGCCCCTACATGTGTGGTTCTATATTTAGATTCTCTATTCCATTCTCTTGATCTAAGTATCTATCCTTACATCAATACCACACATCACACAATTATGTTCAGATAATAAACTACTTGATGTATATATAAGAATCTTGCAACAATTGACTTCCATTAACCTCCTCCCATTCTTTATACTACTCTTGTCAAGCTGTTAACGTCTACATATATTATAAAACCAATATATCTATCTTTGCTTTAAACTATTAAAAATAGATTTAATAAAGTTAATAGGTTAAACATTCTTTAATATTCACTGATACATTTATCTTTTGGGGGTATTTTTCACTGCTTTTTCTAGGTCCTTATTTCCTTCTGGTATCATTTTACTTTAGTTTTTAAAGTTTTTTTTAGTACAAGTCTTCTGGCAAATTTTTTCAGGTTTTGTTTGAAAAGCTCTATTCCACCTACATTTTTAAAGCTATTTTCCCTAAATATAGATTTCTAGGATGACTATTTTTCCTTTCAGCAGTATTTTCTTCTGGCTTGCTTATTTTCATTCATGTCTATGATTCCTATACATAATGTCTTCCCCCCCCCCAAAATTCTTTTAAGATTTTTTTATCACCTATTTGAAGCAATTTGTTTATGATTCTCTTTATGTTTAGTCATTACTATTATTGAGTTTCTCGGATGTTGTTGGATTTAGAATTTTTATCAAATTTGGAAAATTTTCGGTCAATAAATTTATGGAAGCATAACTGACTTCTATTGGTTTCAGATGTGCAACATAATAACTTATAGCTGTATTCAGTGCAAAATGATAGCCACATTAAGTCTAGCAAATATCCATCACTATAGAAAGTTACAATTTTTTTCTTGTAAAGAGAAGTTTCGATATATACTCCCTTAGCAATTTTCAAGTATGCAATACAATATTCTTAACTACAGTCACTATGCTGTACATTATATTCCCATGATGTATTTATAAATGGAAGTTTGTACCTCCTGATTCCCTTAACCCATCTTGCCCACCCCTTACCATTCCTCCCCTCTGGCGACCACCAATCTGCTCTCTATATTTATGAGTCTTGTTTTGTTTATTCATGTTTGTTTAGATTCTACATACAAAAATAGATAACACTTCACCAATTTGCATGTCATCCTTGTACAAGGCCATGCCAATCTTTTCTGTATCGTTCCAGTTTTGCAGTGTGTGCTGCCAAGGGGAGCATTCAGCCAATAGTTTTACCCTCTCCTCTCCTTCTGGAATTTCAACTTTATGTATCTTAGAACTCTAGACCATGGACTTTGTCTGGATACCCTCTTTCTGGGCTGTAGCCCAGAAGCAACCCTCAGACAGTAAGCCAAGACAATTAAAGGGCTCCCCTCATTTATTTCCCTTCTCCCAGGGCCACAGTCCCATACTGCTGTCGTCCATTGTCGAAAAGAGTTGCTTCATGTATTTCACCCAATTTCTGGTCATTTATGTGAGGATACCAATTCCTATAGTTGTTAAGTTTCGTGGATAAAGGAGAATTTTCTCCCTTGCATGTTTAATTTTATATACAGTTAGCAGTAAATTGGCCCTATGGCAAAAGCACATGCTATCCACTTCTTTTCATTTAGAGATTGGTAATAATGATATATTTATGTATATTTCTAAATTGTGTTTGTTTTATTCTATCTTAAAACACATCACACTTTTGATGTACAGTGAATCCACTTTTGTCTAAAAGTTCCAAGATTTTTTTTTTAAATTCTGAAGTGGCTGGCTACTAAACTACACCTTGAATTTATCTAAAAGTATAGGGTTATTTCTGGAAGGGGAAGGCTTTGTATCTGAGTAATAGTTCTCCATTTAGTGCTCTTAAATTCTATCTTATTAGATTTCACCTATTGGATAAGATTCTGCAGTAATAGTTTTTAGACACTGTGATAGCTATAGAACTCCTTATTCAAGTTAAATCTCAGGGGAGGTCAAACATATAAGCAGATAACAGTGAAGTTCTCTCTATTTAAGGGGATGTTGGAGTAGCAGAGTCCTATGATATATTTTTACCCAGATCATTGAAAATCATTTTCCAGTGAGGACTTTGTACTGACTGTCTATAATGATACTTTGCAAGAGAATTTGTATCTTCCCAATGTGTATGCATTGTGTGTAGGACATGTGACTATTTTCTTACAGATTGAAAAATGTAAAGTGATGGCATCCAAGAAAAAGCCCTTGTGGCTTGAATTTAAATGTGCTGACCCTACAGCTCTATCTAATGAAACAATTGGAATCATTTTTAAACACGGGGATGATCTACGCCAAGACATGCTTATTTTACAGGTATGCTATTGTAAACAACTTTTTTCAATTAACTAAAAAAAAAGTCTTTATCACAATGAAAAGTATCATCTACTGACTTTATCTCCATTTTCCTCTTTTTTGAGATAAGCAGGGATCAAGGATAACATTTTTCCCTGGGAGGGTGTGGCTATGGATCATTACATCACAATCTTGTGAGCATTACAGGTCTGTCATTCCCAAGAAGATGCATATCCAACATTCCCAATATTTACTTCCATCACCTAACCTCTTTTTTATACATTCTATTGTTCTGGTATAGTAACATAGGATATAGACATATTACATTGGTATTTAACTCCCAAGAAGCATTCACTCTGTTTATACTCATAGACATATGAATTCATAGGACATAAGGTATGTTTATTAGATACATCATCTTTGATACTTTGATACTAACTCAAAAGTGAATGATGTGTAAGGAGAAAGAAGATGAAGACATAGGTTATTGGAGAAACTATGCAGTTAAGTGACAAGAGGGAATGATTACTAGAGCAGAAGGTGAATGTTAAAACCATCAGTGCTAATAATTTTCATATTTTCTGGTATTTTTGGATAAACACTAGCTTCACAAATATATAAAGTAATATTCTTCATATGCTAGTTGTTCAACATTGTAGAGATGACATAATTTCTAACATTTAACATCATTTATTTCAAATAGGCAACCCACATTCACTTAAATGTAACCTATTTAGAAGCTGGTCTGTTTTCAATTCTCTCCATTTCTGTTTTTACTTATTTCTAATATGGAAACAATAATACTCTTGCTTTGCTTTCTTTTCAGTAGTGGCATGTGTATTGTCCTGGAAGATTTGTTTTTAAGAAAAAGAAAAAAAAGTCCCTCAAACCTTTTGAAAATGTATTAAATTTTGAATAAACCTGTAGAATCCTTTGAATTCTTTGAAAATGGGTACTTCAAAAACACAAAGCATCACTCTGTCGTTTCTCTCATTTTGAAGGAAAGTTTACCTTTGCCCTTTATGTACTTAAGAGTATCTTGTAGTTAAAAATGTGTAAGACGTTAGAGTAGAACTTTTCAACTGTGGTATAAAATATACATTACCAGAGTGGAATATTTGAAGAGATGACACATGCCTGAAACCTACCCCAAAGAAATCCACTTATCCCTTTTATTCTTATCTCAGGGACCACAATTAGCAAGATCCCAAAGAAGGGAAGCTATGAAGAAAACCAGGTTGATAAATAAAAATACAGTTATAACTTACATAGTTAGGTTTACAGGTGTATTTTGTATTTTGTGTTACCACCTAAGATTAATTTTTAGGAAAAAGAAAAATATATTAAATAAATATATACTATAATGGAAACATTTCTTTTTGATGTCCAGATTCTACGAATCATGGAGTCCATTTGGGAGACTGAATCTTTGGATCTGTGTCTCCTGCCATATGGTTGCATTTCAACTGGTGACAAAATCGGTAGGTAGTTATAGCAGGAGAGGAATAAAGGACTCAATCATTTTAAAGGATCATAATCCCTTCAGTGTAGGCATTTAATAACTCAAAAGTTACAATCATATTCCATAAAGAAAGGAAGAAAATGTCCAAGGCTAATAAATATGACTTTCAAATTAATATAGCTACATTGAAAATACAAGAATGCATGATTCAAATCCTTGTGACTATACATGGAAATGATTTTAGTAAAAACTTGTTCCCTCCTCTTTTCTTTTCTACCTCTAAACTTGACCTCATTTCATTGTGTACTCAACTTCTTTCTCACAAATAATTTAAAAATAGAAAGATCTGTCACTTATTCTAATACCCTAGAATCCCTATTACCAAAACTGTTACTCTACTGTTAGGTGCTTTTATAGACACTTAACATTTTCGTTTAGATCAAACATTTTTATTAAAGTTTACTGTTTGAAAAACACACAAACTATTTCCATGTGACTCTGTAACTGGAGAGAGGAAAAGGTATGCAGTTTGCCAAGTGAGGAAGGATATGCTCAGCACATAAATGCTCTTATTTATTGCCTTTTGAAACCAACCCTTTCCTCTTTTCATTCAGGGATACTGAAAGCATGTCCCACAAACTTCCATATCCTCCTCTTTCTCTTCCTTCTAAGTAAACCAACAGCACGAACCTGGAAAAATAACCCTGTGATTGAACTAGCCCTCTGACCTTTACTCAGCAAAGACAGAGTCATTTCTCAGGATCATATGCTAGGCCCCAAATTACATCAAACTCTGTGCCTCTTTCTGTAGGAATGATTGAAATTGTGAAAGATGCCACAACAATTGCCAAAATTCAGCAAAGTACAGTGGGCAACACAGGTGCATTTAAAGATGAAGTCCTGAATCACTGGCTCAAAGAGAAATGTCCTATTGAAGAAAAGGTGAGCTCCTGCTTAACAACCCCACCCCTCAACCCTCCCCCTGACCCCCAGCTCTGAAGGCTCCTGTGAGTTGTCAGTGATACAACAACAATGGATTCATGTCTTCAAAGGCTCTCCCAACACTGTGCCTCCTGACTGCCTGCAGAAGCCCTTTCCTATGAGGCACTAGGGTTTTTCAGTGAGGGTGACATAGCATTATCTGTGCAAAATGGCCCTCAGTTCAGAACTCCATGAGCATTTGCTTCTCCTTTGATTATCAGGCATGCTTTGCATAAAATTTGGTTCTGGAAAATACTAATTTGTTAGCCCTTTTTATGACTATATTTGCTGTTCAGCAGAAAAACCACATACCCTGAAAAGGAATTTATGATCTACCACTGCACTCTAATCTAAATGGTAAATTATGGATGCTGAAAATGTCATTCCACCATTCCCCTAAAGTACATATGCTGAATCCTTCACAAGCTGTGTGGTTAGGCTGTTAGATTCTGCTGCACAGGATTAGCACTTCTCATTTGCATAGTTAGCAGCCTTTTGGGGAGGAAATATAATTAGTAGCATTTATTAGTCTGTTATACATGTGGATATGTGAACCCATGCATACTTTAAGTGGTCACAAGCAAAACATATGTTCACCAATGAAGGAGAAATTATTATGGGTTCTGTATAGTTGTTGGCAAGTGATGCATGAAAAGGAAGTGAACCCTTTGATTAAATTATTGTTGTCCTTTCACTCTTGTTTCCTCCTCATGCTATTGTGATTCACTGAGTCTTCACCTGAATATCAGTAGAACAATGAGAAAGTCAGCACTGACCATAATGTTAATGAAATTGGGCATAGCTCACACACATGCTGAAAATGGTTCTCTGAATGGTGTCTTTTTGCAAGTCCTTTATAATAGATTCATGCTGCTCTTTGTAGTTAGAACACAACTAATATTCAGATGCATTTTTAATTAGTTTCAGGCAGCAGTGGAGAGATTTGTTTATTCCTGTGCTGGCTACTGTGTGGCAACCTTTGTTCTTGGAATAGGTGACAGGCACAATGACAATATTATGATCACAGAGACAGGTGAGTTTATTGGTTTTGGTTTTTTTGTTTTTGTTTTTTTTTACTGTGATAAAACATATCTAACATAAAATTTACCCTTGCAACCAGTTTTAAGTGTATAGTTTAATGGCTTTCAGTACATTCACTTTGTTGTGCCACCATCATCCATCCATCTCCAGAACATTTACATTTTCCCTAGCTGGAACTCTGTACCCATGGACACCAACTCCTCATTCCCTCTCTCCCCCAGCACAGAGTAATTGTTAAAAGGAGTTCAAGGTCAGAGCACATGTCTATTGTGTAGCGACAGAGATGCTGTGGTAACTACAGGCAAGACCTATGAATGAGTAAGAGAGGATACAAGAAATGTCAGAATATAGCTAGAAAGCTAGAAGAGCACCATTTCCCAGAAGCTACTGAAGGTAGGAGTGACTAGCAGTGCTGGATGTTACAGAGAAACTCAAAAAAGTATTCCCAGATATCCTTAAATCTGAAATCGGGCCTTCCTGCTCACCTCACTGGTCATTAGCCTCTTTGGAAGTGGTCAGTATCGGCTACCGACCATGATATTTTTCTAAGAAAATTGGGACCTCTTTAAGTGTGGAGTCTGGAAAAAGCTCCAGGTTGGGGCAAATCACTTGCTTTTCCTAACAGTCAAGACATAATGTATTCATAGACCATACATATGATTAAGAGGGATGTTGATAATGAAGGTGGTGATGATGACAGTGGTAGAAACTGACCCAAGGAGACTCAAATGATGTATTTCTGTCATGCTACTCAAAATTCAAAGGTAAATGTCCCTCCCCCAAGCAATGAAACAGTGTATCTGAAATTACATAGAGATCATAAGAGAGTCCTTGTGACATACTAGCCAGAGTTTTCATTTACATTTTCTAGGAATAATTCTGAGACAAGACTATTTTAATGGCATTTGACTGTTATTTAAAGAACCCCAGGAGGATATCAAAAGTACACTCAGTTCAAAGAGAGCTTTGTGGATACTACTGCACACACCTGCTAAGACAAAAATATCACAAGCTGATAAAAACACTGTAAAAATAGTCAGTACAGCCCATTTTCAGGCAACTTCAAACACTTCAAGAAATAAACAAACCACAGCACCATTACAAGTGCTTATGTTGGTGTAATGATGTCAGACATTTTCTTTTCTTAAGGAAACCTATTTCATATTGACTTTGGGCATATTCTTGGGAATTACAAAAGTTTCCTGGGCATTAATAAAGAGAGAGTGCCATTTGTACTGACACCAGACTTCCTGTTTGTGATGGGAACTTCTGGAAAGAAGACAAGTCTACACTTCCAGAAATTTCAGGTAAGTGACTTCCTTCTTGATTGCCCACTGCCCGTAGCAACAGGTGGTGCCTACAATGCCCTCACTTCTTCTCCACCTGAGGCTCCTCTCGCCTCTGGCATGATCATTCCTACCACCTTCCCATCTCCTCCATTCCCTTCCCAAGTGCATAAAGGACACTTGTAGTAGCCCAGCCATGTCAAACCAAACAGTCAGTAAAGGATTCCTTGAGCAGCATGGTCTGGCTAGTGGAGAGGGCTTTGAGGAAGAGCATGAGGCAGGCAGGTGTAGTCTCTGAGTATTTATTTATTCAAGACATTACCTAGAAGATCCTGATTTTACAAATATTTCCAGGGTTCTCATACAGTGGTCAGCTTCTCTTAATTTCTGCCACAGGTGTGTATTTGTCAAATTACTCACCCAAGAAATTCTTGTTAACACTACTGAACACAAGTCTCATTTGTAAAGGTTAGTCCTTTCTCTCACCTGAAATCTTGTCAACTTGGTAACAGGTTTTATAAGAGATTCGGCTTGCCCTGCTAACAGGCTCCTGCCTTCAAACAACCTCCTGCGTGGCCTACCCATCTCCCTGGGAGTGTTTGCATTCACTTTCTTCTTCATTCCTTCTTGACTGATATCTACTTTTGATATAAAATATTTCAAATCTCCAAGTAAACTTTTCACATTTGCAAATTTAATCATGTAAAGGAACATAATTCAGAAAAAAATGTCATTACTATTGTAATCTATTTTATAACCATGTAAAAACAAAAAAGAACAGTAGAGGCAAAGAGAGATGACTCCACGTATACATTTGTCTTGGGCTCCAAGAGCACCCCCCTCACACACCCCCACACCACCCAGATCCTCGCCTGATTTGATTCCCTTTCAAGATTTCAACAAGTCTTTTCCTGAGTCTCTTCTAGAGTCCCATGTTAACCTTGGGAGATGACATGGCCCTTGAAGTTGAGTGGAACTGGAAATGAGATGTATTGTTTTGAAACCTGTTTGTTCTCCTGGCTGGGTTTTGATTGGTGGTTTCAGGACTGACCCTCCCATGGTCCAAGGAGAACTGTCAGAGAAACTGAGATCTCTGTGGTTAAATGGCCTTAGGATTTTTAGTGTGTTTTTCTGTGTAAATTCAACTGGGTTTTATACTATTTCCAGGGATTTGACACATTTCAGTCCTGTTTTTCTTTAATGTTTCAAATCACACAGTGTGACAACTTACTGAAAGAGAAAAATGGTTCAAAAAATTGAAAGACTCAATTCTCCTCTCTTGAAGGTGGGGTTCCTCTGCTCAGCTTGAAACACATTGTGTCACACCACAACTTAAAGAACCAGACAGATTCAAGATGACCTGAGGGACAAGCACTCCTTGTATCTGTGTCTGTACTGTCTTCCTTTCTACGGGGATTTCCCCTTGATTGACGGCCCACCTGTCCTGTTACTGACAGCAAGCATTCTCATAAGCCCCCACAGTACCCATGCTGCCCCTTAAATCCCAGCAGCACTTCTTCCTTAACCTTCTCTGTTGTTGTAAAGTTTCAAACTATTTTTTAATGAAAAGATTTTGGGTGTGGGAGGCCAATGAGAGGCTGCCTCCCCCTCCAGACAGCTTCTACCCAAAGCAACAAAATCTTTCCAGTGAGCCTTTGCCTTGTCTTCCCAGTCTAGAGCACTTTCCCATCTTCTGTGCCCAAAGCTTGCTAAAGCATTAAAACCTCTTTCACTATAGTGACATCTGGCAGTGTGCACCACTAAACAAAGTGTGAGTGCTAGTGCTTGTGTGTTTTGGAGTACTGGTGCTATCTGTATGCCTGAGAATACATGTGTTTTGGACTTTAAGCATGACACAGTGTGGCTCTGTGATGAAGGATAGGCTCTGGAGCAGACAAACTTGAATTTGACCCAGGCAGTAGTGCTTAGTAATAACTTTATTATACTCATTACAGTGGGTCTTCAAACTTTGGGAACTTTTAAGCTGAGAAACCCTTCTGAAATGAGATCTCAGACAGAAGTGTACTATGTACACAAAAAAGTATCATGCTTTGGTTAAAGAATGAAGGGCATCCAAACTCTACCTGCCCTGCCTCACCACCTGCTCCCTTTCTGGTCCCCATCTCCTCACTTTCCCCACTCTCCTCTCTCAAAGCAGGGGAAATGATGAACAGGAAAGTGTTAGATTATCCATTTTGAAGTTTCCAGCTTGACAAAATGAGCAGAAAGTTTACCTTATTTGACTCAGACCTTGTGACAATTTTGTTTTCACCTATTGCTAAGCCCTCCAGAAAGATGATTTGTTACTTAGTTTCATGTTCCCTTTTTGAGATGACATCCTTCAGAATTAGGGAGCATGTAGCTAAACTTTCTAAATAGCATCTCAGGATCTTGGGTAATAAAGCTGCCATCTTTAGGTGAGCTGGGAAATGCTGTATATATTTACATTTAGAATGAAAGGCACTCTTATCGCCAGTGAATCACAAATTTTAAATTTATAAGTTTAATTAATGCACAAGTCATATTTGATTAATCTGTTAGGAAAAGTGGAGAAAAGTTGATTTACTTTTGTTAAGGGCGAGGTGAGCCTTCTCCCCAAAGGCCTACACAGATACCTATTCCATGATCAGAGGATGGGAGGAAGGAAACTGAAAGGGGAAGTAGCTTCTTTATCCCAACTCTCTCTTCTTTCCATGAAGAAGAAATTTAACCAAGCACCAGTCATAAACTGTCTGGAACAGAGGAGAGTGCAGGTATGAGCTGTAATTACAGAGACACACAAAACTAACAGCCACTGTTTGAACTTCAGATTGAAAAAAGAAAGCAATGTTTTACCCTCTGGTAATTTACTTTAGAACCAGCTTGTTTTAACTTTTACTGTACAGTTATAGAACATATGTTACACACAAATATATCGATATAATTGGCAAATGAAATTTGACTTCCCATTTATTTTTATATAAGAATATTTCCTCCTAATTTTCAAAGTAGTAAATACTTTTGTAGAAAGACAAAAGCCGGCAAAATATTAAAAAAATAGAGAATATTAAAAAAAAATCCCACCTTCTAAAAATACCACTATCAACATTTTTGTGTTTTTCCTTCTTTCTATTAAATATTTGGTCTTTAGAAATTTGTAAATCATAATTTCATTAAAAACTGAATTTAAGACATAGATATGAAGTTATTATTTTATTTAAAACTATTCAGTGGCTTCTCATCTCCCTTTGAATAAAATCTAAATATCCAAATATAGCCTGCAAGGAACTGGGGGGCACTCCCTCCAACCTTCCCCCACATTTTCTCACTCAGGTCACAGCCGCCTTCCACATCTCCACCCTTCCAGCTGCTACACTTCTCTGGCCTCCACCACCCTTTAGGCCTCAGCTTAAATGTCCTACCCAAAAGTAGACTTCTATATTAGGTGTCCTTGAGTTATTCTTTGTCTCAGTTCCCTATGTGTCTCCCGCATGTATTTATTTCAGCATTTAATAAGCTGTACTAGTGTGTTGTTTTCTCTCCCTGTCCACACTACATAGCAGGACTTGTCTGACCCGAGTCCCTGCCTGAGACCCGTAAGCAGCTAATGGGCATCACTGGAGGGACAGTTCCCACGTCAGGTACATGTGGGAAGGTACATCTTCAGTTTCTCCCTGCCCCATAACACATTGCATTTCTGTGAGGCACGGATTGACAAATACCATCGCATGGTTGTTAATAAGCCTTCAAGATGCAAGTTAAAGGTGTACATCAGTAGAGGAAGTTAAACCTACTTATGGACACTACTGCTTTATTGAATAATGAAAACATGCAAGTGTTCTGTGGTACCTATTCACATTTTTGTGACATTTTGTTATTTGTAAACACTGCATATTTTTTTCTTCCCAATCAGAGCAGTAGCGCATGCCACGAGAACAGAACACGCAGTGTACGCCTGTGGTATGCCTCAGTGCAGGACAGGCAGAATCTAGGTTGTGAACAACCTGACTTCACGCAAACAAGCCTTTTGAAGATGTTCTTTAACACAATAGGCACAGAACAAATGCGCATGAGACAAAGCTGAGGAAATCAGGAAAGCCAAATAGCATCTTCCCAAACACATCACGCGAAGCGGGTAGTTTGATGAGTGTACTAAAAAGGCACTTGCCCCTAGATGTCACTCTTAAGAAGCATTTCATAAGAGAGCTGTCTGGAGTCCATTTGCTGTGTTACTTACATCTAAAATGCCAGTTTTTTAGGCCCTGCCCACTTTCATCTACCAGCAACCTTTTCCCCACAAGCCCTTCAACCTGCAGGCTCAGCTCTGTGCCCAGATAAAGTCCTGACTCAGGTTTTTAAGAAATTTTATTCACCCAAAGTCTATCTCTGCTATTGTCTAGCTCTGATCTTGGAGATGAGTTATTTTAATACTTTCTGTCTCAGTTCTCCATCAGGGCCCTCCTTGTTGCCTTGCCTCTAGGATGGGGGTTCTGCTCCCTCCTATCATTTGCCTTATTGGAGACCCAAGTGTTCCTAATCCCAGCCACAGAGACCTTGCCAACTGGCTCGCCTGAAGACTGCAGTTACCTCACCATTACTCCACTCTCCGATCCCCTCTTGGCTGGTAGCTCCCACACTTGTCTACACCTGTCACATTCTATATCTGTAACCTGCCAGGCTAGGCTTTCTCAGCCTGCTGCTCCATCCTACTGTAGGCAACAGGCACTGTTCCTCCACTAATTCAGCACATAGTAAATATCTACTAAATTTCAGGCACTAGGCCAGACACAAGAAAAACTTGTAAGACAAAATGTCTTTATGGTTTAATCCCCTCCATACATGATTTCTCCCTAATTCACATGATTTTAAAGCAATGAATCTTGACCAAATTTGAACATGGCTTCTGCACACTGAGCATTCATTTATCACATATTTGTGTGTGCTGGGGAAAGCACGGTCCCACTGCACAGCAGAATACATAGATATATAACTGCAGACATACTAAGGGCTTCAACAGAAGTTTGCAGAAGGAGCCATTACTCTTGTCCTTGGGATATAAAAGTGCTATGGAGTGAAGGAAGGATGTTTGTTTTTCCCAGGAATTAACTAGCTTAGTTCAACTTCATTTTGCCAAGCAGATTCAGGGAAGGGAAGGGACATCCAGGCAAAAACAAAATAAAACAAAACCATAAGCAAGGTCATGAGATTAATATTTAGTACCACTATTTAGGAACAAAAAGTACATTGGTGTGGTTGGAACACAGGTATTCATGGAGTATGTAATATTATTTGAATCAAGAAGGGAAATCTGGGTCCAATTTGAAACAGAGTATGGGTTGGATCAGGAGTAAAAGGCAAGGCAAAGAAGTCATTTGGAATGCAACTGATGAATCACAAATTACTGTAACAGGTCATTTATAAGTCAAATGGGGATGACAAGTCAGTCTGTCCAATTGCCCGCAATATACTGATAAAGGATTTTCTCTTGGAATTTGCACCCTGACCCACCAGGCTCTGCTTACCCCATTCAGGTCTGGAGACACAGTACTTTACTCTCTCCCTGCTATCCATTAGAAGATGCTCTCAGAAAAGGGTCCAGGATCAGTCATTTATAGGCGGTTCTATATGCTGGTGTGATATTAAACCCATATGTAGAGTTGTGAAATTATTAGGACTTGGAATAAGCTTTTCAAATGTTATCACTTTTCTAGACAAGATATGAAAGCCAAGACTAGAAAGATCACCCAGGGCGAGGCCAGAGAGCAGTGTCCTTCAGTGCCAAAGTTACTAAGCCCTGTTACTGTTAAACATTTACCAAGAGTAACCTTCCAACTGGCTCCAGTCTCCCCATGTTTAGGTTCTTTTAGAGAATTGTTTCGTCTACCACAAGAATATTATCAGGGATACGATTCACCATGTTACAAAGTGTGTTCTTTATAAAGATCCTTTTGTGAAACTTTCATCAGGTTTTAGTTTCTAGAGAAACGGTTTCTTCTAAAAAACTACCTTTTCAAAATCTTCTGAAAATTAGATGACATAGCAGCTTAGATTTTCCTTTTGGCTACTTATTTATTTGAAGTCTGTCCAAAACAAATGTATAGGATTTGTAATGTTTAGTTTTAGATTAGCTTCTTTTCCAAGCCCATTGTGGAACATCTACTTTGTTACCCTCTTCTATTTTTCTATCCATTTCTAACTGATGCTCTATTGACTTCTGTGTATCTAAATAATTCACCTCTAATCCCTTTTGGAACAAGAATAGAAGATAATCACACACACATCAAATATAGGCTATTTAGAATATTTGACTAAAGTAGAACAATTTATTTATAACCTATGGGTTTCTAATGAGCTTCTAGCTAAATATTTGAGAAGGCTGGCAACACAGCTTTCCCCTGATAAACAGAACTATTCTAAGAATCATTCCTCAGAAGTCCTCAAAGATAAGAATCCCAATTCAAATTCAACAAATGCATGGGCAAGTCTTGGCTCATCTCTTTCCTTAGATTTACCAGAAAGTACCCCTTCCTACATTATCAGGTATACCAATCAATGACTTTTCCTGTGCCAAAATAACTTTGAAAGAATTGCCTAGCCAATTCATTGATTACTTTTTATAAAAAGCCAAATAAAACCTCTGTCTTGGATTGAAATGCTTTATTTTTCCAGTGTTTCCATTTTTTAGCAGACAAAGGCAGCAGTATTATTTAGGAGAAGCAGGTGAGCACAGATATTTTTTTTTCACTGATGGATGTTTGTGGATTTTTTTTTCTCTTCCTTTGCCCTAGATTGTTTTCCTGAAGTTTGTTTTTTGTTTTTATGATCCTGAGATTTCTTCCTCATTTTTGTGGATATGTACAGTAATATTTCACTTCTACTTTGTTTGTACATGAGGATGGAGTTTCATTTTAAGAAAAAGAGGCCTATTCCATATGACCGTGGATAGCCTAACGCAACTGATCAGTGGTTATGAAATTAGTAGATTATGTATAGAAAGTAGTTTTTCAATTTAGAGAACTGATAAGCTGAGCCAGTTAACACATCAAGTCGAAGTTTTGACCCTGAAATGGTAATGAATTCCTTTATTCCTAACACTGTGGGTGTGGTAGCTTTGTAAAAACAATGCTTTGCCTTGGTACTGGATGCTGTAAGTAAGGCATTTGAATCAAATATGAAATTAACACCAGATGTACTAAGATGGATTAATCTATATATTAGCTACTAATGGAGATGTACTAAGATGGATTAATCTATATATTAGCTACTAATGGAGAAATTTCCAGACAATGACATTAACAATAATACAATTGTTCCCTACATTCACTCACTAACAAGTATGTTAAAGCAAGTCTCTGAAATCAGATTCTTCCTTTACACCTTCAGTTCCCAGTAATATACAGCCTTCAATAGGCAGTTGAGAAGGACAGAATAAGGATGTTTGAGGTCAATGACAGGCAGTCCTGACAGAAGGGAAAATTCTGTTGCTACATCCAGTAACTTCTCTGTTCTGTGCTTCCCCCTGAGCTCTCCGAGCCACATCCTCACAGCCCCTCAAACCACAGGTCTCTGGGCCACGGCAACATGATCAGGATTTCTCACAGACCCTATGACTGAGTACAAAGGGCAGAAATGAAACTCATGAGCTTGAGTAGGTGGAGCAAGTACTCAATCAACTGTGCCCTGAAAGCAAAAGCAGCACCTGCAGATGTGGCCAGCATGTCCTGTGTTTCCATCTTCCACACTACCTCAGAGCCAGTACAAAGACAGTCTTCCCCCTTGACACTGGTTAGAGTGGAGGCTCTGCTCCCAACCCAACCCACCTCGCCATCTTGGTCTGAGGATTTTGTACAGCCCATCTAGATTAAACAGTGGCTTTACAGCATTGAGAGGTGTGTTCAATAATGCAGCTTCTCATGCTATTAATAATAATAATCCACCACTTATATAGCCCTTCAATCTCACCACAACCAGGTGAAATTCATATTTTTATTATTATTCCTATTGTACAAATGAGGAAGCTGAGATCCAGAGAAATTAAGTAATGTCTCTGCTAATACACAGCTTGTCAATAATAATGCCAAGATTTGAATCCAGACAGCAAAGTATGAATCTGTGCTTTTAACCACTGTTCCACATTGCCTTTAGACAAAAGATAATTAAATCTTTACTAAGTTTCTAGGACTACACAGCCGGTCAGAATTTAAACATTGTGTCTGACAAGTATGAGGCATGCAATTCAATTTGGCGATGATGTTTCTTTCTCATAGAAGAAGCCCTGATATGTGGAAATCAGAACTAACTGAATAAAATTAGAGTCTGCAGAAATTATTTACAGTGACAGGATGCCTTCAACAAATAGTACAGTTACTTTTCTTTAACATGTCTCTGTGTGCTGAGGTGCTTGGTAAGTCAGTGCACTGCCATTTAAATGCTTCTTGAGCACTTATGAATTGGTGTTATAATAACTTGGCCCCAGATTAATTTTCTCCTCAAAATTTTCTATTAAAGAGCTTGACCACAGAGTAGGCTCAGATAGCAGGAGTTTGTCAGAGCCTCCAGTGTACAGAAGGAAAGCAAATAATTAAAACTCAGAATGAACTCTACAATTCAAAATCAGAAGGCATCCACATCAATGCCCTTGTGAAAACTGTGCGAGATGGCAAATTAATGAGACTGTTGCCTGGGGTGAAATCTGCCCTTAGACTGTGTAATTACCAAGAAATGAGAGAGACCTCAGTGGGTCCTATGGAGGAGCGAAAGAAAATTATTTCCAGACAACAGTAGAGTCATTAAGAATGCAAGAGCACTGATGCAGTGGGGTGCTTCCAGGGGACAAGGGCCTGAGCTACAGCAGGAGCAGTCCACTTCTAGGTCTGTTGAGTCTCCACTTCATGGTCAGCAGAGAGGAAATGTGGAGTCATCTACCCTCTGTGGTAGGAAGAGAGCAGACTACCAATTACCAAACCCTCACTATCTGCCAGCCTCAGTGCCAGGCATTTTATATGTACTGTCTCTTTTTTTTTTTTAAGCCATCATAGTCTATTAGTTCTTGTACTTGGACAGGATGATGGGTCATGACCTTGACAGACAGATGGACACAGGCATGACCACTACAGAGTATCCTGCCACATGCAAATGAAACAGACAAAATCATCTAAAAGCAAAAAAATAATTAAAAAATCACTATTAACAGTCTGCCTTGAAAATTTCTATTCTAATAGAATATATTTTGTCAGTCACCAAAAAAGGATTACACTAAATGTATTGTTTGATACCTGTTTTGCAACTCAAACAATTTGACATGGTTATTAAAAGTTCTTCTGCGGTATCATTCTAGAGCATACAACTGTACTTACTGTCACAGACCATTTGCCAAATCCCCTGTTGTAGGACATTATGCTTTTACGTTTCCACAAATTTTAAACAATATTCTAATGAACATTCTTGTAGATAAATCACTGAAAAAATATTTAATATTTTAAAAAGATAAATCTCTAATATGGAAATGTTTGGGTAAAGGATATAGACATTTTTAAAGTCAAGGTAATTGAGGCATAATTCATATACAGTGGAATTCAGCCTTTTTATGTATACCATTCTTTGAATTTTGACAAGTGCCATCAGTCATGAAATTGCAATTAAGTTATATAACATTTTAAAGCTTTTAATGCATATTATCAAATTGTCTACTAGTAGAATTATACCTGCTCTCATTTATCATCAGCCTATGAAATATTACCGTTTGGATATTATCATTAACAAAAGTATATTTTCTAATTTGGTAGCATGTTCCTATCTCAAGTGACATTTATTTAATTACTGATGAGGTGGCATATTTTTTCATATTTTTACCTATTTTCATGTGAATTCTAATTTATACCTTGGCCTATATTTCTAGCCAACTTTCTCTCTTCCTTATTTGTCAGAGCTAGGGGTGGGGATATATATCTTCTATTATCATTTGCCTCTTTTAACTTTGTTTATAACTTTCTTTTTTCCAAATATTTGAAATTTTTATAATCCTCCATATTTTCCATACAGATTCCACCTTGGAAGTCATCTTCATAAAGTTCTTTCCTAATCAGTGATTATTTAAATATTTTTCCCTTTTCACATTTACATCTTTAATTCAACTGAAATTTACTGTGGTATGTCATATGGAGCAAATTTTATTTTTACCCCAAATGACAAACCAGTGATACCAGCATATTTATCAGATAATAGATATTCCCCTAGTAATTTCACAAGTCCTCTTTATTATAAATTATATTTGTTCTGCAATTAGGTATAGCTTTGGACATTCCATGGAATTTCGTCTTTAACTTTTTTGGAAAAGAATAGGTACTGTTTCACATGATCTAAACTATTGAAGTTTTATAATATTTTAGTATCTAGTCTGGCAAGCACAGTTTTTCATTACTATACTTTTTAAAAATGGTCTCTCAGGTCCTAACTATTTCAGATGAATCTAGAGCCATGTAAAAAAAATTAAAAATCCAATAGGAATTTTCATTGAAATCCCATTAACTCCAAAATCCCTATCTTGATTAATGTGAAAAGAATTTGCATCTTTGTAATAAGCAGTCCTGTCACTGAGAAACATGCTATGTAGTTACAGGTGTAAGTTTTCTTTAAATACTGGAGGAAATTGCTCCAGTTTTTAAAATTGGTTTCTGATTATTTTGTATATGTTTACCCCAGGAATCATATTTTTTGTTAATATTATTTGCAGTATCTGTCTTTTCACTATATTTTTAACTGATGACTCCTATTTATAGCAGCCTATTTATTAATTTCATAAAAAGTTAATTTAATAAAAACTAGTTAAAGTATCTTTTTCCCTTTCAGTGTTTCAAGAAGACAATTAAGTTATGTGTAAATGCTAGTAACTTATCTTAGCTTTTCTGATTTTATACTTCCTTTGTTTCTCCTGTATTCATTAGTCAAATGATTTTGATAATTTCAGATATATTCCTCATATTGTTACATTTTAGTTATAAAGGTACATGCTACTTTTGTAAAATTCAAAAGTGGATTTTAATACAGGACTTCATGATGATAAAACAGCTCTTGCAAGTTTGGAATAAACCCTCTGTGGCTGTGGAGTATTACTCTTTTATGGTTTTACTTAGTGTTTTATTTATATTATTTATCTCTAGTCATTTACATCAGTTTTCTTTAGCACATACTATCTTTGTCCAGTTATGATATTATAGTTGGGTTGCTCTCGCTGTGAAACTGGGGCCCTTTCATGCTTTGGTGCAATTTCATTGGCACAAGCATGCCCATTGCTTACTAAGTGCACTTAATACACCTGCATCACTTGTGGCATCTGAGGGAGGCACCAACCATAGCACTTAATCCCACTCAGTATTCAGATTTGTGTAAAACCCTAAAGTTTACTCAACAATTTTGAGAATCGGACAATGAAAAGCTAATTTACCTGTTTTCTTAGAATAGGACAAATTGCAAAAGAAAGATGAAAAGTGAATCTCAAACACCACATTACCACCATTTCTTTGTATTCCATTTAGCTCTTAGCAAACATTATTTACACTTATGTCAAGTTTCAGCATGGTGTTCAAAAACTGACTCATCGCTCTTTAGAAACTCCAGAAATCCCCAACCTCAATTTCCTATAAAGAAACTAAAAGAGGAAAGTATAGTAGGAAGTAAGATGCAACAAATCTGTTTCACTTAGCTTTCCTTGAGCATAGCCTGGTGACACTGGAGTGTTTAAGAGATCATACGAACAGGTTATATCCTCATCCGTTTCACTCACCTTGTTTCTGCTGGTTTCTTCTCATGGATGGGGTAATGCTGTATAAATTCCAGGAGAGCCTGGTGATCTTTGGCTCAATTAGTTACCATAACAATAGCAGTATTCTCTTTTTCCAGGAGGTCTGTGTTAAGGCTTATCTAGCACTCCGCCATCACACCAACCTTCTGATCATCCTGTTCTCCATGATGCTGATGACAGGAATGCCCCAGCTAACAAGCAAAGAAGACATTGAGTACATTCGGGATGCCCTAACAGTGGGGAAAAATGAGGAGGATGCAAGAAAGTATTTTCTTGATCAGATCGAAGTTTGCAGGGATAAAGGATGGACTGTGCAGTTTAATTGGTTCCTCCATCTTGTTCTTGGCATCAAACAAGGAGAGAAACATTCAGCCTAATACTTGGAGCTACAGAATCAAAACAAGTGAGCATTCAAATACTTTAAATGAACACATCAGTCATTGAACTTAAGATTTTAAATGTAATAGGAAATTATGAAAGCTGGCACTTCAAAAGTATAGCTCTTTTTGTAGAACACTCTTCCTTGGAGAAAAACTATTGGCATGGTTAATTGTTTGGTTAAGTAATGTTCAGTTTTAATCTTATTTGCAGGTTTGTTTTTTTTTTTTTTCATTTGTGTCACTGATGTTGGAGAACATTCTATGTTTAAACAGACTAATCACTTCCTCATTGTGCTTGATGTTTTGACTATCATATTATTGAGTGCTTCTGGAAATTCTTTAGAATAATTGGTGACATCTATTTTCAGCTGGGTTCTTTAGTTACCCTTGTGTTCCTTGTGGTCTCTTTGGGGAAAGAAAAAAGGATAATCATTTATAATTCTCATTCCTTAAATGATGATTCCAAATATCCCTTCAGTTTCTGTTATCTTAGTGATGTACTAAAAACAAGGAAAGAGAATGGATCTTTTCAGTAACTTTTCTTTTATAACTAAGGTCTTTTATAATGTACAACACAAACACAAAAAGCTGAACCTTTGTAGTATGACACTTCTCTGCTGGTCTGGTTCCAAAGATATGACCAGGAAAAACAGGCCCACAGAGTAAAGTATTAAGTACAGTTACAGCCTTCTCCACATAGAAGCAGGAAATAACTAAGGGGACACATTTTTCTTCCTCTGTATTTTCCTCTCTCCCTTCTTCCCAGCCTCCTTTATTCTTTAACTGCCATGCTTCTGCAACTCTTTACCAGAGTTGTGAAATCCTCAAGAAAACCTTTACCTTAGAACTCAAAAGTTGGTTGAAAAAAATATTTCTACTCTAGGATTACTATAATGTTAGGTACTTTATTTATAGAAATATTTAAAATGTATATTATTAAAGGAGACATACTAGAAAATTTGAATTAATTTCCAAATGCTTTAATTTTAAATTTTCATATGAACAGTTTTTTCTATCCTTTCTCATGGAAGAAAGAATTAAGGAAGAAAGTACTCCAAGTTAGGAAGAACACTACTTGCCTCGCCATCTTTCAGTTTAAAGGACTTTTAAACTTTGACATACTCTTCAGGTTTCCTAAAAATAGAAATGTCTTCTTTAAAGATGTTTAATCTCTTAAATATTTTGCTATTTATTGGAAGTATTGCCTAGACTTAGAAAAACATCATTAAATTATTTATAAAATATATTTAAATTACCTGTAGCTAATGACATAGAAATAACTTTGCTACTGATGTCTATGTTTAAGTCTAATCTGATATACTGTCCATTTAATTTTACATTTTCTAGATGGATGCCTAGTGACTTTAGCCCAAAGCTTTCCTTTTGTGTATGCAAAAGCCCATTGATTTTTAACATTGGCTGTAAATAAGATTCACCAGGTATACATTAAGAAATTCTTCTCCTGAGCCCTATCCTTAGGTTATAATTTAACTCATTTGGGATGAGGCCCGGACAGTGATAGTTTCTAAATACTTGAATCCAGTAGGCAGACAGGGCTATAAAGCCCTGCAGGGTCTTGGAAGGTGTGAGTAATGGTGCTTCCTTGCCTCCTAAGCTTTTCCTAATTCCAAAGGTATCTAGAAAGAACTCCCCTTCTTTCACAACTTGTCCCTTTAAAATCATGTTCTGTCCCCCTGTACAAAAGATCATACCCTGGAATGAGACAGTTATACCTCTGTATTAGTGGAGAATAAACATTTCATGACCTTTTCAGAAAAACTATTTTTTAAAGAGCTAGAAAAATGATACTTTCTAATTCAGAAGTGGATGTTTTCATTATTCTTATAAAGAATAGTCAAGCTCAGATTTGTAGATTCTGTTTTTTATTTGAATTCTGAAATAATTGTCTTGATAAGAGAATTACAGATGAATGTATTTATGTTAAGCTTCTTGGCACATATGTATATATATTTGCTCTTCACATGAACAGATTCTTTCATTATACTGATTTTATATGGAGGTTTATCTCACACTGGATTTGAGTTTTCCATATTCCACTGAAGGCATAATTGTATCCTACAGACTTGCAGATAAACAAACTACCTTTGTATGCTTCTACCCTTCATTATTCCCAGGGAACCACATGATCCATAACTTGGAAAATGTTCTAGAATTAGAATCACTTTGCTCTTGGGAAGAGATGTTGGAGAGCTACTCATAATTCTATCTTCGATCCCAAAGGAAAACAGAGATCACAAGCCAGATGATTCATTCAAAGCAGCGTTTATGGCTACATAATTTGCAGAGGCCCAGGCAAAATGAAAATGTGGAAACTGCCATTCAAATTAAAAAATTCAAGATGGCAACAGAAGAGCATTAAATCAAGCACAAAGGCCCCTGAGCAAGGGACTATATGACTGCATAGGTCACAAGCCCACAAAGTGGGCATGACATGCATTTGAATGAAGGCTTTGGTGCTATTTTACATTTAGACCCTTAGACAGATAAAGTGCTTGTATTGAAGTGTTGCTTCTGTTCAAATCAAAGGTCTCATCTCTATGGCCATACATTAGGATTGAAAACACTGAACCATGGCTTTGGACTGAAACAATAGTTACTAAAAGTAAAACAAAGATGTTTAAGATCTAGTCCCATATGATGGCATTTGGCTGACTTTGGTAACACTTTGGTGAAAGAGGGGAAGAATGGACATTATAGATAAAATATAACAATTTCTAGAGAAAACTCTTGACTTTAAAAGAAGAACTTTATAAAATATTTTTTACAGGAGATGAATTATATTACCAGTAAGTTAGATATAGGAATTCTGCAACATAATCTGGAGGATGAAAATCCTATGTAAATGGAAATGAATTATATTTTGAAATGAGTTAAAAAATAATTTAAAAAGTAAGTTTCTAATGTAAACTCTGACTTTCATTTGCTAAGCTAGGCTCTATTTGTTGTGACAATATAATATATTGTTAATTATGTTTTACAATATGAAGAAAAATATAACAAATTTGATTTTTAAAGTTCTGCTGGCTTGTGTTCTGTTTAATCCAACCTGGTAATTCTGGTTGGTAAACTTGGTTCTAATTGGAGTAATTGTCTGCATATTCTGAGAAATTCATTTTCAGGCAGGTGCCAGCACACTTGCCAAAGCACTCATTCAGAAGCAGGACATTTCCTCTCTAGACAGTCTAGTTCTCACCATCTACATTTGCATTTTAATTCAAATTGTTAAGTGTAAATTTAAATGAGAAAGAATCTGACATCATGAGTTCTGTGCACATCCTTCAATGTCTGAAAGGCCAAATGTTCTGGAAACTCAAATTCTTTCTTTGAAGGAATTTTTAGTGAGTGCCCACTAACTATAAAGCACTATGCTAACATTAGGAGTAGAATATGGAACAATACTGACCCAGTCTCAGTCCTTAAAGAGTTGATACTATGCTGGCAATAGTAGACATTTTATACTAGTGGCTGTTGTGGGTTGAATTGTTTCCCCAAAAATAATTTATTAAAGTCCTAATACTAGGTATCTGTGAATGTCATTTTATCTTGAAGTATGTTCTATAGGTGTAATCCAGTCAAGATGCAATCTTTTCGATGGGTCCTAATCTGATATGCACACAGGAGTGGAGATTGTGGTGCTGCATCTACAGCCCCAGATACCTTGATTTTGCCTTTCTTAGAAGCATCATCCTGCCAATACTTTGCTTTCAGACTTCTGGCCTCCAGAACTATGATAGGATAAATTTCTATTGTTTAAACCACCATATTTGGAATATTTTCTTATGGCATCCCTCAGAAATTAATACAAGGTAAACAACCAGGAATTTTGTGGGATTTTCTGAAAGAATAGGGATTTCAGAGTTTATGCAAGTAAGTCTGTTTGGTATTTTTCTACTGTTATCAAAAAGATTTAGTTACATGCAAAATATGTGATAAAGTGCTAATATTCAGAATATAACTATATAAAAACACTAATGATTCAGCAAGTAAAAGATAAATATCTCATCAGAAAATACTAAATTCATAAAGAAAAATACATGTGGTCAATAAGCATGTGACAGTGGATGTCAACTCACTACTGACTAAGCAAATGCAAACTAAAATAAGCTCCTTTTCATATTAAATTGGCAAACATGGGTAATGCCTGGAATTGGTGGTAATTTGACAGAGAATACTTAATCACAATGCTGTTGAAAGCAGTGCAAGTTGGTAAATGCATGCATGATATTTGGTCAGAGTTTACCAGAATTATATCTATTCTCTCATCCAGCAAGTCCACAGGCAATATTTTATTCTTCAGAAATTACTGGATAAGAGTGCAAAGACTTATGGACAATTTTGCACTCCCCACAACTGATAAGACACCGATCACAAAGATAAACAAAGAACTCACAAGACTCAAGAAAAACAAAGTAAACAATCCAGTCAAAAATGGACAGAAGAATTTAAAAGATACTTCTCCAAAGAGAAGATGCAAATCGCTAACAGGCGCATGAGAAAATGTTCAACATCCCTCATAATCAGGGAAATGCAAATTAAAACCACAATGAGATACCACCTTACACTAGTAAGTAGAGCACATATTAAAAAAAACTGGCAACAACAAATGTCGGTGAGGATGTGGAGAAAAGGAACTCTACTACACTACTGGTGTATACAAGTTAGTCCAACCACTATGGAAAGCTGTATGGAGGTTCCTCAGTCTACTAAAAGTAGAGCTACCATATGACCCAGCAATTCCACTCCTAGGGACCTACCCAGAGGACACAAAAACACTGATTCAAAAGAATACCCACACCCCTACGTTTATTGCAGCACTATTTACAATAGGTAATACCTGGAAACAACCCAAATGCCCAAAAATAGATGACTGGATCAAGAAGATGTGGTACTCAGCAATCAAAAATGATTAACTAGAGTCATTTCTAAGTAGAAACATGGATGGAGCTAGTAGGGATTATGCTCAGTGAAATAAGTCAGAAGGCAAGAGGAAAATATCGGATGGTTTCACTTTTAGGAGGAAAATAAAGGAACCAAAAAAGGACTCAAGGACAATAACAATAAAAAAAAAAATCACAACACAACAAGAGCAAAAAGACAAAGACAAATCAGAAGCACTTTGTGGGGTGGGGGAGTGTAGGGTGAGAGAACAATCAGGTCTCCCACCCTCTCACCACTGGTATAATGATGGACAACTGCAGTGCTGTGTGCATGCCTAGGTGGGCATGCACAAGTGGGTGCACCTGAGTTGGACACGGGCTTAAATGGGCGGCGTCATGAGGACTAACAGAACTGACAAGATCAACAAGACTGACCAAGAGGACTGACAGGACTGACAAGCAGCAGCAGTAGAAAGCAGCCGAGAGGGTGAGATGTGCCGGGGGCTGGGAGGCCCGCCAGCCTCCTGGCCCCCCCCGGCACACATGCCTGCCATGTACCTGGCCACCTCTACTAATAAAAGCATGAAAAGCCACCGAGGGCTCCAAGACTCCCTCTTTACCACCCGTCTGCTAAGAACCATCCTGAACCTTGCTCCATATGCCTTCCTGGCCACTACAGGAAGGGAGAGGGACTGGGATGAGGGCAGAAAGAGCACAAGGACTGAGGTGATGGTGCACTAGTGAAATGTTGGTGGGAAACCCATGGGGACCACAATTAATGTCATATATATAGAAGTAAAGAAAAAATAATAAAATGTCAATATCAGATTATTGATTTACTTTAAAAGAACTACTTGTTACTGAGGTAGCTTGAATAAAAGAAATTTCAATTGCAATTATTAAAAAAAGACTTATGGACAAATTAGTCACTAGTATTCTTTGTAAAATCAAAAAACTGGAGACAGCCTAAAAGTCCCTTAATAAATGATTGTTTAAAACACACATACAGGGCCTCCTTGGTGGCACAGTGGGTTGAGCACCACACTGTGAAGCATCTGTGGCACAGCAGCACTAGTTTAATCCCCCACCAGGGAGGGGACCCACATGGCGCAGCAGACTTCTGCCTCACCTGATGTTCCCCTCAGCAGTGTATTTCAGTCAGTCTGCCTGTTCTGCTCCCCACTCTGTCTCTGGTGAATCCTCTCAACTCCCACAACTCTAGCCTGTACCCCAGTTCTTGTATGCATAAATAAATCTTTAAAAATAAATAAATAATTGCACAACTGAGAAAAGTATCTTTAAAAAAAGAAAACATACACACATTTAGTGAACTATAATGAAGCTCTTAAAAAGATAAAGTATATCAGGCTCTCCCTGGTGGCACAGTGTGTTAAGCGACACACTATGAAGCAAACCGCAGCCAATGCAGCATGAGTTCGATCCCTGCCCCTGGCCAGGGAGGAGACCCACATGGCACAGCAGATCTCTCCTGCCTCACCCGCTGCTGCCCTTGGCAGTGTGTTTGTCAGTCTACCTGTTCTGCATCCCGCTCTTTGGTGAATCCTCTCACCCCCGCGCCTCTGGCCTGTACCCCAGCTCTTGTGTGCATAAGTTAATAAATCTTAAAAAAAAAGAGATAAAGTAGATCAAAATGCACTGACAACCATGGAGGTCCATGACTTACTAACAAGTGAAACAAAGGACAGTATTCAGTACAATCATATTCAAGTTAAAATGTAGGTTTGCATATACATTAAAAGTCAGAGAGAACATACAGCAAACTGTTGATAATAATCCTCTTTACCTTCTATTTGTTTTTTCTCTTATGTTTTGAAGAACCTGACTTTCTATTATTTGAATATCTTAACAAAGAGAAAAATTGAGTCTTTCATTTTGGGGAAAAAAAGTCTGCATAATAGAATCTTTTTGGTTCTATCAAACCCCATTAAAAGCTCAGAAAATTTTGTTTCACAAAAGGGGAAAAATAATCATGTGAAGTCAATAATTATCAAGCAGTAGCATCAAAGCTGTTGTTGGAACTCCTTGGCATAAAAATGACTATGTCAAAACTTTCTGTTTTACTGGGCTTTACCTGATTAGTTCCTATTAAATGCCAAGGCTGGTCTGTTTTATCCACTAAGGGATAATGCTTCTGGAGAAGGAGGGTCTCCAGGAATAGTGTCTATTTAATCAGTAAAGGATGTCTGTTATTCTAAGCTGTCCCAGCTCTCAACTCTGCAGAGCTTATAGATACTGGTGACCATACTGAGCTCTTCAGCTCACAGTTGAGATCTCCCATGGAGATGCTAACAGCCTCATTTTCACCTCTCATGAATGTCAAGGTTTTTTTTCCCCAAACATTCACACATAATTAGTGTGAATTAAATCTCATTGCCTGCTGCTTTGGCCAGAATCTTCCTCTCTGAGTCTGGGTTCAAACACACTTGAAAATCTGACAAGGAGGAGGTAATGGGGACAGGGACACACGAAAGAACACAGAATCCATTTGCAGCATCTCAGCATAACTTTTTGGTACTCACAGCCAAGAACAGTCACTGAGAAGTTTTATACTCAGAGACTCAAACTCTAAGTTGTTTTCATTACACTTAAGAGTTAAAATAGTTCCGAATGTTTGCAAGATGCACACACATTTACCCTACCAATTCCAGTCATGTGCAAGGTCTGTGGGAGGTCATTACCACACATGTATGGTGGCCAAAGCCATGACCCCTAGGACCTCTCACTCTGCATCATCTCTAAGCATCTGTTCTACAAAACAACCAGGGTCCCCACTGGGGAAATCCCAGAACCACAAAACAATGCCAAAGCCCTGATGTCTCAAGGTTCTGTCCTACCCAATCTGTGGTTTTAGAAAACAGAGATGACAATTCCTCATCTTTGAGGAAACCCCTTAGTTAAGCAGTAATTTCTCATAGTGGCAAAACACATTCTGCAGGCTTTCCTCAATAGGTAGATAGGTTTAACTCCTTCAATCTCAGGAAATTTATAGCAGTCTGAGACTTGAAAGATCCTAGAGGAAATGCAGAGAAAGCACATGTGCCTGTGGAAGTAGGGTGGCCATAAGGCAGTGTAAGGTAAATGAAAGTTACCAGGTTTTTCAGCCCTCCTGCCATCAGCGTCAATGATAGCCCCCTGTAGTCCTACACGAATGCCTGATGCACCTGGAGTAGGGTGTGGGCACACAGAGGTGGGCACACCTGGGCTAAGAGACTGAGCTTATAAGGGTGACGTCACAGGGACACCAGCAGCAGCGGCGAAGGAGAGGCAGCAGAAGAGAAGCTAGGCAGAAGTAGCAGCAGTGGTGGCAGCAGCAGTAGAGAGCCCCCCTGCCTGCCTTGTACCTGGTTGCCTCACTACAAATGGTGTAGAAAGATCAATGAAAGCCTGAAAAAGCCACCAAGGGCTCCAGGACTCCTCCTTTACCAGTCTACTAGAATCATAGAGAACCTGCCCCCGTGCCTTCCTGCTCCTACAAGTAGCAACTTGGACACAATGCATTCTAGAGCTGAGCCAGATACTGCAGAAGCAGTTAGAATAGATAAGGTAGTAAAGAAAGTAGTAAGTGACTTTGGCATAAATCATCCAAAATTCAATTGCTCACGTCTTAAAAAGTTGTCTAGCCTCTGAAACTGGGAAAAGAGTAGTACTTCATTGACAAAACTGCTATGGAAATTAAATGAAGTAACAAAAGTGAAACATTAAATAGAGTGCATGGCCTGAGGTCATTGCTCCAAAAACATAGCTATGATTACTATGTTCCTTTTCAAGGGAAGCTGAAGAATCTCAAAATGTAATGAAATCACACTGGGAGTGACTTTTAGGAGTACTTTCAAATCTTAACTTTCTAAGTGTGGTGCTTTCCTAGTGGGACTTGAAAGGAGAAATACTTTCCATCTGATATCTGGTCATCAGATATCAAGGAAATCTTCTAAATAGCTTTCCTCATGACTTATTCTAATCAATACAAATTAGCCCCTGGGTTCTTGACCTGAACAAAGTTGGAGGAACTAGAATCTATTGACAAAAATACTAGCTATTTACTTTTTTTCATCAGTTTTACTGAAGATTAATTTACATAAAATAAAGTTCACCCATTTAAATGTGCAATTTGATATTTTGACAAACGCATACACCCATGTATCTACCACTACAGTCAAGATATAGAACAGTTCCATCACTCAGAAAGTTCTCTAATGCCTCCGTACAGTTAATTCCCTCCTACTTCTCCACTGAAATCCTTTCTGTCACTATAGTTTTGCCTTTTCTAGAATTTCTAGTGGCATCATTCAATGTGATCTTTTGTGCCTGCTTCTTTCACATTGCATAATGCTTTTGAAATTCATCTCTGTTGCCTAAATAGAATATAATTTAGGAAGGCTCACTTGCAGGACAGATCCACTGCTATGCACTCTAGAGCCAAATGCCAGCTTTCAGTTTTAATTGTTTGTATCTGTGATGATTCATGCCAATGTGTCCCACTCTGTCTTACATTATTGAGAGACACCATTATTACTCTTACCTTTTGCTATCTACACAAGATAGTAGGCAATAAGAAGCTTTCATTTCAGAGTTCATTTTGAAATAGTGATGGGATATGTAAAATTCTCCACTGTGGAAGAGCAAACAGCTAGCAGTGCCAGCAGAGAGAAGGGCCCAGAAACCCCTGAAGTCAGAAGAGAACCTTAGGAAAAGAGAGCTTGCAGTATCTCTCAAACTTGAATGTGCACACGAATCACAAGGGATGCAGATTCTGATTGCACAGGTCTGGGGTGGGGCCTGAGATTCTGCACTTCCAACAAGTTCCCAAGTGCAGCAATGCCGGTGCTCCCCAGGCTTCACCTACAGGACACAGAGGCAAATATTATGGGTAGGGAAAATCAAACCAACAACTGTCAGATGAGTCAAGAACTACCAAGAGGAGTACCACAATAGAAGTGCCAGCTAAATGGACAAGATCACAAAAGGGCAAAGATAAGATCATAAAGGGCCTTGAAGCCCAACAGAAAAGACTGTATTTATTCTGTGAGTGACAGAAAGGCACAGATACTTTTTAAGGGCAATAACAATATGATGATGCATCAGCCAATAAGGTTTAGGTTGCTAGTGATGGAAACCCAATTCAAACAATCTTGAGCAAAATAAATAAATAAATAAATAAATAACGTATTGAACTAGGAAGTAAAAACTTGCAACTGGCTTCAGGCTCAGCTTGTACCAAGGAATAATGAGATCATCTCTCAGCTCTTTCCTTTTCTCAACTTCTTTCTCAAGGTGAGTCTCTCCATATTGTGGCAACATGGAGAGCAACAGCTTGAGACTTAACATTCCATGGCTCAGGTTTTCCTGTGAGAAGAGAGAGTACTTCTTCCTCCATAGTTCTATGAGAATCAGGTGACTGAATCTTATTAGGGTAGTTGGCATCACCCATTTTGGATGTAAATATAAGGGCCAGGAGAAGATAGAGCCCATCCTTAGAGAGAGAGGGTGGGGCCACCCCTGCCTTCAGCCCCATTCAATGAATGGCGGGAAATCCTCAAAAATCTAAGTGCCATTTTCAAAAGAAAGAGAAATGGGTGACAAGCTAGCAACAACAACCACCTGTCCATTACAAAAGAGAAAAGAAATTCTCCCCTTTTGGAGGTAATGGAGAGAGGTTACCCAGAAGCAAGAAAATACCTACAAAAGACTATATACTAGATAAGAAATAAAATGGTGTGACTCAGGACAGATATGGGTGTGGCGTGAATAAAGCTGTTGTTCATAACCTCACATCTAGGGGGTCAAAAAAGAAGTTTTAAGAAGTAAATTTGGGAATCTTCTGTATAAAGAATATGGTTGTTGAGGGGGGTGTCATGTTGCAAAAAATAAACATTTAGATTTATGTTATATATCCTGTTTCTACCCACATTAAATACATTCAGGTGCCCTTGGCATATTATGATTTATCTGACATTACAAGTCTACTGAAAAACAACTGCTCACTCACATTACCTGTGGGCTCATGTTCTTTCAATTTGCTTTTAAAATGAATTAAATGTCCTTAATTTCATCACTAGTACCATACAATCCTTAGCCATAGATGTGGTATAAGTACTTTATAATGTTATATTCCAAATACAGTGTAGAGGAAGAACCGAGGTGAAGGAGTGGAAGGAAGCATACACCCAAAATGTGCCACTGTGGCATATTAATTATTTTGAGCTGAAAGCACTTGAAAAACAGCAGATCAGGAAGGATTATCTGACCTCCCCTTTTCTACCTAAAAACAGGTCATAAAACTTTGAATAAGAAAGGTGCCCTCCCTGTACCAGGAAGAGAACATTCTTATCAACAGAGACTACTGCTGAAATGGGTGAGTGTAAATATAACATACACACATACTAAAAGAAGCCTCATCTTCACCTGCTCTTCCCACCCCCCTTTTATCTTGTAGTCACTTCCCCACAGTTTACTGCCCCAATTTAAACCCGTCTTATCATTTCCTCACAGACTTACTGTTTCTTTGTCTAACAGATATAAAAGCTTTCTGTTCTAGTCATTTCCTCAGGTATTCATTTTTTCCCAAAGGGCCCCAGGTACACGTAAAAATTTAGCAAAACTTGTCTGCTTTTCTCCTGTTAGTCAGTCTTAAGACAGTTTAATTTGTAGGCTCAACCAGAGACTATAAGATAAAAAGGAGACATTTTTCCTCCTCTACACAGGAATCTAAATTCCATTTTCCAGGGAAGCCACCGGGCCTTCCTGGTGGCACAATGTATTGAACGTCACACTGTAGGGCTTCAGCAGCCACTGCAAGGAGAGTTCGATCCCTCACCAGGGAGGGGACCCACATGGCGCAGCAGACCTCTCCTGCCTTACCTGCTGCCCCCCTCAGCAGTGTATTTCCGTTGATCTGCCTGTTCTACTCCCTGCTCTGTCTCTGGTGAATCCTCTCACCACCAACCCCCACACCTTTGGCCCATACCCCAGCTCTTGTATGCATATATAAAGTACCAGAAGCAGAACGGGGGTGGTAAAAGAACACTGTCTGAAATTAGGGTGTCCCAGCTCTGTGCCAGGGCAAACAAATCAGTCTCCAGAGGTGAAGCTAGACTCTGCATAAGGTTCCTTCCATATTCTAGGACTCTGAGCTGAAAGGTTCCCCCACTAAATCAATAAGTCTCCCTTCTAGGGGAAATTCTGAAACTCTTCAATAGTAAGTCCCCATCTGGTCAGCCTGCTTGAGGTACCAGTTCTACCAAAAGCCTCACCTCACCTCCACTGGGACCTGTTACATGATTGTGGAACAGCAGTCCTCTGTAGGTCACCCCCGTGAGGAGCGGTGACTGGTCATGCATCTGCCCTTTCATGGCCCGCAGGAGATCAACGTCCTGCAGTAGTGCAGAGCAGCACCCACCACAGCACTCATATGGGTCAGAAATGACAAGACCAGTAACCTGTAAACCTTGCCCATATGGAAAGAAATGTAAAAACTGATTCTAGCAAAGTCAGATGTTTTATGAGGGACTTTTGGTTGGAAATAATGGAAAACCACTCTAGCTTAAGAACAAAGTGGGATTTATTTCAAGCATATAAATGTGTCTCATAAAATCTTGGATCAAGAAGTACATCCAAACCTCCAGAGGATGAAACAGGAACTAAAAAGTCATCAAAAGTCCTTCCAATCTCTTTCTCCTCTCTCTCCCTTTCTCTGCCTTATCTTGCTCCTACTTAAATCTCTCCCTCTCCATGTATACCAGCTTTCCTCCCGTTGGCTGAGCAGGCAGTTAAGCATGGCTGCCTCTCATCTCGCCTCTGGTTTGAATGTCTAGTTTAAACCTTCAGCATCTTTGCATTCCAAATAAACTGCATGTTCTGATTTAGCTCAGCTTTGGTCAGGTGTCCAGCTCAAGACCAATCAGTTATGAGGTGGGGTAAAAATATGGATGCCATATTTACCCCAACAACCCTGGAGACATAACAAGTTTCTGAAAGTCTTTAATTGTAAATGAAGATAAACAGGTGCAGAAACATTTCTGTCAAATTTTCTAGCTTGACTATTTCTTTGGATGCATAAGGACTTTCTATGGTGTTCATATTTTCCATTTATTTTAATGTTATTCACATCTTCTATGTAGTCTGATGTACATAGGATTTGGCAAAACACTGCTCTATCTAGCCATTAGGAAGAAAAACAATGCAATCAGCTGGAGTTAATCTCCCCTATATTTCACCCCACCAACGAACCCAGGTCATTTAGTTCTCCCCAGCTGAGTATGAAGCTGACATTTAGTGAAGGAAGCATAAAAATGATTTCTGGTTATGTGGGTGTGTTTCATGCAAACACTCTTCTTCAGCAGCTCTTGACTTCAAATGAGAACTTCAAGCACTAGCAGGCACGTTTAGTACTTGATACATTTAAGAAAAAAGAATAGAAGTTAATATGGTTTCCCTGGAAACCTTTTCTAAAGAAACTTGCACGTGGACCTTCCCAAGGAGCAGGTGCTACAGGCTAGGGATTCTTTCCTGCCCCAAACCATCTATTAAAGGGTCAAGGCCAGGGTTCCTTAATGGTAGTTCCAGGGGCAGTAGATGGGCTTAATTTGTTTAAGGTTATTTGGTATCAAGTCTCTTGTTAACAGTTCTATGAGAAAAATAAGCTCAGGTTGCTTTTGCTAACTTTGAAGCATTTGCAAGTTCTGACGTATTTAAGGAAAGTGGAGGAAGTCCCACTGTGTAACACCTAAATGGGTGATGGGGATTCCTCAGGAGCAGTTACTTGAATCTGAATTCCCAATGCAGTCAAGTTCAGATTATAGTAACAGCTACCAGGAGAGGGCCATGCATATTGGAATCAGCTCCAGGACCTTTTTCAAAAGCTATGATCTAGAGTTCTTGGGTAAATTTACCAAAAACAAAAAGATTAGATTTGCAGAGTTTTGGGAAATTACTGATACCTTTATTCCCAGACTGCCACGAGAGATAGGTTGAAAATGATTCCTACCTGGCTTAAAGGTGTATATTTTGAACCACCAGACTAATTAATGTAAGTAAACCCTTTTTCCATAAAACCATCACCATTCTCTTCCTATTTCTTCCCCCCTCCTCTCATCTCTCATAACAACCTGGGTTATTACCAGCAAGAAATCAGCCTGCCTCTTTGAACTTAGTCTCTAAATTATCTTGGAATGTTCACATTACTTTCCTTCTTCCACATTATTTCTTCCTTGGAAACTGATGTTTTAAATATCAATTCAATATCTTGGTTTCAAGGTCTTCTCTCATATCCAACAGCAACGGAGCAGATGAAAATGAAGCAAACCAACAGGAAAGGGGGGATATCATCCTAAGATGTGGGAGAAACTACATGACTATTTAATAGATCATGACAGGTAAGGTACAACTATAACACTGATGAGTGTTGAAAACATAAGGTAAAGAAATATTCCCAGAGCAGTATTCATTCCAGACTACCTCCTAAGCAAGACCTCCAAAAACACTGTCTGTATATCCACTTGAAGTCATCCCCAACACTCAGGATGCCATGGGATCAACTGAAAGGCAATGTCCTTTCTCTTTCAATATGATTTTCAAACATTTATATGCCAGACACCATGTGAAATCTTTAGAGTTCCCAATTTAACAGCACCCAATTTCTTCAGAGAAAGATTAAGTCTCCTGCCTGTTTCTTTTCCTGTCTTGCTTTTAGGGAAAAATCATATTCCCTTATTAATCTGGGTAAAATATTATTTAGGAAAAAACCTTTCTTGTGTCAATTTGCTTTCTAAATTTTCTAAAATACAAGACCTTAATTTCTTCAAATGTTTATTACTGGTGGATGTTTCTTAGCTTTCATGGCCCTTGGTCTTCATAGATGGAAAGTGGGGCATCCACCCAAATTAACATAGGATTTGTGTGAGTGAGAACAACCATCAGCTTACCTGCAAACTTCAGTAAAGGCTCATCATTTTGTTAGTGGGTTTATCTTCTAAATCCAGTCCTCTGTTCCTGCAAATCACAAGTGAAATGTGCTGTTGGTTCATAACTAAAAGCTTCTTTCCCTCTTCCTCAGATTTCCTGGAACTCTCTTAGAGTTTTATATTTATCTTAGTAAAATATGTAGGGCATATTTTGAATTCTTGGAATATTTTGTCTTCACCAAGTATGTCAATTGACTTGAGAATATTTTGAAGTTACACAGATCTAGATATAGAAACTGCAGAATAGAAAGATTTCAGAATGTCCAGTTAGACTACATAATGAAATCACTGATATTCTGCTAACTAGAATATCTAGGATCTAATTGTATTTAAATTTTCCCATGAACTTTACTAGATAGCCACAAAGCATATAATGGATCCATCCACAAATTCAACTACTAGAGGACAACTCTTAAAGTCCATGATATGTACTATTCACTACTCATTTTTTTTTTTTTTTAGAAACTGATTTTTTCCCCCCAGATTTTTTTATTTAGGGCATCCCTGGTGGCACAAGGGGTCAAGCACCAGTTTGATCCCTGGCCAGGGAGTTGACCCACATGGCACAGCAGACCTCTCCTGCCTCACACACTGCTCCCCTCAGCAGTGGATTTCAGTCAGTCTGCCTATTCTGTTATCCACTCTGTCTCTAGTGAATCTTCTCACCCCCATACCTCTAGCCAGTTCTTATATGCATAAAGAAATACATCTTTAAAAAATATATTTATTTATGCATACAAGAGCTGGGGTGTAGGCCAGAGGTGTGGGGGGGTGAGAAGATTCACCAGAGACAGAACAAGGAGCAGACCAGGCAGATCTCCTAAAATACACTGCTGAGGGGGGCAGTGGGCAGAACAGAAGAGGTCTGCTGCGCCATGTGGGTCACCTCCCTGGCCAGGGATTGAACTCGTGCTTCAGTGGCTATGGATAGCTTCCTACTTAACCCTTTGTACCACTAGGGAAGCCCTTACAAACCAACGTTGAACCCAAACTTTGAGGCTCATGTTGAGATGCTAAGGCATTTAGCAAATGAATGAGTCCTTCCAATCTATCATATGTATTTCTGTATGAATCCTTTGGGTGTGCATCAAAAGCATTCATAAGTATGAAGTTATTATCATTTATGTATGTTTATCATTGTTTGTATGTTTAGTAGCTGTCCATATTATGCTTTTGTGGCTGGAAAATCCATTTATTTACATGTGCACCAAAAATTAGTGGGTATTAGTCACCGGGGATTCTGAAGCGAGCAAATACAGGGGAAGCCCCTGTTCTCATGGACTTACACTGTATGGTAGAAATAGACAATAAACAAACAAAGCAATTACAGATTACAATAAGAGTGATTAAGGAAGTAAACTAGGTGATGTGTTACCTAGTAAATGCAGGAGGACAACCTTACACAGATGGGTCAGGAAAGACCTTCTGGGAAATTGACCAGAAGGAAGAGAACTAAAGAGCCAGTGGCTAATGAATTATTAGCTGTTGCTGGAGAAAAATTCAGTACAGGCAGAAATTGATGATGCAATTCACCTATTACAGGGTGAGCATCAAAAACCAACTATGGAATGGGCATTACATGTTTGTGTGCTTTTCCATTAAGCTCTGCTTTTGTAAAAATTGAAGTAACATTACATTAATTATATAAGTTTTAGATGTACATCATTAAAAATCAACATGTGTATACGGCACATTAAGTTCCCACTAAATGTTCAATTTTATCCTTTACCATACAATTTTCTCTGCTTTTTAATTAGATATTTAAGTCCTCTGAACAAAACAAAGTCACTGTTTGGTTTATGTTTTCTTCCTTAGCACAATCTATTTAGAACAAATAGCATTTCTTATAACTGTTTCCTGTTACTAGCCTAAGTGTTACCCTGGAGCAAAAGTAAATCAAATATACAAATTCAGTTGTATTTCTATACACTTGCAATAAACGATCTGAAGATGAAATAAAGGAAGCAATTCAATTTACAAAATCATCCAAAAGAATAAAATACTTAAGAATAAACTTAATGAAAGAAATGCAAGATTTTTACTTTGAAAACTACAAAGCATTGTTAAAAGAAATTAAAGAAGATCTAAACAGAGAAACATCCATATTCATGGATCAGAAGACTTAATATTGTTAAGGTGACAATAATCCCCAAACTGATCTACAGATTCAACATTAGCCCCATCAAAACCACAGCTGGCTTGTTGTAGAAATTGATAATCTGACCTCTGCATGGAAATGCAAAGAACTGAAAGTAAACAAATTTAAAAAAAACAAAAACACAAAGAGGACTCACATTTCCCAACTTCAGAATTCACTACAAAGGTATAGTAATCAAGAGCATGTGGCATTGGTATAAGGATATACATACAGATCAATAGATCAGAATTAGGCAATTTTAAAGTGGAAAAAGAATCTGAATAGAAATTTCTCCAAAGAAAATATTAGTCAGCAAGTATATGAAAAGATCCTCAGCTTCATTAGCCATAGGGAAATGGAAATCAAACCCATGTGAAATACCACTGCCTACTCACTGGGATGGTTAAATCATAAAGAGAATGATGAGAGTTGGTGAGGTTGTGATGGAATTGGAACCCCCATACACTATTGGTGGAAATATAGAATGGAACAGCTGCTTTGTAAAATTGTGTAGCGGTCCCTCAAAAGATTAAACATTAAGTTACTACATGACCCAGCAATTCTACTCTTAGGTATATGCCAGGAACAATAAAAACCTGAGTCCACATTAAAATCAGTAAATGAATGTTCACAGCAGCATTATTCCTAATAGCCAAAAACCAGAAGCAAACCAAAAACTCACCAATGATGAGTGAATTAAAATGTAGTATACACTGAGGTATTATTCAACAAGGAAGAGAATGGAGATAAGGAGGAGCCTTGAAAACATTATGCTAAGTGTATGTAAAAGAAGGCAATCACAGAAGATCCACTGATTATATGATTTAATTTATATTAAATGTCCAGATATGGCCAATCTATAGAAACAGAAAGTAGATCAGTGGTTACTTATACCTTGGTGAAGAGTTACAGGAAGGAAATGAGGAGAGATTGTTGATAAGTTATGGGGAATGATTAGAATATTTTAAAATTGGTTCTGTGGATGGTTACACAGGTTTAAGAATATGCTAAAAGTATCCATTTTAAATGGGTATGGTATGTGAATTATATCTCAGTAAAACTTGGTACATCAGCGACAATACCGAAAAACATCAGTGCTCCTATCATTGAACCTTAGGAGAGGAAGTCAGTAGAATCTATTAGGTCCACTGATCTATTTTGTTTTTAGGATGACCTCTGTGTACTAACACTAGATGAAACTGTTCTGTGTTTAGGTCCTTAAGGAAAAGGAGCATCTATAAGGCATTCAATAAATGATTAGGTATTCAATAAACTGGAATGGTTTATTGAATGCTTTATGGATGCTCCTTTTCTTTAAGGACCCAAACGACAGCAACTCCCTAAATCTCTGACTCTTCCCTATAATCAGTCTCATGTTAGCTTTTAGACTAAGATTTTTCTCCCTTGAAGAAAAAGGATACATGTTTGCTATTTTTTTTTGATGTTTATCTTTCTATTCTAGAAATACAGCTCTGGGTACTCATATTTTACGTGCCCACTCTACTGGCCTCATCTCATGTTCGGTTCTTTATTGCAAATACTGATAGGAGTCTCAAATTTTAATTTTATATAAGGTTGATGCTGTACAAATTAGTTACTTTCGCCCTACTTTCATGTCTCCCTGTTGTTATTTCTAAAATAAGGTATCTGATCCTATCAATTTCACTGGCATATTGTGTGATAAGATGAGTTTAAAGACAAAGAATTTCCCAATAGTAATAGCATCATTATAAAGAAATAGAGGATACTGATTTCTATTTTACAATTTTCCTAACCCAAAAAATCCTTTTCTTCTTCCCATGGGTACTTTTAATGCCTTAAATAAATTTAAAGGTTATTAATCTTTCTTTACCTGATGCCTTAGGCACTTTAGTATCACCAGGTTTTTAAATACTACCACCTTCTGAAAAGTCTGAAAACATAATGGAGAGATTGTGAGGGAAAAGGCTAAAAAGATAACTTTCCTGGGGGAAACTAGTAGAAAGAGAAGGGTGGTGAATAAAAACTAATATGCAGCTTTTTATCTGGCGTTCATTTAGCTTTTCTCTCTCCTACTCAGTATAGTGAGGTAGTAGCCTGCCCTCAGGTTATACTTCATATTAGACAGTCACAAAAGCTCTCCTTAAAAGTCCAGCCTGAGATCATGTTCACCTAGGAAAATTCAGTAATAGATAATGGAATAATTATCTATTACTTTAATGGAAAAGGAGCTTGCCACACTAAGCTCTTTTCCCAGGTTATGTTGTGTTTGTGGTTTGTTTGTTTTTTTTCAAATTCTTATGCTTGATGAGATTCTAGTGTCTTAAAGATAGTGAAATTTTGTCGTTATGAAAGTCATCTTGGCACTGCGATTATTAAACACTATATACAGCACTGTGGGGGCTCTCAAGGATAAAACTCTCAAGGATTTTAGTGTCTAATGAGGAGATAAATAGCAGTAAAAACGTTAACACAAAAAAGCATGACAAGATGACCTCTCCAAGTTTCCCTTCTGTAAGCAATTCCGAATAGGACCTGTGAGTTTGAATAATATGCAGATATTAAATATCCATCCAAAATATGAGGTCTACTCCTCACAAATATAATTTCCTCAGGGGTTCTGTCCTGACAACAACAACATTCACACCCTAGCATTTAAAAGATCTCTTTTTAGTGGGAGATTTCAATCCTCTAAAAGCAAAAATAATAAGCTAGAAAAGCAGAGGAAGCTTTCAAAAGTAAGCCAGAGACTGCTGGAAACTATTTAATATTTTGTGATCTTCAAAGATCCAGGTGTTTTTAGAGTCCCTCAACAGTTAGATTTTTCTTTCAGTAGCTCTCATGAAAACACATATAATTCTAACATCTTAAAATCTACCAATGTTGTACATAAATATATGAGACATTCACAGACAAATACAAAACTTCAACTCCCTTTCTACACCACAGAATTAATGGAGTGTTCTCAAAGCAAACAATGAAGTTTCTCACTGGCAAAAATACAGAAAAACATTTCCTTTGAGTAAATTACTGTAAAGATTTAATCTCTTAGTGTGAAGCCCATCTAATTTCAGCTAATGTCATATCCCTTATGTGTCTCCATTTTCTTCTAATGCTTCAACTACTTACATTGATATTAAACCTGAAAGTTTATTCTTTGATACATCAACCAAATAAAACTAACTCACTGGTAAGTTTTACTGCCTAGCAAATCTAGTAAAGCCTGCTAGTTTTTAGCTATACCAATAAGGCAAAAGTTCCTGACCCCCAAATTAACCTGTGTTTCTTATGGAAGGTTGATTCTGCCTCCAGGAAATTTTATTGATGTTCATTTTCTAATATTCAGAACCCCAAAGTAGGCATGTGGTTTGTTTTTTTTTTTCCCCAAGGCAAACATTAATGGAAACACAGGAAGCTCTGACTACCCCATGTGATATAATTCATGTACCAAATAAGTCAGCCATGTACCTGACCCACAGTATAGTTTAGGAAATTGCTTCATTCCAAAGTGTAGAACCTCATCCAGATATAACTGGATATGAACTGATCCATAGCTTGACTAGTGACCCTATGATGTATCCTGGTGTGAAAGTACTTATCAAGGAAATTTAAACTAAGGAATATTAAGAAGATAAGGAAATAAGCACCTTAGTCTCCGTGTCTCATGTCCACACTGAGGAGAATAATGAAAGCATTTACAACATAGCAGATATTGATTAATCAATATTAAAGCACTTAAAAACAGAATCTGGTACTTCATAGGCATGTAATAATTGCATCATCATAATCACTTTGAATAGTGGCCTTCTAATCAAAATCCTACTATGAATATGCTTATGTAGTATCATGTATGATAAGCTAGAAAATGAGAATGAGGGGTGATGGCCAGATATAAGAACTTTTTATTTTTATTTATTTTTTCAAATTAATTTTAATGGTATTACTTTTTATTGAGGTAATGCTGGTTTGCAATGCTGTATGTGATTTACAGGTATAGGTTCACACTTCTTCAAATATATGTTACCACATTGTGCTTACCACCACTTTAAATTGGACCCAACTATGTACTGGTATATAGTATATGATAAGGGAGGCATTTCAATTTAGTAAAGAAAGGATATATCAGGCCTCCCTGGTGGTGCAGTGGGTTGAGCAACACACTATGAAGCAAACCACAGCCACTGCCGCACGAGTTCGATCCCTGCTGCTGGCCGGGGAGGTGACCCACATGGGGTGGCAGACCTTTCCTGCTTAGTCCGCGGCTCCCCTCAGTAGTGTGTTTCAGTCTATCTGCCTGTTCTGTTCCCCACTCTGTCTCTGGTGAATTCTCTCACCCCCAACCCTCCACACCTCTGGCCTATACCCCAGTGCTTGTGTGCATAAATAAATAAATCTTTTTTTAAAAAGAAAGGATATATCATTAAATTATTAATAATTATTTTTGGAACCATTCATCAGCTCTTTGGAAAAACGAATAAAATCCATCTCTAATTCACTTCTTCAAGATAAATTCTTGATGATCAAAGATTTAAATTTTAAAAATGAAAGTAGAAGAAAAATCTGAAAAAATACTTAGTAATATTGGATATTTCTCCAATATGAAGAACATTCTGAATGCATTAAAAATTGTTAGCTGTTATAAAAAACTCTTGCCATTTGCAAAAACATGGGTGAAAGTGAAGGGGAATATGCCAAGTGAAATAAGGAGGAGGAAGAAAAGTAGTGGATGATTTCACTCCTATATGGAACATAGGAGAGGGAAAAAAATGGAACTGACAGAACTAAATCAAAATAAACCCTAGAAATATGACTGTAGAAATTAGGCTGCTAGAGGTTGGGAATGAAGTAAAGGGGGCAAGATAATGGTAAGGTAAAGGACTTTGGGTGCTTTGGTGGCAGATGTTGTATGGTGACATACATCCAAGAAGATAGGAACCTATTTCCCTAAATCATATACTGGTATTGTAAACCAGTGTTATTTCAATTAAAAAGAAATAACACTAGAAAAAATAACAACAAAGAAAATTGTTAGCTATAATTAAAAGCAAATATTTAGGGGGAAAGTTAAAAGGAAGTGATCAGGAGAAAGTAAAAACCAAATGTTTGGGGAAAAAATCATGAAGTCAAAAAACAAATAGCAGATAGGAAGGAATGTTTGCAATAAAAGTCTGATATTGCAAATGAAAGTCTGATAGCTAATTTCCATAAAATACAATGACCTCTTATAAATCAGTATGGAAAAATTGACTTTTCACTAGAAAAAATGCATAAAAGACACAAGATGACTAAAGAATATAGGAAAATATTCAATTATTAGTTAAATGTCAATTTCAAATAATTATCACTTTGCAGTTGTCAAATTCATTTATAACAACCAGCATTACTGAGGATGTAGGAGTAACAATTTGATTTATATACTAGAGGGAGCATAGGTAGTTCTGTGGTTTTTGGAAGGGAATTTGATAATATGCATATCACCAGCAATTCTATTTCTAAACACTCATGCAAGAATGTAAGATTATGTATAAAGTGATTCAATGCAACATTGTTCATAAGAACAAATTTTGAAAACAGTCTAAAAGTCCATAATAAGGTACTGGTTAAATCTATTGCACACACTAGAAATACAGCCATTAATAAAATAAAGGGTTGATGTATATATTGCTTATACCAACATGTAAGATGTCCAAGATCTATTTTCAGTAGAAAAAGACAGAACATCATGTTTAATATGAATCTATTTGTGCATTTTAATATGAATAAAAATATCCATAATATGCCCCATTTATGTGTATAATATACATATATAGTTAAAGACACGAATGGACATACTATACATACACATATACAAAATACATATACTACACATATACAATAGATGAGTCATGCAACTGTCCTATGGGGTTGGGGGGGGACAACGCAGTGGTGATGGTAGTGGTTTTTGTATACACTTAGAAAGGCTCTTCATAATATACTCCAAAGCAGTAACTTGTGGAGTGGGATGGGGAGGGAGGCAATCAAGTAGGAAAGTGAGAGCCTTTAGTTTTTATTCTTATTACAGATGTTCTTCTAGAATATTTTTATAAATTGTCCTGCCTTTTTTGCTCCCCTTATGCCATGTGATAATTTGCCTGCTGCTCTCATATCACTCCCTGATCTTCTCCCTAGTAGACATTCTAGGAGGCTTTTACTACTCCAGTTGTATTTGGACTAAAGTTTTCCTAACACTGGGTAACACAAATGAGACCCTAGTTGTCAAATGCCAAACTTAGGGAAAGCTCGGTACTATAGGTATAATTGTTCTATCAACCAATGGCCAAATATATGGGAAAAAATGGTCTTTGATGATTCTTAGATGCTCTTGGGCAATCACCCTCTTTTACAATATATGTATTTTGCATTGATCATTGAAGATCTTCAGTAATTTCAACTAATGAGGTTTTTCAGTTCATTTTGGGGATAAGGCACAAGTAGCAATTAAACTCCTATTCTTTCAGAAAGCTATAGATTTAGCTTCTCAAGGGCACAGATCTCATGATCAGATATTATGAGAAAGTGAAAAAAAAAAGCACTGAATTCCTTTGAGACTTAATCCCATATTCTGAGTCTATTTTTTATTCCCACATTTAACTTGTCTTTTGAGATGAAATCATAAGATAATATTTCTGCCTTTATCAATTTATCTACCTATTACCAATATAAAAGTACATTCGTTCTTCCCCATGTTACATGACCAGTAACAATCTACTTGCATGTACCTATCACACACTTGATTCTTAACAAGTCTTTAATGAAGAAATAATCTGCTTACCAAAGATGTCATTTGCAAAGCAAATTAACAATAATGTTTTTTATCATTTTGTATAATGCTTCCTTTTCTGAGTAATTATAATTGCCAATAAATTCAAAAGTCCTTGGTTTTCTTTTTTAATGAATTCACTTTTGCATTAGGTGCCTTTTAACACCCCTTTTCTCTCCAGTTTGGTAATACTTGGTCCCGCATTCTTGTTTCTGTGCAAGGAAAGTTCTGTTTAAAGGCAGTTCCAGCCAAAATTCAGTCCTGCAGGTCCTGACCTAGCACACAGATGCACTTGCAGAAACCAACCCCCAGGGGTCAGAATGAACAAACCAGAAGTGGCCTCAGGGGGTTAAGTTCTTAGCACAAGGTCCTTGGCTCTATTTTTTTGGAGAGTAACCTCATATCTGTTGTAAGAGAATTGGGTTTTCCCCAAAGGATTTTTGACTTCTCTTACTCTGGTGATATGAGTAGGTCTAGATGACAAAAAGAATAGGTCAAAATCATTGTGGGGAGGCTAGTGAACCTTTTGTATATCATACAAAAACATGCCTGACTCAACAATTTTGATAACTATTTTAAGTCTTGCATAATCCTTTAGCAAGGAAGAATGTTCTTTGATGATATGCCAGTTTTGACCACAGAGACCCTATATTCACACTGACAGATTCTTCCTTCTTATAAAACTATCATGTGCATCTTTTTAGAAAAATAGTTATGTTATATATATGTATATATATTGTATATATATTGTTTTATATATATGTTTGTGTATATATATTTTTTTTTTAATAAAATTCTCCAGAAAACCATTTCCATGGTTATAACTGAGGACATTTGTACCTCAGTTATAGTGTGGCAAAGCAAACATTTGAAAACTGCTTAATGCTTAAAACATTTATGGTATTAACATTTAGATTGCTACTTGACACTGCTTGATGGGTATTCCTATTAGAAGAAGGGTTGCTTCTTTAAAGCAGAAAATTATGCTTTTGGGAAGAAACAAAATTCCTAATGTTTCCTATACCCCAGGTGACTAAACTTGCCCAATGGAAGGAAAAACAACAGCAAAGGCCATCCCACATGGGTAATGACCAGGTCTGAGACAACTTTCATTCTAGGCCCACTATCATCCCTAAACATTATAAACTCTGATTATCAACTCCCTCCCCTATTCTGCTCTCTAAATCCAATTTCCACTATTCTCCTTAAGACTGCTGTCATCTATCATTACCCATTTGATTAGTAAACAAAGTTTTCTCTTATTTTCATCCTTTTCAAAAAACTTCCCTGCCCTCTGCATGCTCCCATTTCCTTGAATCGAGGGAAACAGCAGTCTCCTGGAGGCTACCACTTTCCTGCAGTCCTCTGCGATAGAAGCCAGTCTATATTTTCAAGCTCTACTGATATGAAGAATTCTCCCATTTCCACTTCCAAATCACTAATACTTCCTTTGGTACCTCAATGTCATTCTCACCTCTGATCAAACTCAGGAAGTAGGGTTACCACTTTCTTCTGAGGACTTTAATCTTTATGCAAAAGACCATCCACTGGCCACCTTATATCATAATATTTTAACCTCTCAAGAGCACCCTTCAAGTTTAATTACTCATGAGAATTGCTCCATTTCTGAAATTTTAGTCTCAAATCCCCATCTTCTAATCACATCCTGTTCTTCCAGATGACCACCACAGTGTCATCATCCATCCAGATGGGGGCACCACTGTGACCCCACCCACACTCTCCAACCTACCAAACTATTTGTGTTCCCATCACTCTTTTTCCACCTGATTCCATACTCAACAACTTCACTCCCTGCCTCATAATTGACTTCTAAGACTTCCAAGTCCTCACCTATGTAGACTATTTACTTTCTTCATTCCTTCCCTCCTCATTTTCATATTAACACTCTTCCTGAGTGACCTCATATACACCCACAGTTTTAACTGTGGGAGTTAAATGCTGGGAGTTAAACTGTAACTTAAAAGGTGATGCTTTCTGAATCTCTATCACCAGCTAGATCTTGTTCCTAAATTGGGAGGCGCCATATAACTGATTGTCTATTGGACATTTCCATAAGTACTTGCAAGTTAGTTTGTCAAAACTTAACTAAATCATTCCTCCCCAGCAGAGGGGGTGGGAAATGTGATCTTCCTCTCATATCCCTCATCTTAGTGAATGGTGCATCACTTACCCAGTCTTTCAAATCAGAAAACTGAGTCATTCTTGACTTCCATTTCTCCCTTAGCCACAGGTATTCTTTCAGTCACAAAGTTCAGCAATTGTATGTACGCCTAAGCACCTGTATAATCCACTCAGTCCATGTGAGCCCTATTCATTTCTTACTGGAAAGAGATCTGAATGTAATAACCTCTTTCAGAGGTGTGGGAAGGATTAAGTGAATCCACAGAGAAAAGCAGAACCCCCCACAGACCATACACTGGCAATGGTGGGAAGCATTACTACCCAAGGACTGAAGATACAAGAAGACAAAATAATGATAACTGAGCCAAAAAGAGCCAGAGCCATGGGGCTGGAGGGAGGTCATCCATTTGGAAGTGCAGTTGTCAACAGAATTAGAACATCTGCCTATATCCCAAGTGTTCTGTGTTCCTCTGTGCATTGTCTATCATTACATTTTCCACTATTGTAGCAACTTATTCACTTATCTGGCTTCCACATTTAGCCTACATTTTCAAAGGACAAAGACTTTCCTTGCCTCAGCACACCCTAAGTGCACAAGGCACAGTGTCTGACACATACAGAGTGTTCAACACATGTTTGCTGAATAAATGAACAAACAACTGATGGAGCTAATTTCACACTTTTCATAGTGGAAACTGAAATCAATGGGTTTATAGGCAATATAAGAAAAGTAAAGTGAAAATTTCAGGCAAAGTTTGGAGAAATGTTTATTGAGTAAAGACAGCTACTTCTGTGCTAGGTTCCTTCTGAATCCAAGATTAAGTCTTCTCAAAATGTGTTATTATAATGAAAATAACATTTCCTGAGTCTGACTTTTCATGAAAGAAGGTAAGGTATCTCTCTTCTCTGATACAAGAAATGAAGAGTCCATAAGTATCAACGAGAGCCTCATAAACAGCAGGATAATTAGAACAAAGAGTGGAAAAATCCAAGCTGAACTGAGTGAACAGCCTCTCTTGGTCTATTTAAGTAAGGCTCGAAAGTGACAGTGAGGTATCCCATAAGGAAAAGAAATAAGCGGGTTCCTTGATAGCAAATATAAATCAATAATTAAGGGGTGAGATTGGAGATGTACTTGCTACTTCCTGGGCCTACAAAATCTTACTATAAAACAGTCAGTTTATTTTAAGCTATGTATAACTTGGATAAGGCATGTCAGCAACTGATGTCTGTTCACTTCTGGAGCACAGACAAGGCTGAATGTGCGAGCCCTCAAATCTGGGGACCTGTCATCTTTGGAGTAAAGTGAATTTACTAAAACAGAAGGTATGTTAGAGGCCAGGCAGATCTCTCCTAGACATACCTATTATGGTCTGAATTGCATCCCCCCAACGCCAAAGTTCATGTTTTGAAGTCCTGCCTCCCAGCGTAACTATATCTGAAGGCAGGGTCCTGAACAGGGGATTAAGGCTAAATAAGCTCATAAAGGAGACCCTAATCTGATAGAATTGTACCCTGATAAGAGGGAAAAGAGAGATCCCTCTTGCAAGAGGGCACAGAGAGAAGGTGGCCATCTGCAAACCTGGGTGAGAGCTCTCACTGGGAACTAAGTCAGGGGGCACCTTGATCTTGGACTTCCCAGCCTCTAGAACTGGAAGAAATAGATTTTTGTCACTTAAGACACCCACTTATAGTATTTTTGATATAGCAGCCCAAACAGACTTAGACAACAGCAAATATCAATTTGGGCTCTATATTGAAATTTTTATACTCTACTCGAAACAATGAATTGTCTTATGCAAAATTCAGAATGCTGGCAGAAGGCCAAAACTTAGTCAGATGACCCTTGATGAGTTAATCTCTGCAATCTTTTATTGCCTCCTCTGTGAAATGTGGATGATTGTTCCTGCTCACCTCCTTACTGTGGTAACCGAATGCATGAGAAAACGTTCTGCAAACCTGGGAGCGCCAGGAAAGCAAGCATCACATGACTGGCCCTGAGACCTCTGTAGCCCAGAAGGGAGCTGCACATTATGAGTACTGGCTCCTAGTTTTCTTTTTTTAACCAAAACAGAAGGTTATTACAATTCCTAGTTGGAATGATTAAATAGGGGAAGGGTTCAGAAGCAGAAGGAAAACTTCAAGCAGCTTAAGCTGGGAAAATCTCAAGTCAGTCCAGGAGGAAAACTTGGAAAAACTGAGACAGGGAAAGGAAGAGTCAAACCAAAGTATAGCTTAAAGAAGAAAATGACCCAAAAAACCGAAAAGAACTTGGCTTCTTTTTCCAAAAGGCAGCAGTCTTTTCCAAAAGCAGATACCCGTTCCCAGGGGAAAGGGAGTTTTTCAAAGGATAGAATCTTCTGTGGCCGTGCAGACTGTATTGCATATGTGAGGTTTCAAAGAAGACAAATCACTTGCATTGAGTATGGTAAAAATGGAAAGAACAATGAGAGGAAGAAGGCTAACAGCCTGAACTTGGACTAAAGTAAATTCCGTCAAACATGATTAAATATACACAGTACATAGAGCAAAAACAGGAGCTCGAGTTCACGCAGCAGCCAAAACCCCCATCTCTCACCAAACACAAGTGCTCACATGGTGCACACGCCTAGAGGCGCTGGCAGAAAGTGGTGTAGACTTGGTAATGCCACGCTCAAAGCACTGGAGCAGTAAAAATGGAAAAACAAACACTGAACAACTACGAGTCAGCACAGGTGCGTTCCACTCTCAGCTCTACCACTTGCCAAAGTCCAGACTCTGATAATTCACTGGAACCCCAAAAAAATGGAACTCAGTTTTTTCCTTTATAAAACTGACTTAATCTGCTTTCCAGGGTAGTTGGATGAATCGAGTTACAAGAGAAAGCAGTTCATAAATAGAAATGAATCGCACACGTAAGTGGTATTCACTGTAGGCATATCTGCAAAGCCACCTTCCGCGGATTGACAAGCATAGGTTGGCTTATAACAGAGCTGGCTGGGGACCTCCATGCTGTTCACTCTAAGGAGCTCACACTTTCTTCCAGGTGAGTTCTAGTCAAGGCACAGTTGGGGGCCCAGGCGTGGCAGGAAGGCCTCCAAGGGCTACATTTTCCTGTCCTTCCTCTCTTGTCCAGAGCAGCCCAGCAACAGCAAGTGCAAAACCTCTAGGTACCTGTCCTCCCCATGTCTTCCTCCTGCTCAAATTTCTCATCCCCCTGCTTCTCCATAAATGGCTCTACTCATGAAAACAATAACAACACAGGCCTGCTGCAGGATCTACTCAGGTTTACCATCTTTTATCCTTGGTGAACAAAATGATGCCCTGCTTTTTCCCGCCAGTTGCGGGAGAAGGTAATGTGTTTGCCTTAGCAGGGACGGAGGAGTGATAGCTGTGGGAGTTTTCCTGTGATGGTCTGGACTAGCACATTCCACCCTTAGGGAACTTTGGAGGCACTATAAAAGTCCTCTTAGGGGCACTGAGGGAGAAGGGTTGTTCTGTGAGGTCACAGAGGAGGCTGTAGTCCTGGCTTTTGCCACCTGCCCTTGTCCCCCTAGTGTCTGACCTCCCAGGGGCCCTCATGCACTGACTCATGCTGCAACTTTCGCTGCCTTCTGCTCTCCCAGTTAAGAACTGCAGTGGAAGCCCAGGGGAGAATGAATTTAGTTAAATGGGATTCATTTTGTTTTCTTCCCTATTTTTCCCTTGGTAGAAAAATTTGTATCACTCTGTGCCATTGAACTGAACCACCATTCAGTTTGGCAGCATTGTGTTTGCAAGGATTTATAAGAATTGCTTCTGACCCTGTGGTCTGAAGCTCCAAATCCAGAGGCAGAGATGAGTTCCCTTCCATGGTTGAGATGTTTAAGATGAGAAGAAAAGGGGACTTGGAGGCCATGCCTTTCAACCTCCACCCTACAGGAATATTACAATCAAGGAATGATCTGGGGCAGCAGACCCTGCCTACCCTGGAACTGGTTGCCAATAACCACAAGCCAAATGAGTAATAACAGGGGTCATCAGAGCAAGAATGGATGGCCCTGACGAACACCTGCTCAGTCAAGGATCCCTCTACTCCAAAATCTCACTGGCCCCCAAACAGCAGGGCACAAAGGAAATCATCCCATACCCCTTCTGAGTTCTTCTAGGCTGGCAAATAATCAAAAAATTATCAAGAAGATTGATAAAAGAAAAGGCCATGCAGAAGTATAATAACATGGATGCTTCCTGTAGGGAGAGACTCAGCATGACTGAGTAACTTGCCTACTGGCCTTCAGACCACATCCTAAATAGCTTAACTAAGACAAGGCAGGTTGGGGAAGAAAGGGAAGTTCAGTTGGGGGATGGGGCGAGTTTGGTTTATAGAGAAAACAAAAATAGAGATTTCAGTTCCACTTTCTCCTTAGGAAACAGATAAGGAGATGAGTCTCCCTGGGGAGGAACTTATAGGGAGATGTTTACAGCTAAATACCAAAACTTCTTCCACCTAGCCTTCAAAGCCCCTCCCATGGAAAAACCTCATCAAACACATGTTTTGGGGTGGCAGATTGTCCCTATCTTGCTGGCTGTCATAAGGCAGTCTATGGGAAGTTTCCTTAGGGAAGTAAGAGGGGGCTCAGGAGCACCTGGAGACAATGCTAGGAATGTTGAATACCCAAACCCCACCTAGAGTGCAGCGCTACAATCTCTTGAAGACATTTTTATATTGTTTAATTTCCCTGGCAATTCTGTGGCATACAGATGATTTAGAACCATTCCAAGGGCACACAATGAATGAGACACTGATCTGGAATGATAAGAAGAGTCGATCATAGAATAGGGTTTCCCTGAAATCAAACTGTAACAGAGTGGTCCCCAGGAAAGGGAGAAGTTCCAGAATCCCTGCCCCAAACTAAGTAGGGTGGAGCTGAGGAGGAAAAAGAAGAAGTGAGAGAAGAAGGAAGAAGGAAGAAGGATGGAGAGTGGCAAGAGGACCTACAGGAGGCACATGGAACATAGAGACACGTAAAGAAACTGCGCTTGCTTTTTTGGTCCTGGACTGGCTGGAACAGATGTGGGTGAGAGACCCATGGGGAAGTTAACAATAGCAGCTTTTTTATCTTGATTTCGATTTTGCTATTTTCCTCCCGGATTTGTCCGACCCTTTCTGACCCTTTTCTATGGGTCACTACCGAAAGGTCCTTTAGACTTGTGGCAGGCTTTTGGGCCTTGCTTTGGGCCAATCCTGTCTGGTTGGACTTTTATCCGCAAGAGGATAGGTAACTTTGGATGCTTGATTTAGTAACTGTATTCTTTGTCTTTTCTGTATTGCTCCCTAATTGTATGAAATTCCTTCCCATTAAAGGGCTTACATTTTTGTCTTGATGAGGCAGATGGCAGAACCCATTTAGAGTGGGAAGGTTTGGGGGCTCTAGGATGCCCCTCTCCCTGCCCTGTAACAAAACCAGTATACTGTCAACACTTTTTCTCCATTCTCTCCTCCAAATGACTCATTCTCTTTTCCCTTCTATTTATTTCTGTGTCTCTCTAAATATCACAGAAGAGGAGTGCTGGTTTGTTCAAGACTAACTTCCTACCAAGTCCACTGCCCAGTCTGAGATCTCCATGCCCAGAAAAGTGTATAGCTTCCCTCTCCCCACCAAGGCTATTCCAGAGACATCCCCCTAACCCAGAGGGCCCCACACTGAGGTGTAGAGTGGCAGAAGTGACCTGTCGGCCAGAAGAACTGCAGCAACTGGATGAGGAATTGTCTGTGCTGAGATACCAACTGCAACTTAGCAGTTTGTTAGGGGGAAAGGTAGTCCTGAATGGATTACACAGATGGATGTGTGGACTCCAACCCTAACCCAGACCACCAGTGTTCCAGAACCACAAATCCGATAAGATGATTATCGAAGAGTGGATCCCTGGGACCTGAGGGTGGAGTTAAGCAGCCAGGCTGGCTATAAAACCAGAGAAGTGAGCCTGGGGCTCTCTCTTCCTTTGGAGCCATCTCACTTGACTTGGAGCCAGCTCTCAACACGCCATTGCATAGAAGATCTGGTAGGATATTTACAGATTTGTATCCCTCTCTTTCCCTTGGTAATATTACTATTTTATTCGCCTTCTTTTGTAAAATAAAACCCGTTAATAACATTTGTCATGTGTACCTGAAGTTGGGACTTATTATAAAAGTCTTCTGAGAGCGTGGGTGAAGACCCAGTGAGGGAAACCCATTTTATATTAGGGTTGCCCTGTAACAGTTTGAACTGGAGACCAAGGGTTTTGTGGGGCCTGTTTATAGTCATTAGCTTTCCTTTTAGGTATTTTCTAGCAAAGCTCTGAGCTAAGCTTCTCCTAGTCCCCCAATGCCTCCTGTCTCCTTGAGATAAGCAGTCCCTTTATCCAGGACCATAATCAGAAGCACCCCCAAAATCTAAGCTGCAGCTTAATCATAACTCTTACTACACTAGAGAGCCCTGTGCCCAGACAATGTCACAGGAGCTGGGAGATGAGAAATTTCTTCCTGAGTGGTCAGGGAGCAAGATATTTAAAGCAGCAAGAGCATGTTTCCTGCAGCACATACAATACAAAGGCAGAGAGGAGATGCTTTTATAACTATTTCAATTGTCTTCACAACTATCTGTATGACAATAATTATGATCTAGAGCTATATCTTAGAGCTAGACAGAAGTCGGAGGAGATACCTGCCTACCTACAAGGCAATGAAAGTAAAAGCATTTGTACATAGGTCTTAAGCTTAGGGGCTGAGGGGTACTGACTGCTTATCAATGGCAAGTCGATGCAGAGAGCTAGGTGTTACAGAAATCCACACCCTGGTGTTGACTAAATCCAAGGGGAAACATTATAAAGTAAAAAAAAAAAAAAAAAAAGCGAGAGAGAGAGAAGTATTAACTCATGCTACAACATGAACGGTCTTTGAAAATGTTATGCTAAATGAAAGAAGTCAGTCACTGTGATTCATTTGTGAGAAATGTCTCAAAGAGGCAAATTATGCCACAGACTCAGAAAAGAGATTCCTGGTTGCTGGGGCTGAGACCAGCAGGTATGCCGAGTAATTGTTAAAAATATAAAAATAACAAGGTTTCTTTTGGGGTCAAAAATGTTTTGAAATTAGATATGCTATTGATACTTGAAATCTATACTTTTTATAGTATGTTACTTAAATCTCAAAAAGGAAAAATAATCCAGGTATGGAGGCCTCAAAATCCGAAAGCTGCTCGGGGATACCCTGAGTTTCTTATGTGGGACTGAGAATAACTTTTGAAAGGTATCTCAACATTAGCTCAATGTAAGCCAAAATGTAAGCCAAAATTCATCTGATTCTGACTAGCTGACTTTTCTCTTCACACAGTTCCTTCACTCATTGCTAGCCCAGACCAGTATTTCCCCTCCTGACATCTCACTCAGGTCCTCCTTTTTGGGGAGGGGGTAGGGGTTAGGCTGAGGTTAGGACAAAACAGGACAAGGAGAGGGCATGGGTAGTGTGACCCCCACGAAGCCCTTGGGAGGTTGAGAGAGCCAACCACAGGTGGGGGCACTGTGTAAAACTGAGGGAAACTTGAAGGCAAGAGAGGGTCTTTGCCTGATTCTGGCACAGGACCCCCATGCCCCAAACTTCCTGTGCCTCAACCCATGAATGCTGTGACTCCAAGTCAGGTTTCTGAGTGGCTCTCATCATTCCTGTTTCTGGGTGAGGAGCCTGCTGAGTATGTGAAGAGTATGAGTTTGTACTCAGCTTCTGAAACTTATAAGCTCAACCACCACATTATTGCTTCCCTTCACTGTACTCTCTCAGCAGAGGAACTCCATGCATGTTGTCTGATAAGAATAAGATCCCAACATGTCTGTGCTCAGGCCTAAACAGTGACTTGCTTACAAACCTGCAGTTGTCTGTGCAAGGGAGGTTCTTAACAGTGAGTAAAGATTGGGGTGGGGGGGCAAGGGGGTTCGCTGTTGCCAACAACTGCCTATGTGTTATTTTCAATTTTCTTCACATTGGAAACCAGCTCTTTTGTTTCCATTTCATACAATCCTCCCTGTAATTTGGGATCCTCATGAACCAACTGCTGAAAGGAAAGTTAAGTCATTGAGGATGAGGCCTTAGGAAGGAGTTTTCACATTGCAAATACCTACCAGTGCATCACTTACTTCTTTCCAAAAATAGGACTTTTATTCAGATTCACTTTGTTCTCCTTCAAAGGGAAACTGCATTTGAATAAAAGCATAAGTACCACCTGCAGCGCTGTGGCGCACGCACACTGAAGTTATTTCTGAAACAGGACTTCAGGGTTGGGGCAGAGGGAACATCCTCCTGCAAAATTTTCCTTTGAATTTTTTGGACTTAAACTTCAGCTACTGCACGTGACTCATGTCTACCTTAAATGTTGATTTTGCAGAAGCTTTCCTAGAGCTACAGACTTTTTTCAAGGTCATACCCAGAGGTTAGTGCTTATGCAGATTCTGCATCTATTTAACAAATTGAATGTGGTAAAAGAAGCATCTAGGGAAACCTAGAAACTGAGAGGGGATGGAGAGAGATTGTCTTAGAAGCCGGGAGACTGGAAAAAATGAAGGAAGACAGAAGACTTCCTTCCAGAAGTCTTCCAGAAGGTGTAGGACCTGCTCTTTGGCAAGAACAGGGAATTAAAGGGACTCCATATTTCCTAAAGCTTTGACTCTCTGGCCTTCCCAAAACAGAAGTCCACATTGACCCTTTTGAGAAAGGTAGAACTTGATCTCCTTGCTTTGAATTCAGAAGTAACAGCTTCCCCTGTCTGGTCTCTGAAGCTGACTGGGTACCACAGCAAGTACTGGATACATGGATACTGTTCCATGAGTTACAATGATCCAAGCTCCAAAGCAAAAAGTCTAAAGCCTGGGCCTATCCTAAACACACTTGTCACCTGAGTAAAGGCAAATGACGCGAATATATTCAAAGCAGATTCTTTGGGGGAGAAAGTCCTTGAAATTCAATTCTTCTCTTTAAAATCATGATTGTCCATGAGGGAACAGTGTCCCTAAATATCCAAAACAACTTCTCAGAAGTGTGGCTTCAGTATCTGAATTAACTAGGATTCCTGTTAAAAATTCATAGTCCTGGACCCCGTCTCAGACCTACTAAATTAGATTACCTGAAGGTGGGATCTGAGGATTTGGGATTCTGAGATATAACCAGGGTTTGGGTATCACTGGATTTGTGAATTAAAGACAATGTCTCAGAAAAACTGGCCTGGGTAATAACACAAACGTTTTTAGATCTTTCCCCACCCCAAATTCTCTCCTGTTATTATGTTAACCATAGGCACTCAGAGAGTTGCAGATTCATTACGGAATAAAAGATATGTACACAGAAAGGTGGCATCCAGTTCACTTAAAAGCCTCTGTCTTCCTAATAGTGTGGTTTACTGCTTAATGGTAGTTAGCTCTGAACAAAAGGAGCAGAGAGACTGGGTGTGCAGGTGAATCTGACTTGGGCTTGCAATTGCCATGGAAACAGCAGCCATTACCACTGGATAGGATTCCCTCCTAGGCAATTCTGCCATTCCATTTTAAAAGCCCCCTGCTTCTGCTTGTTTCAGATTGGAAATCCTGCCTTCTTAGGGCCTGGTTTTGAGGATTTGTAAATGTGTATCCAAAAAAAGAAGTAAATAGAGAGTTGTACTTTCCTACCAGTTCATTTTCTTCTCTTACGTGTCTTCCAAAAGCATCTTAGCATAATCCAAACAGGATGGAAATTCTTCTCATCTCTTGGCACAAATCTCATTTTCCCTCTTGCTTGTAAGGAGAATAGGAGGAGTTGAGTTTGGGGCTGAAAAAAATTCAGTCTGAATATATTCAAAGCAGATTCCTCCTTTCCCTTCCTAATTAGTAGGCCTAATAATAAATACAACTGCACCAGGATTTTAATTTAGTTGAAATTTAAAACATTGTTCATTTTACACTGAGTTTAGGGGAAGCTTAAAAAAATTAATATTAGGGAAATGATGCCACACTTTTGTTCTAGAAACCTAGATTTTAATATTGAGCATGCCAGGCACAGTAAGCACTGGATCATACATTATGAATTGGATAGTTTATCTTTGTCTAAAAATGGTAAAATAATAGCTTCTGGAAGTATATGTGTTAATCACATAGAAAACAAGGCTCAGTAGGCTGTGTCTTTACCAAGGGAACTTTCCACATTCCAGAATCAGGCTTTCCCCTTCCAGGCTCAGAAACCCAAGTGTTCCCTTAGTGGATGTGAATCTCCTCAGGGGCAAACTCACATATACTAAGTCCCCAAAATGGAGCGTCAGGTTGTCATTTTCATGAGAAATATGTCTCATGGGGACAGAAGCCCATGTATTATATAACCAACCCTTTCTCCTCTAGTTGATTGATCTACAGGGGAAGCCAAATAATACAGTGGTCAAAATGCCATTCTGTTCATTTACAATCAGAAAAAAAAGATACCAACATTATACAGAATGGAATACTAAAAGCCCTTGTAACTGATCCATTTCCGTAGGCAGAACTATAGAGGAAGTTAGATAATAATCAGAGATGGCCTGGAGAGCAGGAAATCAGAACAAAGGCCTTTCTTCAGATAAAGCCAATGTTTAATGGTATTAGGCTGGGATAGCCTGATGCTTCCACCTACATAACAGGATTGGTCCAGCCAACAGGAGGGATGATTCCCTCCTCCTGACAATACTTGGCAGGCCCCTGCCAATTGTTCCTTAGCCTCAATTGTCTATGCTTACAAGCTGATCTCCATGCTCCTAATTTTCACATTATCTCTTAGCTATGCTTAACATCAGTCAGGTTACTGTCTTGCAGGCTGGGAAGTCATTGTCTCTTAAGTGGTTTTGTATATTCCTTGCTCTGTATTGTATTCTGTAGCATGTTGTGTTGATTCTCTAGTTTAACTCTATGCCAGCTACCATATTTCATTTTCTTGAGAGCAACCCCTTAGAAGCTCCTGAAAGGTGGGCAACATATCTAAGCATACTGTTTTATTTCTTCTGATTTGCAAGTGACTCTAGATTGAATTTAGGCAGTAATAAATCCACAATCCATCTCTTCCTTAGCATGGATCTGATTCGGAAGGGCTGAGTCATTTTCAAATGCCATGTGCAGGGCCACCATTGGTAGCTTTGGAGATAACATCTTCTTATTATACCTATGTGTCTTCTGCCCTAATGACCATTTGTCCACAACAGGCTTCCCATTAGGGAGTGCTTGAGTCCTAAATTTGAGAGAGCTGGGAACAGATGGAATGGTAGGGCCCAAAGGATGAAACAAAGACTGGGTAAGAAGTGTAGATGAGGTCAAGATTCCCCCAGCAACACTCTGTGGAGGCACAGCAAAAAGGCCAGTAGGAAAATTTTTTAATTTCAATTTGTCCTATTAAACATGTTTAACTGTGGGACTGAACATCAATTGCATGCTTTTGCACCAAATTTACTCCTTTTCAGAAAAATTTAGCAAAGCAGAAGGAAAAGGAGAACCTTTCTGCTCTGATGACAGCCCATCATCCATTAAGTATCCAGTTTGAAGGGACACTTTTCAGTGTGAGTAGATCATCCACTGTTTGAAGGTGTGAACCTAAGACATTGTAGGATGTTGGCAGCATGAATAGACAGCATTTTCTTCTGTTCAAGACACAGCTGGGCAAAACCAGTTGAAAAGTGCCCAATTCCAATGACACTTGAATACTACACCCAGCCAAACTGGTTTTGGCAAATACTTTATATAACCCCTGGGAGTCATTTGCTCTCTTTGGGTCATGGGGGAAAGGAACTAGGGGCCTTAGTTCATCTGAAAGCTAGAGCCTGAAATGAAGCTACCACTTAGAAATAAAAGAGTTTTTCAGGGCAACAAAAAAGAATGTTGAAAAAAAAGAAAGGCGGGGTTCACTCACTCCATAGACTCCAAAAGAAATATGTGTGGACAGGAGTAGAACCTGTTTGAGGGTCCATACCCCACCTTCTCCTGCCTTTTGACCCTTTCTCTATTTCAAGTGTGTATTCCTCCATAGTGTGTCCCCAGCTCAAGAGCTGGAAGCTGCGGGTTTCACAGGGGTTTCAGCATGGGAAGTGCAAGCACAGCTCCCAGCATTCATGCTAGGGAGATAGCAGACTCCCAGAATGGCCTTAGCCTTCTCTGGCGGAGGATACTTGTGAGGCCTGCAGCAAACTAAAGGCATGTAGAATTCCAGTCTATGTTTCTGCCATTTCCAGAAATGTGGGGAGCCCACCTGGATGAGAACAAAGGAGGCTTGAAATTCTGCTAGAACCTGGGGTTATTGAACATTATAGAATAGACTCACTGTCAGTATTGACAAGCTGGTTCAGGCTGATCAGGAAGGAAACTGCAGGAACCCATAGAGAGTCAACTGAGCTGCTCATCAGATGCCAGATTAATCCAGAGAAGGAAAAGCTATGATACAGCTTAGGACCTACTCAAAGTTAAAGCCTAGGTAGAAAGGAGAAGCAACTCAGGTAAATAAAAGGAAAATTTACCAATTTTTGATCACAAAACACAAAGACTCTTGAGTATTAAACTTCACAATTGAGACACAGGATAATGCTGGATAAGCATCAGGATTTCTCTAATGGAAGTTAAAAAGAAGCATTATTTCTGAAGCATTATTAAACATTTATGTAGGAGGGAAGGAGAAAATAAGAAGTGGAGAGACTGGGAAATAGTTTATCATTTGGATATTCCAGAAGTTTCCTTCTTTTTTAAACAAAACCCTTAGAATCACCCACCTCTACATTGGCTGATTGGTATGTTTGTGTTTGTGTGTGTGCGTGTGCAACATCTTAATCTGGAGGTAGAAAAAGGCTAGGTATATACCATGAAACATTATTCAGGTAAAAATGGAAAGGTTTACACACTCAAGAATTTGAACCTAATTGTTATAAAATGTCCTCAGGAACATCTAGAGAAACCCAACATGCAGGTGAATACTTCTTTAAAGAAATAAATTATGGCATTAAATTGATTTTTTACATCTATATACTCTAATTTTGCAGTAATTTTTTGTTGGAAGAAAAGGTATATTCAAAATTTAGAAACTGTTTTCAGTTCCATTAAAATAAGAAAAATAGTATAAAGTTCATTTAAAATAAGTATCAACACTATAAACATTTCAGTGATATACATTATATTTTTAAATTTGAGCCATCCAGCTTCATATGAACTCATTGGCAAACACTAAGGTTTCCAGTGTGGATGATGATATCCATGAGTAAAACCCCTTTCAATCAATTGCTTAAGAGCATCCCTAACAGAGACTATTAGCTCAGACCTTACCTGCTCCACCTCCTATAAAGTATCAGACTAAGCAGTCTTGTATGACAGCAAAAGAAAAGCACACTACCTACTCAGTCTCTACTACTTACATACAAAAAGACAAATCATAATTTCCAGGCATAGGGGGAAAAAACAAGAGACCAGAAAAAGTTATTGGAAACACAGAATTGGGGAAACAAAGAAATTGTAATTAAAATTCTCGGAGATTAGATATTCGTACACCAAAGTTAAGGCACTATAAATAACAAGCAATCAGAAAACTGGAAAGATTATTAGGAACTGTTAGTAACTAATATGAAAATGGCAATGGAAAAGTCAAGGAAATTTATCAATCTTTAGAACAAAAAGGAAACAGAAAAAAATTAGATATATGTTATGAGAAAATGTTAAGTTTTATGTATTTTACAACAATTAAAAAATTGAGACAAGACTAATTCAACAAGCCTACTGTTCAACAAATCAAATTCCAAGAGAGTATGGAGACCATGAAGAAGAGGTAATTAACAAAGAAATAATAAAATTTCTTAAAGCCAAGAGGTCATAAATTTTTAGGTAAAAAGGAATTTAAAAGTACGTATTCGAATTTCAGAAAACCATGCATAAGAAGAACATCTTAAAATCTTTCACAGAGCAAAACCAAGTGACCACAAAAGAAAAGCCAAACTGGCATCTCATTCCTCATTGGTAACAGCAGGTGCTGGAAGGCAATGGAGCTACGCTTTCAAAGATCTAAGGGAAAACAACTTGCGATCTGTTGTGATTGAATTATATCTTAAAGTATTAATCTGTATGTTTCCTGTGTGTTTCCTTCTCCCTTTACTTACTCACTGAAGGCCCTGGGGTGGTTTTTCCTTCCACTCAGTTCCACTAAAAGAGGCATGAGTCACCCACTTTGGAAGCAGCACAACAAAGATTATAAAATTAAAAGGAAGAATCCTTTAGCCAAAGGAACAGACAGAAAGATATATCTGCATGCTTGTGGAGCTAGTTTTTCCACTCCAAAGACTAGATAAAATTTGAATCAGGCAAGTAAAGAAGGAGGCAGAGGAACCACTTCACAAAGAAATGAAGAAAACTCAAAATCTAGGAGAGGAATTGGTGAGATGGGAAGCAACTTCATCACAACTATGAGTTGGCTTTCTGGAAACTGACCTTCACCCTTCTGCTCTGATGGTGGTTCATCATCCATTGAGTGTCCAGCTTGAAGGGACATTCTTCTGTATGAGTGGACCACCTACTGTCTGTAGATGTGCATCTAAGACATTATACAGGATGTTAGTGACATGAATAAATAGAATTTTCCTCTGATCAAGACAGGGCTGAACCAAACCACTTGAAAAATGCCCGATTCCAGTGTCACTTAAATACTATACTCAGCTAATCTGTGCTTTTGCAAATTAACATATTATGAGACATTCATGTCTTAGTTTTAAGTCACTTTTAGGAAGTTTCCAGATCAATTTTACAAAATGAGGGAGGGAACCAAGAAAGAGGAAGATAAGTAGACTCAACACAAAAGAGCAGTGAAGGGAAGTCCAAGTATTCCCAGAATGCTGGCTATAGAGCAGGTTTGGAAACTGTGTAGTTTCTATAGGAACAGGAATATGGTGGTCTTCAGAAAAGGAAAGTTTTTCAGTGGTAGTCTCTGTATAAAAGATGATCTTGATGGAAAAGATGGTATTATGGACTGAGTCCCCGCTATAATTCTTATATTGAAGACTTAGTCCCACAACAAAATGGTATTAGGAGGTGAGGCCTTTGGGAGGTCGTTGAAATTTGCTGAAGTTATAAGGGTGGAGCCCTCATGAAAGGGATTCAGGTCCTTATAAGAGTCTTAAGAGAGCTGGCTTCCTCTCTCTGCTCTCCACCATGTGACAATATGAGAAATAGGCAGTCTGCAAGCTAGAAGAGAGTTCCCACCAGAACCCAACCACACTAGCACCAAGACCCTAGATTTCAGGCTCCAGAATTGTGAAAAATAAGTTTCTGATGCTTAAATCACCTAATCTATAGTATGCTACTATCGCAACTTAAACAAAGACAGATAGTATGATGCAATAGACGGCGTGCTGAAATAGATTAGGTATTTGTTGAAGCGTGTGTGCGTGTGAGAGAGAGAGAGAAGGAAAAGGAGGAGGAGAGAGATGGAGGAGGAGGAAAAAGGAGGAGGAGGAGAAAAGAGAGGAAGAAGAGGAAAGCAAGGGGAAGGGAGTAGAAGAGGAAAGGGAATGGAAGGGGAGAGATACAGGCAAGAAAAAGATAATGCAAATGCATAATGATTTTAAGAAATTTCTAAATTACATATTTAAAAAATCCATTTAACTTTGAGGATTTTGTGAATGCATATCATTTGACCCATGAAAGAAATGAAAGTATTTCAAACATATAACTTGGACCAGAATTAGCACAGGCCTAAGTGCAAGAAAGCTGCTTTTTAGGTTTTCAAAGACTTGACTGTGGTAGCAGAACAGAACAAAAACTGATAGCCTTGATAATGTAAAAGGGTAGTTGATAAGAAAAAGGGCCATGAAAGGAGGAGGAAGTCTAGAGAAAAGAATGGTGCACCATTATCTATAAAGCTGGGAGTAAAGAAATAATGCCAAAAGTTGATGATACAAGAAATAGGCACAAGTTAATTATCTCCAGTCATAAAAGTAACCAGTGGATGAACCAGGAAAAAACCAAAACAAAACAGAAAACAAGCTAGACATCCAGCCTCAGAAGCAGTCAAATATGAGAACTAAAACAGAAATATATTTTAAATGTTAACTGTCTTAAAATTCAGGTTTTTATAACAGAATGTCATAATTGAGGTGACTTAAACAATAGAAATTTATTTCTCACAGTTTTACAGGATAGGTAATTTGAGATCAAGGCACCAGCAGGTCCATTACCTGATGAGGGTATTTTTCCTGGCTCATATAAGCCATGTTCTTGTATCTTTACCTCCAAATAGTATCACATTGGGAAATATATGGATGGGGGTTGGGAGGGGGTGTAGATACAAACATTCAGTCCATAGCCTCACCTATGGAAAGAGGACCCAAAGTTGGACACAAGTGGGGAGACTATTGTTTTCTATTATAAGCTTCTCTATTCTCTCTGACTTATTTTGAGGATATACTTCTTTGATTAAAAGATTTTAGACACATTTAAGAAATCAGCCCCTGTGGAGTCTTTTCTGATCTTCCTCACCAATAGAGTTGGACACTTTTATTTATGCCTTTTGTACTTGTACCAGATGCTATGGCCTGATTGTGTCCCACAAATTCATATAGGGTACGCTAATCCCTATGTGACTCAACTTGGAAATTGTACTTTTAAGGAGGAGACTAAGATTAAATGAGGACTTTAAAATGAAGCCCTGATCCAATAAAAATGGTGCCCTTATAAGAAGAGAAAGAAGCACAGAGCTCAAAGCAGGAAGAGCACTCTTACAAGAACCTTACAAGATAGAGATGGTATCTTGATCTCAACTTCCAACCTCCAAAACTGTGAGGAAATGAATTTTTTGTTGTTTAAGTTTTTTGGTCTATGGTACTTTTTATGACAGCTGAAGCTGACTAATACACTAGGTTCTACTGGCATGATTCAAATATCTATCTTTCCTTCTTGATTCTAGACTCCTTGAGAGCAAAGTTATATTAATATAACTGCAACATATTACTATAGGACCTATGTGTAATCAATGTACTAGATACTCAGATACTATTCCATTTAATCCTTACTGTTTCTTAATGTGGAACTACTTCCTTTATTTTATAGATGAAGAAGCTAAGGTTTGGCATATTTGAATGGTTTGTCCAAATTCATTAGGACCCATTTGTACCTGGCTCCATACCATCATCTTTGTTTCCTTGTCATCTGTGTTTCCTTGTCTCATGGCAGTTCCTTGGCAGCTGATTTTGAGAGGTTGTTTGTTAATTGGAATAAAAATACATTCCAATCTCAGCAAGGGAAAAGAACCATGTTTCCCTTGACAGTAACAAAATTCTAAAACTTAATGTTCTTGAGCATTTCCACTTCCCATAATTATAATATAAATGTAAAAGCCCCTTCTCCAGAAAGATCCATGTTCACAGTTTGTGAAGCTCCATGAAAAATGAAATTACAGGGCCTCTTATTCAAAAATTAAGAATTTCAATAGCTGCTGGAGTGGTGACTTGGAGATTGAATGTGTTCAAAACATACCTCCCCAAAATGTTCAGACAGGCCTATTCAAGATGCACACTTTGGCAAGTGGGTTATTTTGAGCTGAGGTAAATTGAAACTCTACAAGCTCATGAGAAACTTCACCACTACCTTAACTACCTAGAAGAATGAAAATCTAAGGTATTACCCAAAATTAAGTTTACTACCAGAAATAACCTTTCTATCTGAATAATGAATCTGGCAAGGCAAACATCTAATTTCAAGACATTAGCTCTTCATCATATAAATCATCATCTCCTCATCATGATGTCCCCCTTCTTTCTCCTTGAAGCCTCAAGCCCCTATCTCATTCCTGAATTCAGGATATACATTCCCATTTTGCCTTACTGACTTTGGAATCCCTGTATCTATGTAAATTTCCTATACGTACATAATTAAACTGGTCTTTTTCGCCATTAATCTGGCCAGTGTTAATTTAATTATTCAACCAGCCAAGAAGTAACCAGGGCTTAAGGAGAAATTTCCTCTGTTCCTTCACAGGATTCAGTGATAATGGTGCACCAAAAGAGCATGTAAGCTCCACATTCCTTCACATAACTTGTTCAGTGGATCCTTCTATTGGGCTGTAAGAATTGTCTGGGGGCTAGAAATGGTCATGAATCCTCAGCTTGTAACCTACATGACAAAGACTTCATTTTATCATACTGAGTCCTGTGGAAACTAAGTTTGAGAGTAGAATCCCATATACAAAACCATCACTCACAAGAATGCTTGAGTGGCTAGGATGTCTGAATTGCAAAGAATGATTCTGAGGCGGAGTTTCACAAAGTCCCATTTCTAGAAATGGGAACACTTGGTAGTGTGTGGAGACTTTGGTGGTTGTTGCAACTGAGCAGAGGATGTGGATGCTACTGGCATCTAGTGCCACTAAATAAATAAATTCTATAATACAGAATACATCTTCTGCAATAAATACTTGTCCAACCACTCTCCATTGCTGAAGTGGAGAAACCTCCTCTGAAACCATGATTAATCCTCAGGATGTGGTTTTCAGGGAAAAGATTAAAATGCAGGTGCTTGGGTCCTAATCCAGACTATTCAGTCATATACTTTGTGAATAAAATACAGATACAAGCATTTTAGAATTTTTCCCAGGTGATGTTAATGAACAGTAACCTTTAAAAACCATTGCACTGAAATGCCAGAATGTAAAGAGCTCATTTATATATGAAAAGCTACCACTCTATGTTTAGCAAGGGTGCATGTTTTTCAATAATAAAGAGAAAACTTATACTTTTTTTACAAAATACTGCACAGCCAAAGCAATAGTATTAAAATAATCTACTCTGTGATCACAACCTGTTCCAGAATGATAGGAGGAGTTATAAGGAAGAAAAACTACCATCAAATTTTTACCCTCCGACTATAGAATTTCTAAGATTGATGAATATGTTTTCCTATATTTCATATATTATCAACAAGAAAAACAAAATAGTCATGAAAACAAAGACTTTAAAGGCAATCTATATTCCTCAAGCATTTGAAATATGTGAAATTAAAAAGAATAAATGATAACTCTCTTTACTACCACCTTCATTACACTCCTATCAATCTGAAATTAGTTTGTGCTTTATTAAGGAACAGCTATTATAAGTTTGTTTTGCTATTTTGCATTAACACTACGCATATACTTGAAAAGAGACACAGCCTGGATCCCTCCCTCAGCTGTGCAATAGATTAGCAGCTTCTGAGCTCCAGAAAGACTAGAGATACTCTTCCCTTCTCCTCTGTCCAGTTAAGTCCCTTCTACAGTGAGCTGTTGTTACTGACAGAAATGTGTCTCACTCCTGAAAGTTAGGCATGTGTATTGACCACCATCCCCAGTGCATGTAAATGGAAAACTCAGCCCAGAAGGGTAAGCACAGTTAAGGGGAGACTGTCCTAGGGCTGATGCAGTAAGAATGTCAAGGCTATAAACCAAGACAGAAGGTCTGAGAAACGTGGATTCCTGGGCAGTAAAATCATCGCCTTCTTTGCTAGTGTAAGTATTTTTTCCGACTGAGAGACAGGCATCTTTTCAGGCTGGTAAGGTCACTGAATTCTAGAAAGCTCTATAAGATAAAGGGAGGCAATGGATTGTTGCAGTAATTCAGCAACCTTGTCTTGTGTACATTCCATGTGCTGCTCTTTCTCACATTAGTCTTACCTAAACCAAATGGGCTTTACTGCTATCCTCAAACCCAGCTGAGCTTCTGTGATTTGTTTTAATGAAGAGTGAGAAGGTTGTGAAAAACTGCTTCACCTGAGGAACAGAAGTCAAATGGGGTTCCTTCCTGGAAACAATCTATTACTACCTGCCTTAAAGGAAGCAGAGGCATCAGAAAAGAGAACCTTGAGGGGCCTCCCTGGTGGCGCAGCAGGGAGAGCACTGCACTGTGAAGAATCTGTGGCACAGCAGTGCGAGGTCTGGTCCTCCCCCCACCAGGGAGGGGACCCACATGGCACAGCAGACCTCTCCTGCCTCGCCCGCTGCTCCCTCAGCAGTGTGTTTCAGTCAGTCTGCCTGTTCTTCTCCCCACTCTGTGTCTGGTGAATCCTCTCACCTCCTGTGCCTCTGGCCTATGCCCCAGCTCTTGTATGCATGCATGCATAAATAAATAAATAGATCTTTAAAAAAAGGGAACCTCAGGGTTCTCTCCCTCCCCTGCCACATCTCATGTAATGACATCTGTATAATCACAAAGAGAAAGAGCCCTTTATTGGTCCTTGGGACTCTCTTATCCCCCTTCCAATGCCTAACCTTCATATCTTTCAAGGCCTCTGCCAATCTCCCCAAAAGACAGAGATACTCAAGGCTCATTCTCTCTGTTCTTTGAAGACAATGAGATTGATATGATAAAAGTGACTAATGTGTAAAGAAAGTAATGGTTACTTCTGCAGGAGTTCAGTATATGTTACCCCAAAAATACAACCTTGATATATTAATTGTTTAGAATTAAAGTTATTTGAGAAACAGGCAGTGCAAGGACAGCCTGACCCTTCCTAGTTCCCTTGAAAGCTAGTGATAAATCTCCCATGTGAGCAGTACCCTCCCTGCACCAGGAGGGGAGAAAACATCCATATCACCAGAAACAAGGAATTTAAGGACAGGAGGTTATATAAACAAGACTTGTTACTTCTACTCTAGTACACCATTTTACTACTCTAGGCCAAACCCCACTGGTGTGTCAACTCTTCACAAATTTATTGTTTCCTTGTCTAAAAGGTATAAAAGCTTCCTTTTCTGGCACTTCTTAGTCTCATATCTTTGTGGGCCTCACATATGTACATAGTTAAATTAAACTTTCTCCTACTAATTTGCCTCAGTATTGGGGAGGGGGGTCAGTCAAGAACCTAGAAGGGTAAGGGGAAAATTACTTTTCCTCCTGAATACCTCCTCTATAAAGTATGTACATTTTAGAAACTGTTAAGGCAGTACTTAACCAAAATAATTGATCTCTAAAGGTAAGTTTTCAAAGACAAAACCTCCCAAATCACCTTGTATAGTCAGAACGTCAGAATGTGTGAGAGAGGGAAGGGGAGACCTGGAGGAAGACTTTGTAAAGACAAGTCAGCTAGTGAGTAAACAGATGTCCATCTTTTGAAGCCACTAAAAAAATGGAGAGGCCCTTTCCCAATCCTCTGTCTGAAAACAGGAAAATTGGATAGCATCCCACCTACAGCCTACAGTACAAGTTCCTTTATCTTCAAAAACAACAATGGCAAATTCCCAAAGAGAGTGCACCCCGAACTGAAAAAGCACTCAGTCACTTCCCATAACCTTTGCAGGGCATGAGGGGAAATAAAAAAGATTGTATCTCACCTGGCCTCTTTCTAAATCAGCTTGCATCTTCAACGCTGCACTACTCCTATGCAGATACTAAATCCCACAGACATCAGTGGTCTCACTAACTCTATGTCCTTCTCCTAGTAAGAAGGGTGGTTTTAAAGCAGGTTATCACACAATGGAGGGTTATTTTTGTTATAGTAATTATAAGTAACAGATCTGAGAATGTGACAGTCCTTCCAAAATCATGACGAACAGACATTCACAGAAGAGAAATGCAACTCCAAAAATGCAGTGGAGAATTGAGCTTCTTTGCCACTCTGGCCATTTTCTACCTTTTAGGTTGCACAGGGACCTAGCCGAGACAGGAAGGTAGCTATACATACTAAATCATTCACAACTTGAAGATCCTTTAGGCTTCTAAGCATTCTCTCAATAGACAGGGAACTATGTGTGGGTTGGAGAAACAGTGAAAGATAAACATTGAGACAGAAGACTAATAAGAAAATTTATCCTTGAGATAAAGAATAAGTGCTTGCCTGCCATTAAGAGAACAAGTAAAGTGAAAAGAAGTACACAGTGACAAGCAAACTCTTTTAGAAGGAAAGAAAGATGTAACATATGTAGTATTAGGTCCCAGTTCTAATTTGCCATTCACTAGAACATAAGTATGTGAACAAGGATTTTTTTTCTGCTTTATTCACCCAATTAAAAACAATGTGTGGCATATATTAGGAACTCAATAAATACAACAAATTCTTATCAAATGAATGAATAAATTATTGAAGTCTTGAAGAAGTCAAACAGCCCTTAGGGATCATTTTTTCATTGATTCTTTTCTGACTTGCTCCACAAACAAGGAGTATGATTGCTCTAGTGAAGTGCATGAGTGGTGGGTGGAAAAACTGACATAGTGATGGTGATAATGCACAGGAGAAATGTCACATAGCATGGCCGTGCAGATGGAAAACTCAGGTGGCAGACAAACTGGTGAAGGGGTGAGGGGTTAACTGAGCCAAGATTCACAGGCTCTGGAAGAGCAAAAGAGAGTTACAAGCAACTGCAACAGCACCTGACCAAGTAGAGAGTGTTTAAGCAGTGTAGAAATTGTTGAAGTAGTGCAGTTTTCATCCCATGTGGCTTTGGCCCCAGGGGTAGGGAAAATATGCTCACAGCTATAAGTAGAACCACTGAAGAAGAGGGATGGTATAGGCAAGCTGAAGAATTAGGGCAGCCTGATCAAAAAAGAAAGCAAGCCAATACTTATATTTTGCCTTCCACATCTCAGAAGAGGAAAGAAAAACTGAGACCACAAGTAACAGAAGAGGATCTCACTCATGAATCAGATATCTGGATTTTCCAGAAAGGTGTCAATTTTGTATCTCTTTTTTTATTATTTGAAGGTAGGTATCTTTTTTATTTTTTAAAGATTTATTTATTTATGCATACAAGAGCTGGGGCATAGGCCAGAGTCCAGGACGGTGAGAGGAGTCACCAGAGACAGAGTGGGGAGAAGAACAGGCAGACTGACTGAAACACCCTGCTGAGGGGAGCAGAGGGCGAGGCAGGAGAGGTCTGCTGTGCCATGTGGGTCCCCTCCCTGGCCAGCGGCAGGTATCGAACTCATGCTGCAGTGGCTGTGGTTCGCTTCATAATACATTGCTTAACCCACTGCGCCACCAGGGAGGCCCTGAAGATAGGTATCTTAGCCTGAATTCTCTGAAAAATAGGCCTTTGGAACTTGTGAGTTAATTCTTTGTTTGAGAATGGGTTTCTGGGAGCAACAGGGCAGGATGGGGAGGGAAATAAGGAAAGGGGGAGAAAAAAGAATACAAAGATATGAAACCACGCTGACACTGGTAAGAGCAACTGGTGCTCCATCCTGCCTGGACCTTTTGAGGAACAAAGGAAAAGCTCCTCTGAACTGTCTACCAAGGGGGATAACATGGGACCCAACATGAATCCTCCACTTTCTGGGTAGTTGTAGGCATGAGGTGGTCCACTTACCTCAGCATCAGCAAAGCCCCAGGCCAGAAGGGAGACATCATTGCTTGGATTCAATTGTATCCAGCTTGCAGGGGCACCTATTACTGAAGACTTCCCCAAAGAACTTTTGGAAGTAATAAGCTAATTTGATAATAGAAAATGCTCCTTAATGCTCACTATGTGATAGACACTGTCCTAAGCCCTTTACATGCATTAAATCAGTTAAAGCACAGAGCATGCCTAGAAAGGTACTAGCACCATTATAAGAGGAAGGAAACAGACACACATCTAAGGCCCTGAGAAAATAAGCAGCAGCACAAGGAAGCAATCCAGGCCATCTAAATGGAGAGCCTGTGCTTTTAACCACTGACATAGGATCTGAGCAAACAGACACATGAGAAACAAAAATGAAGTCAAATGGAAAAAAGAACAGTTTGAAGGAAGCCACAAAGGAGGGTCAGTTCAATTTCCACAAAGGGTATAAATCCATCACAGCCTATGATATCATAGCACTTACAGGCACTTAGTATTGAGAAGGTTAAAAAACTGCCTGGACAAGTCTGAAAGTAAGTATGAGAGAAAAAAAGCACAGACGTCAGTTCACTGTATCCATTAGGATCTCTGATCAGGCTATTAACTTTTCCAAATTTTTTATTGTAAAATACACTAAGTGTACTATCTTAACAGTTGTCAGCATACAGTTAATTTATATTGTTATGCAACCATATGCCACCGACCACCTCAGAACCCTTTTTTTTTTTTTAATTTATTTATTTATACATACAAGAGCTGGGGTACAGGCCGGAGTCCAGGACGGTGAGAGGATTCAGCAGAGACAGAGTGGGGAGCAGAACAGGCAGACTGACTGAAACACACTGCTGAGGGAGCAGCGGGCGAGGCAGGAGAGGTCTGCTGTGCCATGTGGGTCCCCTCCCTGGCTGGAGGCAGGGATCGAACTCGTGCTGCAGTGGCTGCAGTTTGCTTCATAGTGTGTTGCTTAACCCACTGCGCCACCAGGGAGGTCCCTCCAGAACTCTTTAACTCTAATGTGAAATTCTATACCCACTACACACTAAGTCCCCAGTTCTCATCTTCTCCCCAGATCCTGCAGTCACCATTCTGCTTTGCATGTGAATACTCTAGAGATTTCATGTGAGGTGAATTATATAACACTTATCTCCTTATGACTGATTTGTTTTGCTTTACGTAATGTCCTCAGGGTTCATCTCTGGTGTATCAGGTGTCAGAATTTCCTTTCTTTTTAAGGTCGAGCAACATTTCACTATATGCAAATACCACATTTTGTTTATACATTCAGTCACAAATGGACACGGCTGCTGATTTGTTGTTCATGGTTCACTATTCATATAGAGGAGACAAGAATATGTTATTGTTCTTGGAATAGTCATTAATAAGCATGTAACCATTTTCTAAAAAATTATACTTCTTGGACTTGCCTCACCTTAATTACAAAGCAAACCGAAGAGTAGAAAGAAAAAAAATTCTGTTACTAATCCAGTTCTCCCTACCAAACACATAGGTTTCTTGAGTGACACGTATATCTTTATAATAAATCTTAGTGTGCAAGGAAAGAGAATATCTATAAAAAGCTTTTGAGACACTTATAGTAATGGAGACAGGCCAAGTATTTTACTGCTCTCCTAGGAAATCAGTTGCTGAAGACTGCTTGAGAAAGTGCAGTTCAGAAGAGTTAGCCCAATAACCTGGCAGCTGGATAGCAGTGGCCCTGGAGGTTCTTAACCAGCTGTCATTCTCTGAACACTGCCCTCTGCCCTTGCCACAGATGGCTTAGAGCCCCGTTACTCTTTGTTCTTGGTAGCATGTTGCAAGATAACTCAGGCGTACATGTCCCCTCTATCTCTCCATGCTATTTGTACAGCTTTGAACTTGCACCCAATTTGCCCTTGTATTTGTCATCTGTAGATTTCTCTTGGTATTTTTTCTATCTCCTCTAGCCCCAAGGCCTCTCTGAAATTCCGTAGGGGCCAAGGAATTTTCTACAAAGACCCAGAGGAGCATTTTGATAGGCAGGCTCCTTTCTGCCAACCATACAATTCAGGCTGTAGCAATTTGTCCTGAGAAAGACCTTTAAACTTTCATTCAGTCCTATCGTTTAACCTGTATTATTTCTGAATATAAGCATTAAGGCTAAGACAGAGCATGAGCTGTCCTTTTTCTCAACCTATATTATTATAAAAGAAGAATCATCTCACTTTAAGATATCTGGAGGCATTTCTACATTCTAAAGTAACTGTATTCAGCAACCCTCATAGTAAATTCTATTATATTCACATCTAATTCCACATGCTAAAGTTTTATCCTGCTATTTGTTGAAGCAGAAATTGCTTCTATATTGTTTGTCCTCTAATATTTTTCTCCCCTTGTTCTATGAAAATAGAACCCTTGATTAGTAGACATTTATATGGATATATAATATATAGAGTACATTACTCAGTCTCCCTTATGTGGTCCTGTTACCTAAGAGTTGGTCAACTGCATGTCATGGGAACTGATACTCTGGGATGTGTCTTAATGAAAGGCATGGCCATTATTCTTCTCTTTTCTATCCCGCTGCTTGCGAGGTGGATGTGGACGTGATGTTACGCCATATTGTAGCATGTAGGTAAGGGCAACCTCCTTCCCTCCTTTTTCCTCCTCCTCCCCTCCCTCCTTCCTTCTTCCCTCACTTTTTATACTTCCCCCTTCCCTCTTTCCAAACTGTAACAGAGCTCCTACTCTATATAGTAGGCACTCATTTGTAGCTTGTGAGGGGAATACTAAGGTGTCAATATGCATCAGAATTCTTAGTTGTCAACAACAGAAATATGGTTGGCTTAGAAGAAAAAGTCTAGTGGAAAATTTTGATTATCACATAATCACAGGTGATAGGACAACTGGGGTCATGGCTATGCACCAGGAAAATCACCCCTAATCACATGGCAAAACTTTTCTGGAGAGGCTACTTCTCGACCAGCACCAAACATTGGTGCTATACTTCTAACACCACTTAGCCTCACCACTTGGAGCCCTCACCAGTACCTATGGTCTCAATGCCAGAGATTTATCCTCACCACACACCTGTGTCTCCACTCCCAATTCAAAGACCAGGGCAGGTACATCTGTTTGTGGTGCCTATGTCACATACGTAAGACCTAACTGTAAGGGAGCTGAAAAGGGAAGTATCTCTAATTTTCTGCTTGTCAGATGTTAGACTCTACATCATAGTAAAGAGCAAAATGGAGAATTTCCACAATCTAAAAAAGAGGTTCAGAGGAAAGTCTACAAAAATTAATGCAATGTCCACTAAATCTATCCTGGAGGAACTTAATCTAGTCTCCCTCTCCCTACTTATTAGACTGTTCAATTTATAACATCAAGAAGCTCATGTTTTTTCAGCTCTGCACGTTCTTAGCAAGCAAAACCATAAACATAGACATCTACCTTTTCATATGTGGAGGTATACAAGGAGTACTAGAAAAAAAGTTACCCCTTCTTATCTCTTTACTAAGAGATGATCCTTAATATGCCAGATGCAGTAAAAATTTGTAGGGAAATGGGAGGGGTCTTTGTCTAGGTATGGGGAAATTCCCCATACAAGTCTTAGTGAAAGAGTGTGATCCTTGAACTTACTATTCCTGAAGGTTTGGGCTCAATTATGTAATCCAATGTTAACCAATCAAATGTTTTTGTTCAAGACTTTAAATCTGGAATGAGTGACACAGAGAAACTGGAATGGTCACAAATTCATTTTTGGCCCATGGAGCCAACAGGGTACATTTAGAATAACAGCTCTTAGTGAGAACAGGGGACATTTCCTAACCGTGCAGCCTCTGGCATGATTTGAGCTCTGATTCTCTCCTGGGTTTTGAACTTGGCCTTCCTGAAGATCCTGTGACTTACCCTAAGGCCTTTTCAAGAAATGGCTTTTTTGTTTAATTTAGAATTTCCTTGCTTGCACCTAAAAAAGTTCACCCAAATAAGAGCTACCACTGTATCGAGCTGTGTGTTTTATTTTTTTTTTTACAATTGTTTCACTTAAAAACCACTAAAAACTACTATCTTTCAGTTTTTAATGTCATACCCACATGGTTTTTCTTAAAGGAAGGAATCCTGGGAACTATCTAGTCTACTTCTTCACTGAAAGAAACTGAGACTCAAGAGAGTATTTCTCATTTTAGTGGATGAGTCTCATTTCTATGGATGGCCTCTGATAACTTCTCCAACTAAATTAAAACCATTCCAAATCAAGGGCCTATCTTGCCTCGTGCTGAAATTGTGTTTTTCATTTTTTTTTTAGAAACATAACGAGCTACTTTTCTATTTCATTACACAAACCACTGAAGGAAATATGAACACTGGGCCCTGAACCAAATCTAAGAAAACATCACCAATTTGGTTTGCTATTCAGCCCAGGTTTGACACCTGTTGATCAATGTACTGGATCAAAACAACATTTCTGAATTTGTTAATGAGCATGTTGATGGAAAGGATGAATAAAAAAAAAAACTTATGTAAGCAGCTGGGAAGGGAGCAGGAAGAGGCTCTCATTTCCTTAACAAGATGATGCTAAAAATATAAAAATGATCTTAAAAACCAATATTCTTCTTACTGCCCTTCCCCCATGCTCCTGATATCACTAAAACACATGAATAGAGAATGTTTCTTTGATTCCATACACATGCCAATGTGGCATATTTGGCTTTTTTTTGGTTTCTTTTCCTCCGGACATTGCCTGCAGGCAGAATTTTGCTTATGTAAAAATGACTTCTGGAAGGGATGATATGTTGTATGCAGTAGAAATACGTAGGGAATTTAAATATGTAGACACTTACTTGTGTTCGGGAAATTCCCCCATCATACAGGATTTAATAGAGGAGCCCAATTCTTGATTTTACCATCCTTAGAAATTTGGGCTCAGGAATGGAACTCAGTCCCTGCCAATCAGATGTCCTGCCCGAGACTTTAAATCTGGAATGACTGAAGAAAAGAAACCGAAATGGTCAAGAAGCATGAGATGGGGACATTCTATAAGTGTTATCTGTATAAAAACCAACCATGATGTTTTAGCTTGCCTCACATACCTGTACTTCCTTGGTAAATATGCTAGTTGCCCTATAATATTCTAAAGTGGACAAATACATTGATGGTCCAATCTTTTTTGAGTTGCTCTCAAATAACCCTTTTTATCGTTCATTTCAGACTGTGGTAATATCCAACTTCCTTAAATCTCCATGTCATTAAGATTAAACTGTCATGACTAAGTTGACACTCATACCTTCAAATGTACACATCTCTTCTGTACTATTTAGAATTAGTTGCAACATATAGACTCTAAGTAATAGTGACTTAGACCAAGACATACATTAGTTTCTTCTCACTTAGAAAGAAGCCACAGGAATCTGCCCAAAGCCAGTATGGTGACTTCACAATCATCAAGACAGACTCATTCTTTGTTGCTCATCTGCTGCTCTAGCATGCTACCTCATGTTTCAGAAAGGCTAGTTAAGCACCAGTGATCACATCTACATGGCATTCAAAAGAAATAAGGAACTCTCTCTCTAAAGACACTGTCTGGAAGTTTCACACTACTCTGTTTTATTTTTCAGATATATCCTATGTTACTTTCTAGTACTAGATTCAACTCAAGTGGAATAAAGACTATACAGTTAATTTAGAGCCTGGTCACTGGAATCAGGCTGGCCAAGGTTTGAATTTGCTAGGTTTGTGACTGTGGACAAAATACATAATTCCTTTGATGTTTTGTCCCCTCACCAGTAAAACGGAGAAAGTGATACCTACTTTGTAGTATTATTTTACAGATTAAGTGTGATTTTTATATATATAGCAAATTAAAGATGCACAATTTCTTCACTATCTCTCCCACTGAGTGGCAAGACCTCTGTGCCTTCCCTCTTGAATCTAGTTGAGCAATATGACCAGTAGACTTGACCGGGAGATTATGGCATAAGATGCTGTAGTTCCTACTAAAAATCTCTTGATGACAGAGTTAACCCAGTTACCTTTGGTTGCGTGACCTGGAGGTTAGTACATCAGTTTAAATTACTGTTCCTTTCTCATAATTTCATAGACTGGACTACATTTTTATATAAAAAAATCTATATTTATACTCTCAGTTGCCCACTGCTGTCTCTCAGAATATTTGTTCTTGGATACCCACTGCCATCTAAGAAGCATTACTACCATGAGATCCCAGCTGTGAGAAGCACTAGCCATGCAGAGTTTGGGGCCAAGGAGCACTGAGGTGCCAAACATGTGAGTAAGGATGCCATCTTGGAAGTAGACCTCCTAGCCCCAGGTCCCCTGGTGGATGTCTAGGATGTAGAACCCAGACAAACTGCCAAGCAAAGACCTTCCCATATTCCTGACATAGAAAATGTCTGACACACAAAATAAAATTGTTTAAGCCACCAGGCCCTGCGAGAAATTCATTACATAGAAATAGAAAACTGGAATGATCAGGCAAGAGAAAAATATCAGATGGTTTTACTAGTAGGAGGAATATAAAGAAAGAAACAAACAAAAAAATGGAGCTCAAGGAAAAGAACAACAATAAAAAAATACAAGAACAAAAAGACAGACAATTCAAAGGCACCTTGAAGGGGAGGGGGGGAGGGACTGGGATGAAGGCAGAAAGGGCACAAGGGACTAAGGTGACTGTGCACTGGTGAAATGGTGGTGGGAACTCCATGGAGATTACAATTGATGTCAAATATGCATAAATAAATTAGTTTAATAAAAAAAAGTTTAAAAAAGAAGAAATTAAAAACTGGAATGATGGTCATCAGCACACAGTACCCATTCAAATGTGATGCTGATTAAGGTTAAGTTGCAAGCATTTGGTGACTCTTTGGAAATTCAACAGCATAATGGTGTTCAATGCAAAAATATGGCACAAGAATAAAGAAGTACATATATTACTCTATCATAATTTTACATCTTTATTATTTTGATAAAAGTATTTTGATTTAGTTGGTTTCTTTGTAATACTGTGTGTTTTTACTTTACGTAATTGCAAGTCTCATGCTGAGATGAAGTCCATAAGACTTCATTAAACTTCCAAAAGAATTCAAGACTTCTGAAAGGAATAAAGGAAAAGCAAATAAGAATCCCTGCTGGGGAATGGCAGAGTCACTAGATGAAAGGAATACAGGTCTCCAAATAACTAGATGAAGCAGTGTCCTCTCTCTACTCTTCCTTCCCCACATACTTACAGTAGACTATGATAAGGTAAACAGTTATTGTGTTAAGCCACTTAGATTTTGGAGATTTTTGACATTCTTTATCCTACTCTTCTTCCTAATGAAATATATAATTACAGAAGGATGCATTTATATCTAGCTATAAGCCTACCAGAAGCTTGCCAGAAAGAGAAACTATAAGGGCAGAAAAGTTAAACCAGTATAATATAAAAAGACAAGAACAACCCTGAAGATGTAACATCTCTTATTGATGATGCCTAGGTCCTTCTGCTCTGGACTCCCTCCCTGCTTGGGCTCCACCATGATGCAAACTCTTGGGTTCCTCATTTCTTCCTTGAGGTTGACCCTTTGCCTCCTCTAGGCTTCTTCCAGGTTCTTTGAGGGCTGGCTATTACTTGGTATTGACATGCCACTGCCTTTGATTACCCACCTCTGCCTCTCCTTGGCTCAGGTTGGTCTCCTTGGCTTCACCCCATGCTTCATTCTTGGCCTTGTCCTTAAGTGTCCTGGCCAGACTCATACCCAGTACCCAGACTGCCCTCTGCCCAAGATCACATGATGATAGAATGAACCCAGTCACCCTTAGTCGAGTGACCTCTTGAGGGTTACTACAACACAAGTTTAAATTATTTTTACTTTCCCATAATTTCCTTTAGCAGACTAAGTTAGAATACCTATATTCATTCTCTCAGCTGTTCAAGTTATCTATCTATCTAGATTATAGGAAAGGGAAAAATAACTATTTATAAAGCATTTTACCATGTGTCAGCCAATGGGCTAAACATTTTTGCATTTCATTTAATCATGTCCAAAATACCTCTTTGAGGGAGGTATTGTAGCTGCATATTTCCAGAAGAATAAGAAATGAGACTCTATAAGAATAATAAATGAGACTCTGAGATTATATAGCCACTCAGAGTGAAGCTGAGAGTCCAAACTAGGTATATCTTACCCCAAAATTCATTCCCTTTTCATCCCATAGCGTTAATTCTTACTACTCAACCCTGGGTTATGATTACTCAAATAGACCACTACCACTCTAGGTGAGCCAGGGGCAAAGACAAAATGTTTATGTATGGGATCTATTCTGTGTATCAGAATATTCAAGATTTCTTTTGACAACTAAAATCATGGAGCAGACATGTGTCCATTTTTTGCCAATAATGTTAAGGTGATTACTTGAGTCATGATCAAAAATAACCATGGTAAAATTTAATAGGGACAAAATTTCAAGAGGAAAATTACAAATGCAAAAAAAAAATAAGAAAATTACAAATGTAAACTTTACAGAGTTAATTCAATGCAAACTTACATTAAAATAAAATGTTCTTAAGTTCATAAAATGTCCTCAGGTTCATAATGACTCAGCCCAGCAACCCTAATGATATGTTTTGATGTTGGTAACAATGTTGAATATTGCTATATTCTTTTTTTTCAAGCTTAACTACAGGAGTTACTAGCAAAAGCATAGCATGAAGAAGCCATATAATAAACTTTACACTCTGTTCAGCCTTGGGCAGGACTTCATTGGGTTATGTGGCCATTCTAGAACCACTCATTACAAGTGATATGGGATGATCTTGGGCACATTCCAGGAATAAAGCAATAGAAACTATGAGTTTGGGGTAAAGAGCCTCATTAACAAGACCCAGGGGAACAGGGTTATTGAGAAGCACAAGGCTCAGCAATTGGAATGAAAAATTAGGAATTTCAGGCACTGTGTAATATTTTCCAAGTGTGCACCAAAGACCATGTGCAGCATTACCTGAGATGTATGTAAGAAATGCAAATCTTCACAAAAACCCCAAACCTAGTAAATTAACTATTCACACTGAAGTTGAGGATCTTTGTGCTAGTGGTTCTCAGCTTCAGCTGCATAATAGAGTCACCTGGAGACCTGTTCCAGAGATTGTGATTAATTGGCCTGGCATGACCCCAAGGCATCAGTCTTGTAAAAGCGCCCTGGGCGATTCCAACATGCAGTCAAGGTTGAGAACCTCTTTTCAATGCTAAGATACAATGTATGAAAGTCAGCAAGCAACTATCTAATTTCTGCTGCCTACTAGTTGAGGAACATGCTAATTAAGTTTGTGAAACACTTTAATTAGATAATTCCTTAACATTCATTCTGAGTCATCATTCTAAGGTAACTGCATCTTATTTTTATAACAGTGATTTGTCTGCTCTGGTCATCAAGACCTGTGATAAAGGTCACTGTGAATAAAAGTTATCTCTCTGGGTTCTTCACTCTCCCTTTCACTCTTGCTTTTCTCACGTGGTAGTTATGATGGATGACAAATAAAACACGGTAGAGTGCTTTAAACAATGATGTACATCAGAGTCTGAACTGAGCCCCTGGGTTCCCATTGTGGTTCTTACCCTGTGGTCATTCCTCATCTTCAAATTCCAGGTGCTAAACCTGGTCATTAGAAATGAAGACGATAGACACAGGTTTATTTTCAGACACATGACTGGGCCCCAAACTGTAAGTACTTTCCCAGTTGGCAACTGTTCCATCACAGATAGGGGCCATTGCTTCTGCTACTATCAAATATTTGTGTCTTATATTAAATTTGAGTGCATTACCAGGGACCTTTGCATTCTGAGCTTTAAACAATGGTGTAATGACATTAATTGGCCCCTGAAGGTATTTGACTGAATTCCTGATGGAAGCTCTTTCCTTACACTCTTGCAATTATACTTTAGGTAATTGGCTTTTTCCTCTGCATAATTTTGCACATTATCTTTTTTAAATTGTGGTAAAACACATGCAACATAAAATCTATCATCTTAACCATTTTTAAGTGTACAGTTCAGTACTGTTAAGTATATTTATATCGTGCAATCAATCTCGAGAAAACTTCTCATCTTGCAAAAATGAAACTTTACACATTACACTCCTACTTCCTATTCTTTCCCCGTCCCCCATAAACACGAAAGTTAATCAGTTTAATTTACTTTTTAAAAGTTTTCTAAACTAATTAGCTTATGAAGTCTTACTTGGTGTTAGCAACATTTGCCAATTCAACCTTATTGACATCAAAATAAGTCCTTTCTCCTTCATAGAATCCACATATCACCAGGCTAAGATACCAATACTCCCCAAAGCAAGTACAATCTGGTCTTTCTTTAGGTAAAAGTTCATGCATTAAAGAAGAAGAAAAGTAAAATCTGAAATCAGAAAAATGAATTTTTCTCGAGTGAAAATTCAAAATTTTGATAATACCTGCACTAGAGAAATAGTAACTCTCAAGTGGCAGGAAAGAAAACTGATTCAACAAATTAGACAATACATTATCAAAATTTTAAATGTAACATCTTTTCTCCAGCTATTCAACTGCCAAGTCTTTACAAACATATTCATAAAATTAAAAACAATTAATAGGAGACTGGTTAAATACTTATAGTGTACTATGTACTAAGTGCATATTATTTATATATTTTTATATATTGATATTTAACAGTTGTACACTATTAAAAAATAATGTGATGCTGGTTGAGTGCTGATATGGGAAGATCTACAAATATATTATTAAATTTAAAAAACTCTCAAGGTACAATGGAATGACATAACCCTTTGTGAAAAAAGTTTCTAATCACAACACACACACACACTCAATAGTATCTGGGATCTGGGGCTATTTCCCCTTTGGGGGAAGAATAAACAAGCAACTGTTAACAATTGCCCTTTTAGGGAAATAGGTTGGGTTTTGGAGGGAGCTGGAGGTGGGGTGGGCATACATCTATTTTTCACTTATACCTCCTAGTACTATTTAAATGTTTTATATATGTGCTTATATTACTTTTAAATTCTTTTTAAAGGTTAACAGTTATCTAATCAATAGGACTATGGGTCATTACATTTTACTTCATCATTTTCTCTTTATAAAATTTCTCCGTTTGAAAGGCAAAACATAACATGGAATTTTTTTCATGTCTTTACGTATTTGTGCAAATAATTACTTTTCCTGGCTACAAATGGTCCCTGACTCATGCTGGTTTGACTTATAATTTTGCAACTTTATAGTAATGCAACAGCAATATGCATTAGATAGAAAGTTTGCTTAGTCTTCTGATCCTTCCCTGGGCTAGCAGTATGCAATGAGGTACTCTATCAAGGTGCTGGGCAGCCCCTGGTCCCAGATCCTATGGGAACCACCCTCTAGTGTGCTGTGCTGATTAAATTAATTAAATTAAATTAAGAACAATATGATCAAAATATATCAGCGGTTTTGACTTAGGACCTTTTCAACTTCTGATGGGTTTATAGGGATATGACCCCGTCCTGAGTCAAGGAAATGCTATAGTTTAAGTCATATAATCTTCCATGATATGTTTCTATCATTAAAAAAAAAATTAACCAAGCTAAAAAAATCTTGCTTTGTTTTCTTTTTTTGACAAGAAAAAAAGTAACAATTAACTATTACTCTCCCTCCATTTTATCCTTGTGCTCTGAAAACAGTATTTGTAGGAGCTAACTTTATTACTTTTAAGCTTTTGTACAGGATTCATTATATTTTATAGATTTTGCTTAGGCAGTTTGTTCATGGAATAGAATATAACTTCTATAGATCTTTCGGGGGCTGAAACACCTAAGGTCGTATCTCATAAGATTGCCTCTTTTTCCTCTTCAGTCCTGGAGCTAAGTCTTGTTGCTAGTGAAAATACTCTGCTTTTCTCTGAATAACTGTACTGTGATACTCAGGCAACAAGTCTCTCCACCTCTGGAAACAGCTCAAGATTTCTATATGTTATTTCTTACCAGAAGTTAGGTAAACTTTCTGTTGTGAGAAGACATGGGATACTCATTTTATGGTTATTTATAGTTAACATAATGCTCATTTCTGTATATAAATAAAAATGCTGAGCAGTGTCAAAGTGTGACAGAGATCAGCAAACATGCTATGCTGTTGTAACAAGTCAGTTCTACAGAACTTTTAAAAGGAAGGTGTTTTGTGTTTAAAATGGATCTTTTGAAAGTTAATAAAATCCAAACTTATTTTTAGTTACCAGAATGTTAGAGTTACAAAAAAATTCCAGCTACAGTATACAATTTAAAACGGCATTCCTAATTGAACTCACCCCTACTATGTCCCAGCATAAAAATGCGGAATGTACTTATTTAGAATTGAGTAGTACTCATTGGAAAATAAATTTCTGGCAAATGTACAAACTATGTGTGGTTCCCATAGAATTAGCAAAAATAGACCTTGTTCAGAATAACAATAAAAATCTCATGGGACTGACTAATAAAAGATGGCTGGCACAATCTGAATTCCATTAAAAGGGCTAAAGTAGAATTTTAAAAGATAGTAACACAGTACAATCATATATCATACTTCATAACTATGGTGGCCATCTTGGAACTGTCCTAGTGACTTAATGACTTCAGAAAAATATTCATGCAACTGGACACAATAGAAAAACAAGGGTTGCTTCTTCTGTATTTTGGGATTCCAAAAACCAACAGTGAACCATCCAGATACCACCAATGGTAGGAATTTTGCTAAACACAGAAGAAACATATATTTCATACAACTTCTTATTTAATTTATGGTAATGTTACTAAAATATCAATCTATAGATTAAAGGTTTTTCTTGTTATCAAATTCAAAATTAAGAACAATATGATCAGAATATATTATTCTTTAAGTTATTTCATGTAAAGCACTGTCAGATTTTAAGTTCTTTTTACATACTGTAAATACAACATAGTCTCAAACCCTTTCATGGAATTTTTACTGTTTTTAATAAAATCAATTGCTTTAAAAAACATAATAAATGGTTGTACCATTTTCAAATGAATTTTCATATAACATTTGCATAAAATAAATTCAGTAATCAGAAAAAAATCCTTTATTCAGAATACATATATCCTAGAAACTATAGTCACTGAAAATATAGTAAAGATTCCTTTGTACCTTCCTGTTTGTTCCCCTGGAAGAATCTCCTCAGAAAAATTAGAGGGAATCATTTCAGTAGGGAAGGCAAAAAAATGCAAACCAAATTTTGTGTGTGAAAGTGTTAGTTGGTTTGCCCTTGGAAGGGGTTATTCCCTACTCCCCAGTCCTTACTAAAGAAGAGAAAAAAGTCCTGCTGACTAGCTCACCATGTCAGATGGCCAGGTCCATACAAGCCTTATAGACTGATGAGCAATTCTCTAACTATACACACCTGATGGTGCACAGGGCTCCCATCTCAATGGTCTTTGAATACCATGAAAAAATGATCTCTTTGTAAGACTCAAATTCTCTGGACATCACTATATATGTTCTTAGAAGGCACTGTTACGAAAAGGCAAGAAGACAAATTAGAAAAAACAAAAAAATAAATTTTTTTAATTAATTCTTTTAAATTTTTATAAAATATTTTATTATAAAATATAATTATTTATTAATAGTAAATATCAATAAAACATTAGACCTCAATATTTTGGCTCCACCTTTTCCCATCTATGTCATCCAGCACAGGCAATTTTATCTAAGTCTCAATGTCTACATTTATAAAATAAATATAGCAAGTAAAATTTTCGGAGGGAAGTTAATGTGATAACATTTTTAGTGATATTCTTTATATTCAAGAATAGAAAAGAATCTTTAAAATTGTAGCTAACGTTGTTATTACCATTAGTATAATTTCCTTCTCTACTGCCACAGTTAGAGATAGTCTCTTGCCAATCTGATATTCTTACCTTTTTATTAAGGTATAATTGATATATAATATATTATTAGTTAATATTCATTCATATTTTTATTCTTAAATCTCTTGTGGTGCTAAAATTTTAAACAACTGTGTCCTCTAGTAGGCAGAAAAGATCTTGAGAGAGGTCTGATCAACTTTATTTTTGTATGCCTTCTTCTAGCCCGGCATTTACATGTGGTTTTCTGCATGCTGAAACAGCTGAAAAAATCAGTCATAATAAAGCTTATTTGAATCTTTTATTCAAAATTACTACAAATATGCCAGTGTTTTTAAAAGCCTGGATTTACCCCAAAAAATGCTTATGAAATGCATTTCAGCACAAGCAACCAGTACCAAGCCGTAATGGCAATGCAAAAAGCACAGCAACATCACTCGGCTTCTTGTCAGAAAATAATGCTTCTATGCGTCTGTTGTCATTTAAAGTTTTCCTATAGGATATGTGGTGCATATTGTACAGGAGAAGGCAAGACAGTTAGTAAATGCCTTACTGCAAGTTTATTATTTAATCACTGGTGACAGAGGCACAAAACTGTCATCTCCTCTAATTCACTTTGAAACAGAACATAAATGCCTCAAGATTCAACACTAGGACTACTACAGAGCTGAATAAGCAGTTACTATTATTATTGTAACTGTCTATATAATTTCCTCTCCCAGTCAAAATTGGGAGAGGAATTCAGTTCAAAAAGATTTTGTTCATATGCGTCTAATCACACTAATTGTAAACCATATTCCTTTGAAAACAATGCTTTTAATTTTTCAACATAATAATACACATAGTATCCCTTTCAGATATCATGAGGATGATGAGGTGTCCTTGCTTGGTAGATTTTTCAGGCAAAGAAAGAAAAAGTATGCAGACTGTTCTAAGATTTAGGGGAGCTCCCTCTGATATTAGTTAAACTCTACAAAGATGCAAAGTAAGATGAGTAAGTCCATGATATATAAGGAGGAGCACTGCTATTTAGAGAGTCATGCATTATCTGCATAAGGGTAAGGAGGGCAGTTTCATACTTAATGTTGTTATGGTATTTCTTACCAACAATCTGTTGCAACTGTGTAATAAAAATTTCCTTTTGCTTCCTAAATAAAAAGCACCCAAGATTCTCAGCAACTGACTCTTCTTTCAGATATGATGTCTCCACTTCCATGAAAACAGGCTTCAGTTTGGGAATTAATCTAACTGCTGGACAATCATATTAGACCCAACCCTTAAGGCAGTGCCTGGCAGGAAACATGTCCTCCACTCAGCCATTTTCCCTGAGACACAACCCAGACAAGTACGATTTCTAAACAACTGTCTGCCATGTTAGTGTGAACCCATTGGGATCTGTTATGTTAAAGACAGAGAGATAACTTTCTTTTTGCTGCTCCAACTCCTTCCTACTGGGCTAAGTGACGCTTGAAATTCTACAAATAGTTTCATTCCTTAGTCTCCCAGTGAGAATACTCCTGACAGAGAAAACACATCAAACCTTGTTCATTTCTATCTCTTTCTGCCTCTTTAAAGAAAGGAGTTGATCAGATCTTTTTTTGAGAGTGTGAAGGAGAATGAGTTCTATTTGGACAAATATAAAACACAGGGGAAAATCACTAGGCAGCTTCTCTTGGGTCCTGTGAGACAAATAGGTTTCTCTGCTCTGGGAACAGCTCACCATTAACAGGACAGAAAGATTCCTAAGACTAGACCTTTAAAGGAATTGATGTGTTAGCTAGACTTGGAGATGAAGTGCCATTTTCTACCACTCCTCCCTAAATAAGTTGTCTTTTGCTCAAGATTCTACTATACTGATTCATATTCTAGACTTAATATACCCATGAGATATTCTAGATTCTTATTGTGGGCATTCTACCTAAAGAGGAGCACAAGCCCTTTTTTGCTAGAAACACTGGGGAACAGAAACCAGTTCATCTTTCATCACACTGGTCAACTGTCCTTAAGGAAGTTTGCTAAGAAACTCTCCAGAGTTGCTATTTTCCTCTCTTGCTGGAAGATCACGGCCTTAAGGAGCAGGAGCTTGGGCTAGCTTACTTCCTCTAGTCTTTATCACCGCAATAGCAGCAACAGTTAAAACAGTGGCAGCTTTTAAAGCCTTCTCTATCGCTGGCCCTCTTTCCCTAATTCTAAAGTGGGATGTGGTTTACCCTTTTCCTTTCAGGAACACCCATGTAACGTGACATATCAGTCTGTTATTTTGCTGTATCACAAAACCACATTTAAGTTTTGCAATAATTCCATAGAATTTGAAACTACCATTTTGATATGTGAGAAAGTCACAAAAAATAAAGGTGATACTGCTTTAAAACCAAAAATTCCTATATGGGTGACTATAGTTAACACAACTGTACCGTGTACTTAAAGCTGCTAGATCTTAAATGTTCTCAGTACACACACAAAAATGATAACTATGTAAGGTGAGTGATGTATTAACTGATGGTACTGGGGTACTAACTTCACAATACATAGCAGATCATCATGTTGTACCCCTTAAACTTACACAGTGTTGTGTATCAATTATGTAGCACTGAAACTGGGGGTGGGGGTATTCCCTGGCTATTTAAACATTGTAAGGAATAAAAAATATTAATAATTTTGTTTTTGCTTGGATAACTCCACTTGAATAAGGGTCTATATAAGATGTTTGAATCTGGAATATAATCTTTTGCTAAAATATTTTTCTTACTTTGTCCAGTACTTAAACATAAACTTAAGCTGACATGGTTCTCAGAGTAACTGGGGTCTCTGTCTTTTGCTCAGTCATGAAACTAGGACTTCTATTTTCCGTGGAGCAGAAGAATAATATGAATGCTAAATAGCCTGACAATTCATGTTGCCACGAGACATGTGGCACCTTGAGAAGCCTATGAATTAATTCCAGGCAGGTTCCTCAGAGCTCCTTCTTTCTAGCTCCTCTGCCTTCACTCCTGTTGAGTCCTCTCCCTCAGTGACCCATTTTATTTCACCTTGGTTCTCTAGAAATAGTCTTTAATTTACGGCCTATCTATCTCTAGAAACTGTAAGTGCTTTATAGACATTTTCTTATTCTACCTGCAAAACCTCTAATAGACCCATGGGAAACTTAGTTCTATTACTGCAGCTAAGAAAATTAGGTGCACATAGTCTAAAGTATTTGCATACAGCAAGCTGACAGTGCTGCTGAAATGAGGAGTCAAAGCTTAATCCATTAAAATATGACTGATTCATTTCTTGAGAACCCAAGATAATGTGTGTGCATGCGTGCGCACGCTATTGTCATGAAAGTATAGGTAAATGCTAGTAAGTAAATGGGAGAATACACTTTATCCTTTCTGGTAAAATTCAGCAAGCATGAGACTGTCACAATTAGAGTCAGTTGTCTTTTCCAAATTTAGGTGACCTTTTTTAAGTGGAGCAATTGAAGTCTAATTAAACACAAAGAACTTGAGGTTTCACTCAAGAACCAATTTCTATATTCAAAAATTACTTCAGTGCCAAGACTCTGCTTACTTTTAACTGAAAAATAATTAATAGAGTATTTTTTAAATATCTGATGTACACACCAAAGTATTTGATATAATGTCATAAAAGTATCTTCAGTGATTTTATTAGCTACTTTTAGATGTGAAAGTTGTATAAAAGACCTAAAAAATAAATTCATTGATAATGAAAGCTGCCATCAATTTTGCACAGCAGAACATGTCATCAGGTTACACAGGCACATAAAAATGTTCAGTACCAGACCGTACCTTTCATTTATGACATAGGAGGTAGGAAGGCTCAACAACTCACTTTTTAGCTAATGTCAACTAACTTCAGGAACTTCATTTGCTATTTTAACATAATAAGAAGATCTGGGGAGGATCCAGCAAGGAAGGAAGTATTCTCTTCCCTGAGCTACTAGAAGCAAATTAAAGAATCTCTTCAAGCCTGGTATGTCCCTATTCACTGCAATTCCTCACACTAAGGGGGTTTAATGCACTGAAAACCAATAATAACAATTCTTACACTTACATGGGACCTAAAGTGTTTTCATAGTCTTTCATTCTCATTTTACTCTCACCCAGTCTATCATCTCCATTTTCCAAATGTAGACACAGCTCAGTCTCTGAAACACAGGTTGTAACTGGTCTTCAACATCACAAGACGCTACATTGAGATATAATCCAGAGTGTGGGGCAGATTGGAGAAAGCAGCTGTGCCCAGTCTTAACTCTTGCCTATAAAGGCTAAGAGCAGAGCTTCTACCAGATACAAGAGTCACTAATGTGAGGCTTGTATGGGAGTGGACAATAGACTGGACCTATAGGTGCAGATTGTGCACAGAATCTTCTGAGCCTCCTGCCCTCCTTCACAAGTGAGTCACTGTGTCATATTTGTGCTCTGTTGTGTTATCCTAAGGCCCTAAGCTATCCTAAAATTCCATCTACAGAGTATGGTCACTCAAACCCACTGCACAAGGGACCTATCACCATCATTATAGCTTGCACCAGAGTGGTCCCAGTACACAGAAGCCGTTATGAGATACACCAAGGAAAGCGCTACACTTTACCTTTCAAATGGCCCGTAGGGACAACACCATCCTTGATAGGAACTAAGTTCAAATAAGGCACATTTAATGCTTTCCATAAAAAAAAAATACAACAAACAGCAACATTTTACAGATCAAAGAATGCCAAAACAACTAGGCAGTGCATTTCAGAGAAATATTTTTCCATTTTGTAAATAAGCCAGAATTCACATCCTACCCTCTTTTTAAAAAAAGGATTTTTACCAAAACCACTTTAGAAAATTTTAAAATTTAATTAGAAAACTCCTAGTTAAGGTTTGCAGTGGAAAAGCATGAAATCTTTGGGGGAAATAACAGCAGGGGGCCCAGGTCATTCCGGACAGCAGCATATCTCCCTAAGGTCTGGCAGCAAATGCCTTCCTATGCCATGTGGAGGTGGACTGCTGTCGGTCACACTAACATGTTTTATGTTATAATTTGAAAACATTTAGAAAACCTATTATTATCGCCTTATTTTTACAAAAAGGAAGCAGAAGCATTAAGACACTATCCAGCCATTAGTCCTTTTAGGGCAGCAGTTACCAAAGCATGAGTTTAGGAAGGCTGTGAGTCCCAGTACACTTCAGAGGGTCTGTCTGCCAGGATTTTCCTTTTCCAACCACCTCTCTGTGTGAGGTAGGCTTTTCTCCATAGAGTTCAACTGAAATAACCTATGGCAACCATGTCAGTGCAGAAGCAGGTAGGCAAATGCAGCTAGCTCTTTTGTTAGATCAGATAAAAGGCATTTGCAAAATGGAAAACAAAGCCAATCTCACTAAATTTGTTTTTGCTTTGCAAAATATAGTTATCTTCCATAAAATATGTTAATATGTAATATATTTGTTATTGTTATTTTGAAATATGAAATACCAATTTTTAAAAATTTCTCAGTTTTAATCTCTAATAAGGTAAACAATGGTAGATACAACTCACCTAAACAAAAATTCTTTGGAGTCCTCAATGAATTTTTTATTTTTTTATTTATTTATTTTTTTTTAAAGATTTATTTATGCATACAAGCACTGGGGTACAGGCCAGAGGTGTGTGTGTGGGGGGGATTCACCACAGACAGAGCAGGGAGCAGAACAGGCAGATCAATGGAAGTACACTGCTGAGGGGAGCAGCGGGCACAGCAGGAGAGGTCTGCTGCGCCATGTGGGTCCCCTCCCTGGCCGGCAGCAGGGATCGAACTCGTGCTGCAGTGGCTGTGGTCTGCTTCATAGTATGTTGCTTAACCCACTGCGCCACCAGGGAGGCCCCTCAATGAATTTTTTAAAGGAGTCTTGATATTAAAAATTTGCTTGTGGGCCTCCCTGGTGGCGCAGTGGGTTAAGCAACGCACTATGAAGCAAACTGCAGCCACTGCAGCACGAGTTCGATCCCTGCTGCCGGCCAGGGAGGG
>JAGFMF010012021.1:10602882-10614656 GCA_019455555.1 Galemys pyrenaicus
CTGCTCCCTGCTCTGTCTGTGGTGAATCCTCTCACCTCCCACACCTCTGGCCTGTACCCCAGTGCTTGTATGCATAAATAAATAAATCTTTAAAAAATAAATAAATAAATAAATAAAAATTTGCTTGCTATGTTAGGGAATAAAACCCCATTGAAAGAGAAAGTCAAATCACATTATTAAAAGAGAATAAAAAAGATAGATTTGGAATTAAAATGAGATCAATATTCTATTCAAAGAAAAAAAGATTTCAGAAAGAAAAAGAAATTCTCAATAAGACTAAGAAGGGAAATAATATTTCAGGCAGGATGCGTATTCAATGACCAAAGAATATAGAAAAACAAAATTAAAGTAAGGGATCTCTCTTTTTTGAGACTTTGATGGAAATTTGTTTTTGAAGGGGAATTTGGGTGATTTGGCATTAGCTAAGTGATAGCAAAAACACTGGGAAGAAGACACGGAGTATTGTTAACAATGATCCTGGACAAATCAAAATATTGGAGGACTAAAATCTGTCAGCAAAAATAGCACAAGATGTCAGGTTGATACATGAATTAATTTTAATTAAAAGACAAGTCAGGATTCAACCCAAAAGTTTAATAATTGTGAACTGATTAAATAAATCACACATCTTCATGATGGATGGCATATTCAGCCAATTATGTTCTGGAAGAATATTTAATGACTTGGGAAAATGTTCACAAATCAAAAAACAGTTTGCAAAACAATATTTCGAAAAATAAAAATTTAGAAAAGAAGACAGGAAGGCTATAAACTGAAGTGTTAATACCAGTTATGTCTGGATGATGACAACCTGGGTGATTACTACTACATTTCTTTGAATTATTGTTTACTTAAACATTGCCACCATAATAATAATAACAGCGACAAGAATGATAATAATATAGCAGCCTAACATTGTTTTCTTCAAAAGGCCCCAAGCCAGAGCCATCTCCACTCTCATACTGACTCCCAGGTCTAATAAGTACTCTCAGGAAGTCACTCTCTTCCTTCCCCTTTATAAGGGCCACAGGAGCACTCTGTACTGCTTTTGAATTCAGCAGGTCCAGAGTGTGGTAATTGATTTTATTCTGTGAATTTAGAATTAGGTAGTTTGGAGCAGAATGATGAACTCTTGCTGAAATAATGAATGCAAATTAATGTGAAAGTATATCCCCAGGATTTCCTGTAAGAATCTTTTATTACAGTGACAGTTAGGAATTTTACAAGTACTTATCATAAATAATTTATTGCCTCCAGTGGCATGCTAGATACCTGATGTGGCTGTTACTATGGGAACATCAATGTCCATATACGGTTTAATTCTATTCCCAGAAGCTGAAGTGAAAGTCAGCATTATCTTAATGTTACAGATGTGAGAATTTAAGCATTCAAAAAGCTAAGTAGCTGGCCCAGATCCAACAACAAATGAGAGGGAGAAGAGTAGGAATTAGTCTGCTGACACCCAAGCCATGCAGTTATGGCCACAACTGGAAGAAGCCTCTGCCTGCCAGGATACACAGCAGATAACAGCCCAGCCCAACCCCATCCCAAGATCCACAATCAGGCTGGATGGAGACACTTTTTACCTGGGAGCAGTTCTCAGGAGGAAAAAGACAGTGTAACTCCATGGCTCTGAATCACCCTTAGGGATTGAAGTCATCAAACCAAAGCACTCAGTGCATTCTAAATAGTGAGCCTTCCTTTGCCCAAGCAGGGGTCACTAGAGTGAGCCAGAAGGAATGGAAATGTATGTGTGCAAGCAAGAGTGAGAGTGCTAAGAAACATTTAGACAAGTAAAAGTGGGGTTGATTTCTTTAAGTAAATGTGGAACATAGAAGAAATGCAGAACACGGGTCATGACAAGTCTGCGAGACTTATAAGTAGTAACTGGCAAAGCACAGGAGTGATGGCAGAATCACTTCTTTACTTCTGCCTTGCCCTTTGTCATACTTTCTACCAATCATCTTCTAATCTTCTGTTTTGAGTACAAGGGGGAAAAAAAACCTACAAATTCCAGAGACGCTAGATAAGGAAGGCCCATATCGTACACAAAAGTTATAGTCTAGGAAATAAAGTTATAGTCAAATGACTTACAAAGAGAATTATTTTCTTACAAACTTGATATAAAGTCTACTCTCCTACTCACTCACTATCCACCACTTCTTATTCTTTAATACTGCTTTAACATCTTAGTAAATAATACTTAATAATGGTTCACATAAACAACAAAGTATAACTAAGAAAAAATTAATGTTAATGCCATTAAGCTACTTATTTCAGTTTTGATGAAAGAATTATAGTTCACTCTAAATCAGGAGTTAGCAAACATTGTTTGTAAAGGGCCAGGTGGTAAATGTTTCAGGTTTTGTAAGATACACGAGACCTCTTAAAAATGCAAAAAAAAAATTTTTTTCTTAGCTTAGCTGCATAAAAATATAACTTGCTGCCTCTGCCCTACTGCACTGAGCAGAAGAGCCAGGAAAGGCATGAGGGCAGAATGGAGGGATTGTTCCTCCCATCTCAGTCCTCTCCCCAAATCCATCTTGTTCACAGTTTATCTCCAGCTTCCAGAGCTGGTCTGGTATGGGTTAGGACTAAATACATCATTGCTGATTTAGTGAATGATAGCTAGATCCTCCTGACTAGAAAGAAGCCATTTGTAGCAAGTCTGAAAATCTTGCTCTCATCTTTATTGGACAATAGTACAAATTAATCTGGTGTCGACTCTTTTGTACTATGTACCTTAGAGTTGAGAATCAGATTTCTGAGTAGCAGGCCTCAGTTCTCTCTTGGTCAAAAACAGTCTTACCAGAAATGAAATGATACATTATGACTTAGAACACAGTATGTTCTGCATGCATGAGCACCTAAATGGAGAACAGGATTTAAAGGCAGGGAATATGTAAGGAGACCTCTTTTACATGCAAGTCATCATGAACAGAAGAACACTGGTATTTCCTGGTGGTATGGGAAGGAACTAACAGTTCTTAAGTCAGTTTATGCTAATGTGCCCAACACAATATTTAATATAACCTATGTAGGTCATTACAAGTATAGACTATTGCATTTTGTGGAAAGAAAACTAAGGCTCACAGAAGTTGAATAACTTGTTCAAGTTCCGAAAATTAGCAAGCAACAAACCAGGATGCAAATTCAAGTCTGTCTGTTTTCAAACTTTGGCTCTTTATATTACATCTGACTCATAGAGACTTTATTTCTAGCCCTGTCAACAATTTGTTTTGTGACCTTTGAGATGGTCACATCATCTCATTTTAAAATATAAATATAAATAATTACCCACCTCTCAGAGAGTTAAAAGAACCCATGAATGTTACAAAATACAGAACATTAAGCTACCTTGCAAACAATAACTATTTGCTGAATTTGAATTTTGTGGGACCTCTGAACTGGCTCAAACCCAGAAGAAAGAAGGGAAAAGGAGGAAATGCCTGTTTTATCACCCTTGAGAGGGAGAAGGTAAATTCACTTAAATGATTGCATAGCTAGAGATATAAATTCAGTCAAAGTAGGGTACAAAGCAGAATTTAGAAAACACAATTTAGGTTTCTAGGAGAATTAACATAAACATTGTGTCAATGATTTTTAAAGGATTTTTATTTTCACTTTTGTTAGCAACAGAGCTTTTCTTCAGAAACCTTATTTTGAAACCCAGTATAGGAGACAAATTGGGAGCTATTCTTAGCCCTGCTTTCTAGTTTCCATGGTGTCCCCTAAGGAACTCTCATGGAACCCCTCAGACCAACTCAAAGCATGGTTTCAAACTCCCTCCTCTTATATCTGCCTCCTCCTTCAGTGCCCAGTCAAAAGTAATCTTTACATTTAATGAAGGGTGGGTGTTCTTTTTCTCCTAATAACAGTACAGAGATCTCCCCTGTACAGTGTTTTTCCTGTTGATGGTTTTCATGTTCAGAGGTTGAGGTAACTGTAGGCATGATATGATCCAGGCTTTAAACTATGGTTTTGGGAATGTACAATTCTCATCTTGATATTGCTTGCTCTGTGAAGGCACCATTCTCAGGTGACTTCTTTCTACATGCAGCAATTTCAGGCTTACCTCATGCTTACAACCTATAGTCTCAGGAAATACTGACTCTTGATTAATAGCACAAATCTCGCCAATGATTTCATTGATTCATTATCAGTTATGTGTCTGTTCTGAGCCAGTCACTAAGGTTGTAGTGATCAGAATTATGATTGACTAGGCTTAGTTCTTAGGCCCAGTTCTATCAACAGACATAGATGGAGAAGGATGGATGTGACAGGTGATGCCTCAGAGTGATAATGAGCACAGTAACATACATCCACTCTGGTGATCAGAGACACAATGACAATGATAAAAAAGCCCAAGAAAGGGAGTTGCCTTATGTGATAATATAAGAAAAAGATAGTAGAATTCAGTAAGAAAAATATAAAAAGATATTAGTGGTATGGACTTGTGCTTCCACAAAGGGAAGTAAAAGACTTATTCCATCCCTGAAGGAAAGGCAAATAAGTTATGAAGCCATCCAAAGAACTATTTGTCATCAGGATAAGATGAAAAGTAGTCAACAAGTGTCTGTATCAGGACTCTGTGTGGGAACTCAGATTATAAATTCACTAGGGAAGACATCAAGGGACATTTTTGCAGTGGTTCAGTTGCCAAGGGTGAAAGAGCAGAATAGCAAGTCAGGGTCTAAGAGTAAAGCAATTTCTTATTTATTTTGGACCAAGTATTCTAGAGAGAAAGAGTCAGAGCTGTTGGCGGTACACAGATAGCACTAAGCCAACCAAAGATACAGACCCTTTCCATTGTAGTAGTATGGTATAGTAGCTAGATGCTCAAGTTCCAGAACCAAGTAGATATAGGTTTAAATACTAACTCCCCCACTCAGTGGTGGTGAGACCTTGACAAGTTACTTCTTTTCCCTTGACCAAGACTTCCTCATCTGAAAAAGGGGGGTCATAATAGTTTCCAGTTAATGGAGTTCTATGATTTAGGATTAACAGAGATAATATTTATAAGAAACTTTGTACAGTGTCCAGCACATATGTGTACATAAATGCTGTTGTTTATATTATTTGAAAACAAAAGGATTGATAGATACAACATAGCTATTGAATAAATTATGATATCAGAGCACGCAAGTTAAATCAACTGAGTGAAAAAGCCCATTGCCTCAGAGGGAAAAAAGTTATAAATAGTGGTAAGAGAGGCTAAACTACTGAAAAGAAGTTCTCAGAATACTTAGATTTTTTACTGGAAATAGAGATGTTAATGTAATATATTTTCCATTCATTCATTAATTCATTCAAAAACTTTTCATTAGGGTCAAGAAATATCAGACATATGTGCAAGGTGGTAAGGAAAAAATGCAAGAGAGAGAAAAGACAAGAAATGGTTACAGAACAGATAGATAAAAACTACATAAAGGTTTTGTTTAGTGCATTATTAGAGCACAGCTATGAGCAGCCAACTCTACCTGGACATTGTATGGCTCCAGAGGATATCTGAATATGATCTGTTTCATAAGCATAGATTGGGGGTATAGAGAACAGGAGTTCAGTTATACATAATTTTAGAAGGTCACATCAAGAAACAAAACTGGTAAATGTTAATAATTGTTGAAGCTGTTGAATTCTTATCATGCCTATTTTTGAAAATACACATTATAAAACATTTTCAACAGTGTTTTAAATCTAATTTTCAGAGCCTGAAAAGAACCTTCAGGTGAAGAAGCATCTTCAGGTGAAGAATGCAGCTATAACCATGTATTTACAGACTTAAACAAAAGAAGAATACTGTGCCTCACTTGATATGGATGGAGGACTAAAGAGAAGAAGAGATTAGGGCTTAAGAAAGACACAATTTAAGGCACTGATCTCATAGAGGGGAAAGGAATAGAAGCGGGAACAAAAAAGGTAAAGCTAAAAAAAAACCCACAAATACTCTAATACACACTTAACAAAACAAGAAACAAAAGGAAAAAGGAAAGAAATAATAAAATGTGATTAAAGCAGGCCTAGAGGAAAGCATTATTGTGATGGTTAATGGAAACATTAAGACATAAGCAATATAAAAAATTGGTAAAGATGTAAAGGGATTACAATTCAGGTACAAATGAGGAACAGTGAAAGAAAAAAAGAGAAGAATGAGGAATGCTCCATGAGCAAAGGGGTTGAAGGGGCAGGGAATAAAAGTTCCAAGTAATCTATATCACAGGATATTAAATTAAGGTGTGGCAACTTAAAGAAAATTTTCAGACTGAGGATGAGTAACTTGGGAAGATCCACATACATGCCCTGACAAGTTCATTCATTCATTCATTTCAACAAAGTTTATTAATTTTGTTCTCTGTCGATAAATCAGAAAACAAGATAACATAATGATCACAGAGCTTAGAGCCTAGCAAAGGAGACAATGATTAAGAGCAATTATGATAATCTGTGATAGGTGCCAAGATAAGTTAGGTGCCTATAGCAGGGTCTCACTGGTCTGCCCTCATTTCCATTCACTTCCAAGGGGCTGGCCCTTGGAATGGGAACAAAAAAGGGAAACCTCTCTTGGGCTTTGTCAGTGCAGACATCTAATCTACACCCAAACTCAAAATCTATCTCTTGGCTATTCCTTAGCCAACTCATAAAGATGCAGCCAGTAGAAGGTCAGTATGTTGATTTATAGTAAGAAAAACAAATATGAAAGATATGGATACTTGTTTTCTCAGATGAGCACATTCATGATAGGGAAGTCTAAGTGGGAGTCAGATTACCATGGAATGATTGATCAAAGGGAAGGAATCACAGCAAAGGGAATAAGGTTGATGATCCTAATGTCCAGTGTCACCGAGTGGCGATGGTCCAGTGCATATTCACAGAAGAGATTGGTGTTCATGCCTCTGGATACCATCTCTCTGGCCATTGCTAAAGGAGCTGCCACATTCTTTTTCTCAATAGCCCTTTTACAGATCCTCTTACTTTTATTTACACATTCCTTCTCCAGACACTGTACAATATTATTTACAAAATACAGCTTTTTTAAAGATACAATCACAATTCAGTGCTCCCCCTTGGGTGATACATAGATCATCTGGACACTAGCCATCTATTGGTTCCTCTCTGTGTAGGCTGATTTTATCTATAATGTTTTAATCATTCAAATTTATGTTCAAAGTATAGTTTTAATCTCATTGGAAGGCAGACTATTTTCCATTTATTATATCTACTCTCTATCCAGTTAAGGTTGGATTTGGCTAATAAATGAAACATGAAATGTTATATGGCACAAAGGAAATGTGGACACCAGGGCTGATAAGAAGCAGGTTCAATGCACCGGTGCTGACTCAGTGGATTCTCATCTCAAGGCTGAGCCCCATTTGTAGGAAGTCAGGGGCTTATATACACTTTCAGTTTCTACAAGGTTCCTAGTGGCTTACATTGGCAGCTATACATGGTCACATATGATGTGGCTACAGACCAAGACGTCAGTCATATAGTTGCATACCAAGGAGTGAGTAAAGCGTCAGGAGTCACAGGACCCCTCATGGCTGTATGTGGTCTAACATGAAGCAAGATTCACATCAGGGACTAAGCTGCAAGCCAGGGACTGAGCAAAATGTCAGTTACTAAGGTCCCCAGTCTGCTTAACTCAGGTCACCATGCCTCACAGAAATTAGAGGGGAAAAGGAAAATGCTATTTGGATATTTAATTCTTCAATCCTCTTCTTATGGGGTTGCTATAAATACACTCCATCTCTAGACCAAAGAGGGCTCCTGTTGGGAGGCCCTCTCTGTTTCTGAGTTTGGATACTAGCTCTCTTCCTTTTCCTCTTTGGGAGTCAGAGTAGTAAAAGTTTCTTGGTGTTGGTAGTCCTAAAATATTACACCATCCCTTGTGGGCCTTCCTAAATCTTATCTATGCCATTATAGTAGTTGGTGTTTTATTTTGTTTTTTTTTTTTCAAGTCTCCATAATTATATATTTTGGACAGGTCATCTCCTTCTTGCTGGAACCCTGATATAGATTGGATGTTGACTTTAATTTCATATATGGCCAATTGGAGATAAAGATAAATAAGGCTAGAAAACAAGTATGTAGCCAACTAGAATTGAGTCCCAAAGAGCTAGGAATCTAATCTTTGGGCTGTGAAAGAACAAATAATAGGTATTATTTTCCTAAAGAATGAAGAAATGAAATAAAATAGAATTTTGAATTAACTTTAAAAAGTATCATATTTCTTAACAATGTATAAAATTGAGGTGTGGGATGTTAAGTGGCTTACTATAGATTACAGAGTTCCTTACCTACAAAGTTGACCTTAAACTTGGCTGTATGGTTCCTAGGTCTTAGCTACTCTGTTTCCCCTGGGGGTATTATTTTGACTCTTGAAGAAGAAAGCAACTTGGTATCTTACAGTTTCCTTTCATCAAATAAGTATCCTCTAAAAGGAAGGGAAAGGGAGGAGGTGTGGAAATTTTAAAATATGTTCACAATTTATTTTCTAATTTTCCCTTCAAGAAATGGAGCTAAGCTCCTCTCCTCTTGAGTGTGAGTTGCATTTACCGACTTGCTTCTATCAAACAGAATATGCTTTAAGAGATGTATGTCACTTCCAAGACTAGTCATAAGGGACTAGCTTTTCTTCTTGCTTCCTCATTCAGATACTCGCTCTGGGAGAAGCCAGCTGCCATATTCTGTGGACACTCAAGCAACCCTATGGAGACCCTAAGGTCAACAGTCTAACTAGCTCTTTGAGTATGCCATTTGGGGAGCAATTCTCCAGTCCAGTTCAGCCTTTACATGACTGTACCCCTAGATAATGACTTGACTTCAATCCAGACATAGAACTACCCCTCTCAGGTTCTTCTGAATCCCTAACCCACAGAAACTATAACAAGTTGTTGTTTAAACTACTAGGTTAAAGGGTAACTTCTCACATAGCAATAGTAAGCAGGAAAGAGAAGTAATGGCAGAAAAGAAAAAGAAGAGAAAACACAGTCAAAAGAAAATGCTGCTTATGAAATATATGTATGTGGTATGCTTGCATACCACAAGCAGAAATTGTTCAGAAAATAACTAAATAACACAGAAGGTTGATTCATTGCAAAGGTACCAAATCAGCATATTTATAACACAGAATCTCATAATTTCTATAAGAATACAAATAAAAAATGTCTTACAATTTTAAAATTTGCAAAGTATCACTCTGACCAGATCAAGATCTATATAAGCCCAATATTCCAATGTGATGGTAAACAAGATTTTGTGTGAGAGTATGGGTATTCTTTATAGTACTAATCTTGGAAATCAAAAGCATATGTTTACCATTCTTAATGTGAGCAATAGAGATCAATCTAGCTACCTAAACACACAAATATATACACATATGTACAGAGACAAACTACTGTCTTTAAAACAATGAGTTCTCTATCATCTTTTTACCCCCTAAAACTGCCTCCATACTTCCATAGTTGATTCTTCCATCTAAAATTCTGTGACAGTCTGTGCAGGAAGGTCTGAGAACCTAAAAGCTAATGGAAGCTCTACTAGTTCAATGTCAGTATTTGGGGAAGAAGTGATTATCAGAGATTAGTAATGCTTCATAAAATTAGTCATTATTTAAGTCAACAAAAGATTTAATGAAGATCAGTTGTTCATCTTGTCAAACAATCCTACAGTTTGGGCTAAAAAAATGCCTTCTTATGAACCTATGAAACCTTTTTTCAGCCTCGTGTTCTATTTGATACAGGATAAAGGAGATAGTTCAAGTTTCTGCTAAGAGAGCCTCTAATTGATTCTGATATTTGGTGGATGTCATTCATCTTAAATGTTGATTATTTCTCTTATAATCTTTGATTCATTTTCCATTCAGCTTTTATCTTCTCAGACTCAACAATGGACAAACATTAAAGAAGGAAACAGAACTTAAGAAGAACAAATATCATAAAAGATAAGGTTGAATCATTTTGAACAGTATAGTATGAATATGATAATTTGCTCCAAAACAAGCAAGGATGTATGAGAAGAGAGTAGCTGCACTTGTGCTTGAAGTCGCAGAGCTGGGAGTAAGATGCCTAGCTGAGAGTAAGTGAGGTTGGTGGGAGCTGTCAGATCATGAGACAGAGATGGCAAGCAGGCAAGCAGGCTGAGGGAGGGAATCTGCAGGTGACACCAAGGAGGCAGCCAAAAGAGTGGGAATCAGTCAAGGAGAAGAACAAATCATTGAAATGAAAGAAGAAATGAGCAAGCAAGTTTACAAAAGGTAAAAGAGGTTTCTGACTCAAGTATGTTTTACTCAGGGACGTATTAACATATATACATAAGATAAAGGAAAAAAATGGTCTATGGTTGGATAGCTAGATAGATGGATAAGTAAATTAGTAAGAAAATATATTAGTGAAAAGAAATATGAAAATAGTAGGAGAGTTTACCCCATGTGGCTTTCCCTCACTTCCCCACTCTGCCCCCATACCCGGAAAAAAGAGAACTCTGCAATAATTTGTGAGTGACACTAAGACTCCTAGGGGGTGATTAATGGTCAGACAGGCCACTATTTAAAAGAGAAAACCTCTTATGATTAAGCAAGTATTAGGGCATGAAACAGAACTCCTTCTAATGCTCTTGGATTGTACTGTTTATTTTTCTAATGGGAGACTGGATTTTAAGTGGCAGAGGCAAACGTCTGAGAGCTAGAAAGCATAATAAAGTTCAGGAGGAAAAAGAGTTCCTAGAACAGACTGGCTTACCATTGAACTTGAAAATAATTCCCTTATTATTAAAGTAATCTTTGGCAGATATATTCAGTTTGATTCTGGAGAAAGGAAAAATAACATAATCCATGAATTTTATTTATCCCTGAATAAAATCCACCAATGCTTTTGACTATCTCATTTAAGGACGCTAACAGTAAAAGAATAGCAGTAATTGGATATTCTCAACAGTTTTGGATTTAGATTAAAATTTTTTCATAATTTCACTGCAAAGACTAGTGATAGCAAGTGACAGATTAATACTACAATGCTACAGGTCTAAAATTATACTATAAAGGGAAGGTGGCAGACTAGATTTTCTATTACCTTAAAACCAATAACAGAATGACCAAAAAGAGATTGAACTAGTGCTTTTGTATCAAAATTGTCCTACAGACATCAATACAATGAAGCATAAATCTTTTAAAAATAGGGCTAGCATATGGGATGCCTTCTAACTGTGTGAAATACATAAAAATGCTAGAAAAGTGTGATTAGAATTCCGATACATTATGGATAATTCTTGAAATAAGACAAGAATATTCATGCAACCCTCAGTAATATGCATAACAATAGAAACTCTGAAAATATACTGTATGATAAAATGCTAATGAAACATTAATAAGCGAAAATTTCTGAGCATGATCAGTGAAAGCAGAGTTATTAGAGATTAGAAATCTATTGTTTAGGGGAAAGTGAAGCTATATAAATAAAAAGGGGATGAAATTAGATGGCACAGTTTGTGTCTAAAAGAATCAGGATAAAAATAATATATAAAGCATGACCTTGAGTTAAAAAAAAAAAAACAAAAAAGAGTTGTCACCTCTGAATATTGGGAATATGAGAAAATCTAATTTTTTCTTATACCTTTCTTATTTTTGAAATAATCTCATGTGTTACTATTTAAAATATCATTTCTTTAAATTATACTGCAGGGCCTCCCTGGTGGCACAGTGGGTTAAGCAATGCACTATGAAGCAAACCGCAGCCACTGCAGCACGAGTTCGATCCCTGCCGCCGGCCAGGGAGGGG